>JAQQSQ010001149.1:0-13053 GCA_028627145.1 Eidolon dupreanum
TTTTTTTTTTTCCTATTTTTAAAAATAATTATAAAAAGTAATACATGCCCATTTAAAAGTTCAAGAAATACAGATTAATAATGAGGTAGAATGTTCACAGATCCCACTCCACTCCTCAGGGAATGATTTAGTGGCTCTTCTGTCAGAGATTTTTTTTAAAGATGTTTTCCCAGGCATAGACACATATTCGCACTGTTTCCCCCCCCCCCCCAAGGTATGTATTATTCCGCAACTTTTTAAAAAATTTAAAGGTCTTAGAGATATTTCAGTGTCAGTATATAAAGATCTTTCTCAAATTTTCTATGGCTCAATTGCATGATACACTTGTGCCCATATTTATTTAACCAACTTTGACCAATGAAGTTTAAGTCGCTTCCAGTTTATTTTTTACTATTGCAAACAATACTAAAATGGGCATTCTTGTACATATTTTTGTAGGTTTATATTCCTTGGGATAGATTCCTGAAAATGAACATTCTCAGTCAAAAGGTAGCACCTCCTGAATTGTGACAGTGATGTACAGATGTTGAAGCCAATGACTGACAATTATCGCATGCTTTCTAAGATTAGGCCATATTCTGGGTGCCCTATAGCTGATTATCCTCTTGTTTAATGCTCTCGTTCCTATGATACAGGTACTATTTTCCTCATTCTCAGGTGAGGCCCCTGAGGCACGGAGAAGGCTGGAACCCGTCCAGGGAGTCAGATGATGTCTGCGTCAGGATCCGACCCCAGGTGGCTCACTCCAGGGCCCACCTTCCTGACGAAGCCCCTAAAATCACACCAACCTACGGTCCTCCTCACATACTCACGACGCTTGACACTCACATCTTGAAATTTTGTGCCATTTGACAGGTGAAATGGTCTTTTGCTGCCAAGGAGACACACTGAGCTGGGGTAGGGCTGAGAAGCTGACAGTCCTCCTACCTCCCCGTTACGTTTCACCGAATCCTCCAGCGCTGGAGCTAGCAAACTGCAGACTGGCCGTGAGGACCACGTGAAACCACATGGGAAATGCAGAATGGCGGTTTGAAGGAGCGAGACGCACCCACAGAGCGCCCCTCCACCCCCCACATCACACAAAAGAAGAAACAGAGGTAAGAGAACGGAAGTCACCCAGCCATGGGTGGCAGGTGGGCCCCAGCTTCTATCCCCCTTATGGGGCCATCAGAGAAGATCCTGCCGCAGGAATGGCAGGCATGACTAAGGGGGTGCTGTCGGCCCACCACCTGCCCTCTGGTCTGCGCACAAGGACCCCCACAGAGTCCAGGCCACGCCAGGGCTCACCCACCTGAGGGGGGCCGCTGAGCAGCAGCCTGCGTGGGTGGAAGCTGTCCCCTCGGCCTTCGGCACGGTCCCCATAATCCATGTGGCTGGGCCGGGGCACTGTCCACTGCCGGTAGTACAGGGACTGCTCCGTGGAGGTCATCGTTTTGCTGAGCAGGGGGCGGAAGGAGCTGGCCCACATGACCGAGTGGGAGGGCAGGAGCGAGGCGGCCTTGGGCAGGCCGCTGCTGTCGGTGGACGTGACCATGTCATACACCAGCTTGGGCAGGAAGACGATGGGCGGCCGCTGGCAGGCCTTGGTCATGGAGCAGTGGGAGGCCTGCAGGACGGCGGTGCCGGCAGAGGGCCCCGTGGACGAGGAAGACGAGCCCGAGGAGGACAGCTGGGAGCACGAGGTGACCGGCACCTGGGCGCTCCTCTGGCTCGTCTTGAGGCCATAGTCAGGCTGGGGGGCTAGCCCGGGGCTGTGCCTGCTGATGACCGGTGGCCCCTGGCTGGCTCGGAGCCTCTGTTTGTCACCAGAGACCCTGCCCTCATCTGAAGGGCTGCAGGGCTGCGGGGATCTGGCCTGCTCCCCCTGCGAGGGCCCCCCAGGCTGAGCCGAGGACTCGCCGCAGAGTGCCGAGCCTGGGGAGAGAAGAGCCTGTCAGTCACACCCCAGAAATGACATGCCCTAAAATCTGATGGCCGCCTGCTTCCGCAGTACAAACTACCTGTACTGGACAACTACTGGGAGATTTTGTTAATGCTATCACACCTCTGATGAGATACAAACTCTTTTGTCCTATGATGACCCCAAGATCTGCTGCTGAGAGACAGCTGGTCACACCTGTGTGGTATGAATTTGCCTCCCACCCCACCCCTGTGCCCAACATACCACCCCAAGGGTCTCTCCTTTGCAATCCTGTGCTCCAACCTGCTCCAGAAGCCCTTGTCTTCAGCATTCAACCCACATTCACGCTTCCGTGCAGGCCGTCCCTTTCTGTCACCTCATGGAGCTCAAGTCTCACCTCTGCACCAGCACGGAGGTGGCTCCTAGTTCTAACTGGCAGCAAAACTCACAGGACTTGACGGGCTTGACTCTCACGCTATAACTACTTAGCTTTTCGGAGAATTCAAGATAGGAAATGCAGCACGCACAGCTGCTACTCAAATACGGAGTTTCTCTTGCCCCTCCCCCATGGGACCATGTCAAGAGCCAAGGTGAATGTGGGTCACCTGGACGCACAGGAGCAGCACCCTGGTCCCCACCTTTTACAAGGGGGTGTACATCTGAGGCTGCGCAAAAGGCAGGGCAGATGGGACATGGCATCTGCACCTCTGCTCTGTCGTTCCCCAGGACATGAGAGAGGTCATTTCCCAGGCAGGCCCGACACCCCTTTGTGACCCTCCTTGGAGAGGCTTCCTGCCACCCTGCAGCACCTGGATCAGGCTGCATCCCACTCACCACACGACTCAGGCTGCCCCCTGAGCTCCCCAGAGGCCTGTCCTGCCCCACTCTGCAGCCAGCATCTCGGCCGCTGTCAACAAGACCACCGTTCTAACTCCTCTGTGCTCACCTGTGACAACCACCCCGTCCACCTGGCTCACCATTACCCTTGGGCTGCAGAGGAGGGAGGAGGAGAGAGGAAACCAAAGATGCCCCCAGGCCAAAGCCCCTGCTGCTCCGACCTCTGACCTCTGCACCGACATCCCCCCCCACTACTCAACCTTGCAGCCTACCTTGACCACAGCTGGGCCCTCTCCTGCACCCTGAGCACCCCTCAGGGTCACTCACGGAGCCCAAGTCCCAGTCGCACCTTCACACCCTGAGGTTTTACTTGCCCGGGAAGTTTCCTCTACCTGGAATGACTTCTCCACCTGGACCACCTTCTCCTGCACTGAATACCCTCTCCTCCAAGTCCCAGTTAAAGGTCAGCTGCTCTCTGAAACCTGCAGTGACTGCCCCACCCCTAAATCCTCCCACTCGAGACAAAATTAATTACTTCTTCATACACGTACCCCTAACACTCCACATACGAACATGCATGCAGAAAAAACACAGCAGTCCTATTGCAACATAACGCGGTTTGCGAGGAACCATGAATTCCGCGGGAGCTGGTCCACATCTACCCTGCCTTCAGTGCTCAGCTTCAGACATAAAGTAGGTTCTCAATAAATGCTCATGATATCATTTCAGGGTCCTGGCGGCTCTCAGAGACCAAGGTGTCCTCGAGGCAGAGGCTCTGGGCGTTTTAGCCACATTCCCTGGCCCCCTCGCCGAAGCTCCCAGGTCTGTGACCCTCTGCTGCCCGTGCTGCTTCGGCCCACTGGAGTCTCCTGCGTCCACTTCTCCCCGCCCTCGGGCTCCACGAGAACACCTCAGCTGCCGATTCCCCAAACGGGGGAATCCCTGCGGGGGGTGGCCCTTGGCCACCATGCTGTGACAGAGTCCTTGATCTTCCCCTGGGAGAGGAGCCCCTGAACCCCACCATGCAGCCCAAACCCCTCGCACTCCCAGACCCCAGGCCAGGAAAGCGTTCACTCTCTACAAGCCCAGACCTTCAGACGTCCTCCTCTTTCTAGTCCTAGGTGATAATAAAGGCCCTGTTTTCATTCTCTGAAACGTCAGGAAAACGGTCCACTGCGGGCTCCTTCCCACCTGCAGACTTACTGGACACCTTCGAGGACAGAGATGAGGACGCAGGGTCGTGGGAGCGGGGTTCTTCCCTCTTCACTGGGCTCCTCTTCTCCAACGCGGAGCCTGTTTCAAAACACATACACTGAAATTGTCGCTCCGTACATTCACCCAGCACTTTACAGTCTACAAAGTGCATTCACAGTGATCATCTCCCTCCATCTATCCATCCATCTATTCGCCATCTTCCAGGTGCCCACCTTTGACAGACCATGAAGGGGACAGAAGGAATAAATTACAGGGCAGGCCAGCCAGGCACCCACGGCTCAGTGGGGGTAGTGGGGGCTCCTGCCCGTGAGCCAAAGCTATGAGGTGTGTACGGAGAGCAGGGAGGGGCCTGGGCGCCCAGAGGCCAGGCTCCCACCCAGCACGAGGAGGCAAGAGCAGGAACATCCTGGGAGCAGTGACCCCAAGCTGCATCTTGGAAACCCAGCAGGAGTTTCCAGGTGAAGCACAGAGAAGATGGAACTCAAAGCAGTAGGGAGAGCATTTGAATGACCCCGAGGTGACAAGAGCAGAACACAGCCTAGGAACCACTATGGCTGGGTGCAGCCAAGGGTGCGGGTGCAGTGTGGGGGGCTAGCGAGGTGAGAGGAGCGAACGGTGAAACTAACAGGTGGGTCGTGGCATGCCAGGAGTGTGGAGTCACCCCACGGGCAGCAGGGAGGTTGGGGCATTTTAATGTCAGGGTCACGTTCATGCCTGTGAGACCGCCACAGCACCAGGGAACCTGTCAGGCCAGCCTTTCAATCTCCTTTTTACAGCTGAGCACTCCAGGGCTAGGACAGGTGACACGACCTAGTCGCACAGGCAGCAGACGGAGGAGGAAGAGGCGTCCTGGTCTCCTGACCCTGCCTCCGTCTCTCCCCTACATCGCACCCCCCAAACGCTTTGCATTTTTATATTAACGGCTTTTTATTTTTTCTCACTATGCTGTAGATCACAGCCAAACACCCCGCACTGCTCAGATCCATGTGTCCTATTAAAAATATGGTGTCAGGTTGTCAAATCCCAAATGAAACTGGCCTGTTTCCATAAATCTTAGTAATGGACACACGCTGTCAAGTTGATTCACACTGAGGAAATAACAAGTGAATCTTACACCGGGCAGTCATTCCACCAACAAGCCAAACAAAGCATGAACCTGAACCCTAAAAAAAAACTCAATTTTTCTTCCTAGTCATTATGAATTCTAAAGTTAGGAAGAACCTACTAGGAATTCAATTCCTATATCATCGAAAAAGAAAAAAAAAAAAAAAAGCAAAATCTGAATTCAAAATTCAATGAGAGATCTGCTATTTCCTCCAAAGACACATTTGCTAGCTGTCACCCGGAGCCGCTGGCCAGCAGACGAGCCCCAGGGCCGTGCAGAACAGGGCACAGCTGTCTAGCCAAGCTCAAGCCGCCCCCAAGATGAGGAGCAGAGGCCGAACCTTCTGTCGCCAGCTCCTCATCCTCATTGTCTGTGCTGCTCAGCTTCTCCGCGTCGCTCTCCAAGGCTTCGCTGGGGACCCCCTTCTCCAGGGGGGCCTCGTTGCTCACGAAGTACGCCGCCAGGCCCAGCTCCTGCTCCAACGCCGTTCTCACCAAGCAGGAGGAGTTGATCAGCCGCAGGTCACAGTACCTCAGGGACCTGGGAGGAAGCAGAAGAAGGTGTGTCTCTCGCGAGCCTCTTACACCTGAGCACGGTGCTCGGCGCTGACAGAAGCGGCCTGCCTGCCCATCGGGGTCCCGGGGAAAAGGGAAAAGCAAACAGCGCCACAGTGAGCCCCTGCCCGCAAAGTCGGTTTAGCTGTACGTCTCTCAGGGCACCTGCTCCGTATTCAGCCTGTGCTGTGCGTAATCGAAAGAGCACTGACTCGAGGAAAAAAAAAACAAAAAACGGGGCTCTAAGCCCAGCTCTGCCACTTCCCGGCGACAGACCCTCCCCAAGGGTGCAGCTTCTCAGACACTTAGAATATTTTCCTCTGAAAGATGGGAATGAATATTAATAACCATCTAAGTGCATCGTTGTGAGGATTATATGTAATAAGTGGACATTTAAATATTTGACCAACGTTTAAAACGTGCCAGGGACTGTGAGATGCTAGGGATATGATGGTGATCAAATCGTCATCACACTGGAAACGAGAGTCTGGGAAGACAAACACCAATGAGTAATGAGATATTCAGAGGACGGGAGCACAGGACAGGCTGACGCAGGGCTCGGGGTGTGGTGGGAACAGCGACAGGCTTGGAGAGAAGCAGATGTGGATTCCAACTGGCTCTGCAACTTACTGCCAAGTGACGTCAGGCAAACGGCCTTTCATTTGCTCATCTATAAAGCAGAGCAGCACTGCTATTGTTGCAAGGAGTCAATGCTACGTTAAAAGTCTAGCACAGCGCCTAATACAAAGAAAATATTCAGGGAATGCTTGCTCAAATTCAAGACACATGAAGGCCAATGTCTTAGTCCTTAAGGAGTTGAGGAATGGAAGAATTAATCCATGAGAAATAGCAACAGCCAAGGTCAAACATTTGGATTCCCCTTTTCCGGGCCTGCCTGTGTAGTGGCCCTCGCGTACGTGGGGATGGCCCAGTGGAAGGCAGGCAGCCCTGGAGGCCACCGTCAGCCACACCGGCTTAACCTCTGTATGTCGCGGATTCTTCACCACTCGTAGTGGGGACCAGAATGATACCTCTCCCTAGCATTACGGCGAGAGTAAAATGAAAGAAAGCACATGGAAAGAATCCAGCGCACTGGCCAGCACACAGCGGGAACTCAGCACATGTCAACTCTTACTGCTGTTACTCAAGCAGAGACGTGCCCAGGCCCTGGGCATGGCTGCCCGCTCTTCTCCGCGAGTGTGAAGTACATCTTTAAAAGCCAACCTGTCACGCCAGTTCCATCAGCTGCCTTACTGGAGGCCCAGTGACCTCTGTCCTGAGTGCCTGCAGATCTGAGTGGAGACCCTGGGAGACACTGAGTGGGCTTGGGGCTGTCGTGTGCTCGGCTGTGACGGCTCCGGGGAACACAACCTCTGAGGCAGTCAGCCCTGTGTGCTGGAAGAACGGGCTCGTCCTGAGTAGCATGAGCCACTTGTCCCCTTCCCGGAACACCTCCTAAACCCGGGCACCAGCTGTCACAGCAGCCTAGACACCAGCGTAAATGTGGCCCCAACACCCCGAGACGATAAGACACTTTCCTAAAGGGAGCGTCCATCCCTTACTCACACAGTGACCACTCCTCCCCACCCCACCCCCTCAGCCATGGGGAGAAACGGAGGGAGGCATCAAACCTCTCTCCAGCTGCAGCGCCCCCCCCAAACACACACACAGAGCCTGGGAACAGCCCCCACCACACCGCCATGAGCCCACGTGGTGCCCGTCGGAGAATTAGGACGCGTGGCCCAGGCCTCAGACAAATTCACTGCCATCGCTGGAAAGCAGTCACCATAAAGAGACAAACCTACAACGACTAAGATTCTGAATGTGCCCTCTAGAACCCGGCCTGGCGAACCGCCAGCGGTGGGCGTGGGCTCCTCAAGCCCCGAGGGCCGCCGCCTTCTCCACTCACCTCGGCAGGGACTCCCCGTGAGGGTCCATCCCACTGAAGATGAGGATGCAAGGCAGGCCCTCCAACTCCAAGTACGTCTGAGGTCTCCACTCCGCTTCCTCGATCCTCTGCCACATCTGCAGATCATGAAGGAGGGACAACGCCTAAGGCTCCTGACTGCCCAGCTGGTCAGGCCCCAGGGGACCTTCACGGCCTCCTACTGATTTAAAGCCCCTGCACTGCACCTTGCATGAAAAAGAAAGTACTTTGGACTGCAAATAAGTAAGTCACCTGCTCCCCACTGTACCCCAGCCGCTCAGCACGCTGCCTACTGTGGATGAGCTGCCCGAGAAACACCTGCCAACCGACTGACTGGTTCTTCGGGAGACAGTACATGTGCTAAATTGTATCTAATGTGTTTTACTGTGTTTCCCAATCGTGGGGCTGTGCCTTTCATCCATGTTCCTACTCAATTATTGTTTCGATGTTCTTTCTCACCCTTTCGCCTTTTTCATCGTCCGTAGGTTTAGCGAGAAGCTGCTATGGGCCAGGGCACTGTGCTAGGTTTGGGGGGCTGAGATCTTTGCGGGTGGTTCCTGCCTTCCATCGCCTTGGGGAAGAGCCAGATGACAGATGGGGAACACCTAACTGACCCCATTGGTGTAGGGGAGGACCCCAAGTGTGGGAGGGGGCGGCTTCCGGAAAAAGGCAAAGACGCTGAGCTGAGTCCCACGGCTGACAGGCACGAGCTAGACGACGGACGAGAAGAAATGCACCCCCGGAAGAAAGTCAGGCATGCTACAGCCCAGACGTGTGAAGCTGCAAGATGGTGTGTTCGTGGGAGCGCGAGGGGGCAGCCTCTACCATTTGGCACCTCTAGACTGACAGGTCCGGGAAGGGATGTGGCGCCGGTCGCGCCTCCTGTCCCTGGGCCGAGCGCCCACCTTGAGCTGCTTCACGAAGTGCTTCCCCACAGCGATGCTGGAGCTGGGGTTGCCCAGGATGATCTCGAAGCGCTGGTCCAGCGCCAGCCGCGCCCGCACGTGGGCCAGCCGCTCGTAGGCCACGGCCGCCAGCGGCGAGCAGGGGACCCGCAGCAGCACCATGAGCCCGTGGCCGCAGGGGCACTGCTTCGGGGCGTTGATGAGGTTCTGGGTGATCTCCAGCGTCTCCACGGACGTGTAGCTCTTCATCTGCGAGAGGCCGCTCACGGCCATCATGGCGGCCGCGTAGTGCTGCACGAGAACAAAGGTCCTGATCACCGCGCTGTGCAGGCGGGGGAACCTGCAAGGAACAGAGAGACCAGCCGGTGACGCCGGGCCCGCGGCCGCTCCGCAGGAGGCAGGCCCGCTCGCGGCGAACCAGGGCCCGAGACGCCCGCCGTCCTGGGCACCGGCCACTCCCGGGTGATGGACGCACGGGCCGGGCTCCCGGGTGACGGACGCACGGGCCGGGCTCCCTTTCGGAGCTGGCCGCGTGGAACCTGGAAGAGAAGCCGTGCTCACGAGTCCCGTCGTGAACGGCTTTGTCACCTCCGGCTAGGAAGCAGAGGGAGAGGTTCGGCGTCACTGTCATCCTCGCTCTGCCTGCTCAGGGGACATCTGTTCGGGGAAGGAACAGACGAGTGCGTAAAGTAAACTTAGTCTGCCGCCGGCTTGACTGAGAGTCTCGCCAGGTGGGTGACTGGCCTCAGGTCCCCACTATTAACAGGAGAACCACCAGCGTACCACGTACCCCGGATTTGGGAGCCCGTCTTAAAGGCACAGCGGTGCATTCGCTTCAAGGGCAGTGGGTCAACAGAAATGTAACTAAATATGATTTAACTTGAGAGCGAGTTACGCGTCAGAACACATCGGTCAAACCGGCAACCCCAGTGTTTTGCTTTAGAAGCCATGGCTGCCCTCTGCGTCTCCCCACAAAGGCGGCGACCCCTCCCACGACCACGTGCATGGCTGCGACAGCCCTGACCCATGTGTCAGAATGACGCAGAGCCCCTGGGCCACCGTGTTTCCCGGTAGCGACAGACGAGCTGACATCCGGTTTATGTGCGATGCTCTTGTGAGTCCGTGTGGCTGCAATGAGTCCCTTGCTCAGTGCCTTTTGGAGCAAAGATAAAGACATGGCTTGACCTACGAAGTCGGGAACTGTGCTGTGGCCGTGCCACCCCGTGAGCGCCCCCGGGCGGCCAGCTCGCCTCCCAACAGCATTCTGAGGTCTTCTCCTGCCCATCACTCTGCTCCTTTCCTTCGTCCTTTCTCCTTAGCGCTTCAGCGCTTTTACGGGTTCTATAACCTGGACCGTTGGCTTAGCAAGCTGCCGTTAGCAACGCTGTCTCCGGAGGCATGACTGGTCTGCAGACCCAGAGGCCAAGGGACTGCTTTGCCTCGACCCTGGTGCACTGGCCAAGCGGGGCCCAGGAAGAAAGAAAGAGGGCAGCATGGAGACTACGCTGTCTCCCTGCTCTATGTTGCTGCCCCAACTATGGTGGCCCCTTGTCACCTTCTATGAGGTAAGAGGGGCAGGATGTCACTCAGGCAGAAGCACGCTCTCCTCTCCGCCTTAGACGTGGTGGGAAGTCTGCTCAGAGGACCGCGGGGTGCTGGCACCGTGTCACAGTCACTCAGGGCTCGACACGTACTTGCTACCAGAGGAGAGGCTGGGAGCAGACAGAGGGCAGCACAGAGCAAAGCAGCTCTCGCAGCCTCAGCGTCGACTCTCGGAGGACCTCTTCCCTCGCAAGCTCACGAGCGCTCAGCTGCCAATCCGTGAGTGGGAGAAGTGGCCTGATTCATCGCCGTCGGAATCAAAGAGTCAAAAGGTATCTATCAATCAAATCGAAGGGATTTCGTTTCTCAGAGGGTGTTCCAGGGAACAGTGACCCCACGAGATACTGAAGATGCAGGACACGCAGGCCGTCTCGAGAGTTATGGCCTGCGTAAACCGTGGAAGGCTCTGAGCACGCGCTTGGAAGCATAAACCATGGAAGGCTCTGAGCACGCACTTGGAAGAGAAATCTTTTTGTTAAAGTTTCTCAAACACATCTGACCAGGGAACGCCTTTTGGCTTCTAAAGCAAAACACCAGGGTTGCTGTTAGTATCCGGCATCCTTTGGAGCACAGTTTGAGAAGCCATGTCTACTTTCACCCCTTTGCCGGCAAGTGAGAAAAATGAGGTGCTGTGAGAAGCGGTGGCACGGCCCCCTCGTCTTGTTTTGCATTCGACAGTCTGTGAACTTGGCCTGGCTTTACAACATGAACCGTGCGGTGTCGGCAACCACTTAACCTCCCAGGGCCTCGGTTCCTCGTCTGTAAAATGGCAGCATCACCACCTCCCTCCCAGGTCGGCCTGGGACAGGGTTCCAGGGTTCCAGGAAAAGCAGTTGAGTTGAGCCGACTCTGCATTCACACCCGGGTGTCATTTGCGAGCGTGTGGCCCCGAGTCGTGGGGTCTCTCTGACCCTTACTTCGTTTGCAGAATGGGGATAATAATAGGAAGTGGCTCAGAGAGGTGGTGAGGGCTAAATAATAAATAAGATCATGAAAGTAGGCTCTTGGAACTGTGAACGGCACAAAATAAGCACTCGACAGATGACGTGCAGAGGAAATAAAACACTAAGCTAAACCGGTTTATCACTCTCTCTTCCTTTACAGTTTTTGGTATCTTACCTTCCATTTTGCTGCCTTTGAGTCTTAAACACTCAGTGCCACATCCCAGCATATTTCTACCCATCTCTAAAATTTTCTGGAGCGACAGCACGACAGAGATAATCCGTGTCCCCAAATGCAGGACAAGAAATAAACCAGGGCCCCTTTAATGGAGAGACTGACTCATCCAAAAGGGAAGGAGGTAGATCCCTCCCTAGAATCCTCTGGCTGCACACACCTCAACTTGCACTTGATGACCAAGCATTTTTAGTAACTTCAAAGACAGACGGGTACCTTTTTCCCAACGCGGTGACCATGGCCTCAAAGGAGCTGTCGTATCTTAGCAACGGGAGGCTGTGTCCTGAAAGGGTAGACTCGATGAACTCCGACAACCCAAAGTACTTCTTGTTCTCAGGATATAAGTCCATTCCCTAAAAGACAGGAGCATAGGTCACTCGAACATCGAATTTTCGGGGACCGAGAGCGTCACATGCTAGGCGTGACGATGGCTACATTGTGCCAACTCCGCAGTCCCTCGGATGACACTTTATTAATCTCTATCCGTTGAAGACCCAGAGTGCAGGGCACTCGTATTTAAAGGACAGTGCATTCCCACCGGTCAAGACTTCGCCATTCATTGACCCTAGCATGGTCACCGAGAAGAAAGCCAGCCTTGTTAATTTTTTTAACATGCAACTTTGTTACAACTGCTTCTTTCCAACCATTTTAAGCTGGTTTTAGGAGCAGGCAAATCAACTGTCGTGCATTCAGCTGCTGTTAAAATCAAGAGGAAAAAAAACACATTTATCTAACCCATCTTATTTACATCAACAGAAAATTCCTCCCTGACTAACATCAGAGCTTCTCAAACTTCAGAGCGTAGCAAAGTCGGGGAGGCCGTTAAAATGACAAAGACACGGACATGCCCCTCAGACGGCGCAGTGTTGTTAAGCATGAGGGCCACGGAGCCAGCGGACTGGGCCACGTCCCGGCTCTTCCCCTCCCCAGCTGCACGGCTGAGGCAGTGGCTCAACCCCGTCTGCCTCATCTTCCCCATGTGGAGATCAGAAGTCACCCTCGCACCTGCCTCCTACATGCATCCACGTGATGAAGCTCTTGGGACAGCGCCAACCCGGCCCGTGGTGAGCCCTGCACAAGCGAGTGTCCTGACCGCTGCTGACCCTGAACCTGCTGCACCGGAGGGAGCCGAGCATCCTCAAGAGTTCCCAGCTGGCGCTGAGACGCTCCAAAGAGGTCCAGGAAGGGATGCTCGCGTATTGCTTGGTTCACTAACTAGACACCAACCACCCAGAATTCTCCAATCACCAGAATCGTCATGACCTCTTTTGATGAGAAATGAGAGGTGACAGACGGACAACGAGCCTGGTTTCGTTGATGCGGACTCAGTTTGAGGAAGGGGGTTTCAAACCTTGCTACTTTAGGACGTGGGGGTAGGAAAAACAGGAACGTTTCCATGGCTTCTACACAAAACCTTTTCTGTTGAGATGGAGGCGCCAACTGATGTACTTCGGGAAAGTTTCTCAAGGCCAGGAAGGGTCTTTAACTCTAGGCCTGGGTCGAATTAAAGATCCAAAGAGCTGGGGCCCACTCGCCCCCCAACGACACGACGCAGGGGTCATCCTGGCAGCGGGAGCAGCCGGGGGCACTCACGCTGCTGTAGGAGGCGGGCCAGTGGATCTCGTTGTAAGGGCTGATGAGGGTTTGCTGCGTCTGCAGCGCGTAGGGGAAGGAAGTCACGTGCAGGGTCACGATGTTGGGGGCCTCCTTCACCTCCCGGCAGTTGAGCAGTCTGTCCACCAGTCCCACAGACAGGTCGCTTTGGGAACAGAGATTATGAACAGCGCTACTGAGGGAAGACAAGGGAGAGAAGTGGCACTTAGTGGAATGAC
>JAQQSQ010001150.1:0-13051 GCA_028627145.1 Eidolon dupreanum
TTTGGCAACATTCTTCAGGTGGCTTGTCTAAGGCCCTCTCTACACTGTCAGCTCACATTACAGTGGTGGTCTTATTTTTTGGTTCATGTATTTTTGTGTACTCATGGCCATTTCCCACAGTGCCAGTGGATAAATTTCTTGCTATTTTTGATGTAATTATCACTCCATTTCTGAACCCTGTACTTTACGCTTTTAGGAATAAAGAGATGAAGGTGGCAATGAGAATATTCGGTCGGATGTTGAGTTTCAGAAGGTTATTTTAAGTGATTTAGATATCAAGAAAGACAAACATCTCTAACATTTCCTGCCCATGCTACAGACATGAATCCAAGGAAACAGCCCCAAGAATGCTTTAGTTGCTAGTTTAATTACTAATGTCCAGGATTTTTTAAATATGTTTTCTGCCTTAACCACGGAGGATATGGTATTCTTTTTTCTTATGCAATGTGATGGAATAGAAAATATTAACATATAGGATAATTTTAATTAATTAAAAAAGGTATTGAATACTCTTTATGTTCTCAAGCCTGTGCCTGTAGAAAATTGTGTTAGAACTATACAACTCAATTGTAAGAAGGGGCAGTGAGTTGCTGAGGCAAAAAATTACTGCAAGTAAGTAAAAGGAGTGTGGTAAGGTGGGCAGACTCAACAAAAGGGTTCGAATAGAGGAGATTTGTGAATTTGTGAATGCTATGAAATGGAGCTAACACCCTGTCTTCTGAGGTAAGTATATGCCCCGAAGAGGAGAAGAGCTCATGGAAAGCTCTGGAGGCTGAAGGCAGGTTGATGCCACATCATGAGAGGGGATGGATGCCTATCCTACCTCACTGCATAACCAGGGTCCCCGAAGCCTGAAAAGATTTGGTTCTGCCAGCTTCATTGATCCCTTTTCACTATTAGACATTTTGGACTTTCTGTTACTTGACTACATCAAGCTCTTGGCCTGAGACCTATACACTGGCCTTTTTGTCCACCCGCAGAGTGATTTGTCTGGGTAAAGGCAGGGCTAGCTCCTTCTCATCATTCCGGTTTCACCTTTAGGTTTTTCAACTTCAAGAAAAAAATTTCTACTTAAAGAAGCTCCCTCTTGCCTTTCTACTCCAGTCATATGCTTTGTTTAATGCCTGCACAACTTTATCTCTATTTGAAAGATTGTTTTGGTAATTATTTTTTGTTTCCATCACCAGGAAGAAAAAGGTCTATAGAGCAGAAAACGTGATTTTTTGTTCTTTGTACCTAGAGGGGTGGCTGACCTCTAGCGGGAGGTCACTATTAGTTTTTGTCCAAAGAGCAATATAAATAAAAGCTGAGAGAAAGAAATGACTCTTCTTTCAAATCAAAAGGAATGGAAAGGAATGGGACAATCTAGTATATTTAGCACAAATGTTAAAATGGACTTATTCAGAATAACAAAATAGTGGAGTCTAAAGTACATTTGTAGGTTAAATATATTAACCACAATGAAAAAAAGAAAAAAAATCACTGAAAATAATTTCACTCAAATATAACTAACTGTCAAAATTTTGTTATTTCTTTTAGGATTTTCCTTTATGCATTTAAAAAATTATACAAAATAGGATCACATTATTTTACAATTCATTTAATAATGATATGTAAATTATTTATTTGCCATATTGGTCATTTAACCTATGATATGTAAGTTTTTTCATGCTGATAAATCTACCTCTAGCATGTAGTTCTTGGTGGTTATCTGGTAATTTATTGTATGGATATAGCCATATAACTTTAGTCAGTACTTCATTGCTGACATTTAAGTTATTTTCATTTTTCAATTAAGTTAGTTATCAATAGCTCTGCTATGAAAGATCTTGACATACCTCCTTCTATGTACGTGGCTTTGATTACTTTTTCATGACAACTTAATATAAACGAAATTGCCAAAATGTATTGGTAAGGCTTAATTACTATTGCAAAAGTGCCCTCTACAATGGTTGGGTCTATTTAAAATTCCATCACCGGCAGTGAATTAGAGTTCCACCTTTGCAAACAATAGATATATAATTAATTTGAAAAAGATAAAAGAGGAAAAGAAAAAAAAGATGAAAAATTTTATCTACTGGTGTGGAGAGCGGTTTGTAAGCTGACGTCTTTACAGACTACGAAGGCAACCAAGGGTTTCTTTGCCTCCGCAAATTCCTGCTGAGTACAAGATAGTACAAATATAGCCACCGGCAGATAGATAGGCTGAAGGCCATAAGAAAATGTAGTCTTGGAGAAAGTAGAAGAAACAGTGTTGCCATGAAACTGCAGAAGTCAGCAATTGTATGTTTCTGTATAAAATCAGCTTACAAAAAATAAACTAGGCTGTTGTCCATCATCAGTGGACAGCGGACCTCCTGATCCCCACTTTCTGGGCCACACTGGATGTGGCAGGATTTACCACTTGCTGGACGTGGCATACTGATATATTTTAAAATTTTCTACTTTTTTAATATAAAATATTACATATTTATAAAACGTGCAACACATATTTGAGTTAAAAAGTATAATGAGATAAATACCTATGAGCCCATTTATCATTGCATCTACTTTCCCACCCCCTATCCTTTTACCCTGCCTTCCACCCAGACGTAATCACTATTCTTGATTTTTTTGTTTATGCTTATTTTGCTTTTTTGAAAAATAATTTCATTAAAGACGTATATATCCATAAACAATGTTGCTTAATTTTGATCATTTGTAAAGGTTATATACATACTTCTTTAATATATATATAATTTATCAGAACTCATTAAAAATGAATATATATTTTTAAAGAATTTGTCCATTTCATCATTTCAGTTTTAAAATTTATTGGCATGATGTTTTTTTATAGTTGTTATTATTTTAAAAATGATATATCTATGCCATGCAGATATTCCCTTCTTGGTTCTCTCTGTCTCTGTCCTTCTCCTTCTCTCTGTGTATTTTGTGGAGCTCTGTCTGTCTATCATTCATCTAGATCTATCTATCATCTATCTATCTATCTATCTATCTATCATCTATCTATCAATTTATCTATCTATCTATCTATCTATCTATCTATCATCTACCTACCTATCATCTATCATCTATCATCTATCATCTATCATCTATCTATTTAAACAGTTTTATGGAAGTATAATTGATATATGAAGAACTGAGCATATTTAATTTGTACAATTTTATGTGTTTGGATATGTGCAAACACCCATGATACCGTTACCACAGTCAAAGTAATAGGCATATGCAACACCTCCCAAAGTTTCCTTGTGTCCCTTAGAGTTACTATTTTTTCTAATGGTAAGAACACTTAACATGAGATCTATCCTTTTAGCAAAACTTTCAGTATACAATACCATATAGTTAACTATGTCGTACAGTAGATCTCTAGAACTTATTCATCAAGCACAACTAAAATTTTATATCCATTGGAGATCAGCTCCCTATTTCCCAGCCCCTGGAAACCACTATTGTATTCTCTGTTTTAATAAGTTTGACGATTTCATTTTATTATTTTGTATTTATTTATTTACTTATAAATTTATTTTCAATTACAGTTGACATTCGATATTATTTTATATTAGTTTTAGGTATATATCATAATGATTAAACCTTTATGTAATTTACAAAGTGATCACCTGTGATTAGCCTAGTACCCACCTGGCACTATACATAGTTATTTCAATATTATTGACTATATCCCTTATGCTGTACTTTACATCCTCTTGATGATTTTGTAACTGCCAATTTATACTTAATCCCTTTGCCTTTTCTACCCATTTCTCCATCTGGCAGTTATCAGTTTGTTCTCTGTGTTTATGAGTCTTTTTGTTGGTTTCGTTTGTTTGTTTTTATTTTGTTCTTTAGATTCCACACATAAGTGAGATCATATGGTATTTGTCTTTCTCTGTTTGAAATTTTTCATTTAGCATAATATCTTCCAGGTTCATTCATGTTGCTGCAAATGGTAAGATTTCAAAGTAATATTCTACTGTATATATACACCACTTCTAAATACCAACATGCTATCAATATCAACAAAAATTGAAGTTGGATCCCTAACTCACACCATACACAAACATAAATTTAAAATGGATAAAGATTTAAATGTAATTCTGAATCTATTAAACTCCTAGGAGAAAACATAGGAGACAATCTTGACATTGGTCTTGGCAATGATAACAAAAGCAAAAATAAACAAGTGGGACTACATCAGACTAAAAAATTCTGCACAGCAAAGAAAACAATCAACAAAGTGAAAAGGCAACTTATGGAATGAAAGAAAATATTTACAAACCACATGCATATCTTATAAGAGGTTCATTTCCAAAATATATAAGGAACTCAAATAATTCAATAGCACAAAACCCAATTAAAAAATAACCAAATAACGCAATTAAAAAATGGACAAAGGACTTGAACAGACTTCTTTTCAAAGAAGACATACCAATATATGCTTTTGTTTTGCTTGATCAAGTTAACAAGAAGATTGTCTTATTATTAGTCTTTTTAAAGAACCAGCTTCTCGCTTGGTTGTTCTTATTTACTTTATGTTTATTTTCAGAATCTTTGATTTTTGCTCTTATTCATTCTACTATCTTTTATTCATTTTTAACATTTTATGTTGGAAAGTTGAATATTTAATTTTTTCACTTTCTTCTTTTCTCATATATGCATTTCCACTGAAGTACATGTTGGCTTGCATACCCCACAAATTCCATTCTAAGTATTTTTAAATTTCCACAAATTTTCACTGAAAAAATATTTAGAAGCTTTAAAATTTAAAAGTGTATAAAACTTAGAGAAAAATCTTTTATAAACTTAAAACTTGGTAGAATTATGGTCAGAGTCAGGTCTACCTGATATTGATTCTTTGAAATGTTGTAAGACTTATGTTTTCTTACTTGGTCAGTTTCTGTAATTGCTCCATGTGTGTTTGGGAAAAATAATGTGTATTCTTTAATTGTTGGGGATGGAGTTCCATATATTTCAATTAGATCATGGTTGTTTCTTCAATTGTTAATATTGTTCATAATTGTTCCAACCAATAGTATTGCTATTTTATTGTCTATTTGACCTATAGATGGTATGAGAAATGTACTGGTTTTCCATTATGTTGGAAAATGCTGTATTTAATCCATTTTTGCTTTATATAGTTTAAAACTATTATATTAATTCATGCAAGTTTTAAATGTTTCTGGTGAACTGATTTTTTTTTTTAAACGCAGTCATATTCTGCTCCTAGTAATGCCTTAACATATATTTTCTGATATAAATATAGCCATGCTAGTATGATTTTTGGTACATAAATTGCTTATTATTTTACTTTCACCTTTTCTGTATCCTTATGTTTTTAGGTATGTGTCTTGTAAGTACCAAATATATGGATTTTAAAGTCTATTTTGATATTCTCTAAAAATATGTAGAGCCCAGACAATAGCTTTACTTCATTGAATTCTTATAACAGCTGTTGAGGCTGTGTCTGTGAGGGATGAACCATTTGGATATACTGATTGATTGTAAAAATGATTCTAAACAATATCAGAAATAATTATTCAAACATTTAAAAACAAATATTTATTAAATATTGACTACATGTTCTTCATTGTGTGCCATTGTTTGCTTGCCTTTATGGATTAGGTTATGGCAAGGTGTGGTGGCGGTGTTGGAGTCAATCCATTGTAATTCTTTTAAAGAGTTAATACAAGGCAACAATACTTGAAGAATAATAGTAATAATAGAAGCAAAGAAAAAGATCATAGGATTATGAAAGAAAAGTATAAGAACTTCTTTTATTACATGTGGTCAGGGAAGTCTTTTTCTGGAAACTGTATATTTGTTTTAAAACTTTCTGACATAACGATTCCTCTTATACTCTAGTAATTAATACCTTATAACTTGACAGTACTTTAATAAAAAATTTCTGTTGTCTAGGTCCTGGGTTTGGGGCCTTGTGGGACTGTAAAGCATCTAGAAAGTCAAAATTGCTGAAGTAAGAGATAACTTTATATTTTGTGGTTTCTCATTTTCTGTTACCTCCTTATTCTCATTGAAGAGAGTGTTTTTGCCATGAAATCTCTAGTTAGTACTAGGGTAGAGTAATACTCTTTCTCCTTCCAGCTGGATCTCAAGCATTCTAAAGTATTGGATTTTCACTTACTTCTATTGACTCATTTTAAAGCAAAAATATTTCTGTGCATCCATATGAGGCACCATTAAATCTGGTACCCAGAGATACTTTTCTTTCTTCTGTTCTTTCGTCCTTTTTATTCCCTGGGTGAAAATCAGTATGGACTCTGTGGTATAATTCTCAGGAAAATCTAATCAAGGGAAGGCTGGCTGTTCCCAAGACTCAGCCCCATCATTTGGTCACTAATATTCATGTTGCTAATTAGAATCATTTTTACTTTAGAAAAACAATATTAAGCTCTTTGTTTTGGAAAAGTTTACAATCTCAGTCAGAATGTGAAATTGTCTTCCCCCGAACCTAGAAAAATGTTTCTACTTCAAGTACTATCGTGTAAAACATAGGTAAAACAAATGTTTCACTGTTTAGCAGACTGAAGATTTATCCACCCTGCTCATCATTTTCTCTCCTATGATTGCTCAGTAATTATTTCTGTTTTTAACCTAATCTACAGTTTAATTGTTATTCAACATAATTGTTACATATGCATTCTGAACAAGGCACGAAGAAGAGTAAGCTCTGGCTTTTGTTCAGGGTATTGGGGAAGATGTTTTTGGAAGAGACAACACTAAGTTGGATTGTGAATGAAAGGTGGGATTTGGTCCAGAATAGGAGTGCTCTAGGAGGAGGAAACAGCATAACATTTTCATCTTTTCTATTTCATATTCCCTTATATTCCCTTATTCTGTATTTCCTTTTAGTTTTTCATGGTAGATAAATTCCTAAGTAATGTTTTCAGTTTCTGTGTTTTATAATTCCCAATTTCTGTCATTTGGTTCTCAGCATCTATCAAACTAATCCTTATTTTTTCTCTTTTAGAAATTATATCTCTCGTATGATGGCAGCTTTCTATCTTCTCACAGAATTTGGAGGGAATTGATCTACTGTCTGAGGAGAGTAGATTCTTTTTGGTCTAACTCAGGTAAGAAAGAGTTCTGGTTCCTACTGCCTTTCTTTGCAAATAGGATTAATGACACTTTCATCTTTGAGTGTGAACCATTTCCAGGTCTCAGAGAAGGCTCATCTGTGTTGTTTTTTGACCCAACACAGATGAAGCAGACAGTGGGATACAGTAAGCTACAATTCTCATATGAACGCTTCACCATAGGGAAATAAGATCAGGTGTAGGCAACATTTGAGAGGTTGAGTGCCAATTTTTTGATGTTTCTTCCTGGTGAGCAAGGAAGGCAGGTTGAGAGTGAGAGAGTTGTAGTGGCCTGGAGTAGTCCAGAAGCATGGAATAGTGAAGGATATCTATAACTAAAATAAAAATATGAGAGTTTAATTTATATAAACTCAGGTAACTGCATTGATTTATTACTAATGCCTCACGTAGAAGTGGGTCAACATGAAATGGTTTAATTGAAAAGGGTCTGGAAAGGATAATTCTGGAGGCTAGGAATTTAGAAGAGACTACATCTGGGGAAGGATGACATAGTGGTCATCTTTGGATAACCCCAGAACAGTATGAGGGTTACCTTGATAGTAAAAGCTAATTCATCATGGACTTGAAGTTATTTTTGACTTTAAGTTGTCAGTGACTTACAGAGTAGTGTAGTGAAGAAAGTCTGTACTCTGAAGTCAACTTGTATTTTAATCTAATGTATGAATTAATATTTTTCTTTAAAGTGAAATGCATGAGTAAAATAAAAAGTTTATAAAAGTATAAAGAAGAGAAAAAAATCACCCGTAGCCTCTTCATAGAAAGATAGCAACTGTTAAAATTTCAACATTTTCTTCAGGTACTTTTTGCATTTGCTTGTATGTCTACAATTATTGCAAGAATTGGGTATGAACTGACACGTAGCTGTGCAAAATTAGGCAGTTCATTTAGTTTCTTTGAGTCTTTATTTTCTAATCTGTAAAATATAAATATCTTTCCTACACTCTTCCCTGGCTATTGTGCAACAAAAGATATGAAAGTATTTTAAGGGCTGTAAATGTTAGGGAAAAAGCAAATTAATGTTTTAAATTTTGGTATTTAGATCTTGTCAGAAATGATTACTAAACCAAGATAAAAAACATAGCAGCATTTATGGCAAGACAGAAATTAAAGTAATTGTCTTAGTTGCAATTATGTGAGAGAAAAGGAACATTCTCATTTCGGATGAGTTTATAATTCATATGGATAATCATGAGGGCTAATGATATTCTAACGTGCAGTATCTTTATTTTCAAGAGATATACTACAGCAATAGTATATAAAATTAATATTGTTATGATATTAATATAATATTAATATTTTCTAAAGCCAACGTGAGAAGAGAATTTACAGATGTGTGACCTGTAAGATTTAAGAAATAATTGCATATTTATAATTTGATAGACTCTTCTTAAGTTTTATCACCAAGATTCATTAACACATTATGGAACTAGAAATAATGTGTAGATAGCGAAGAGGATCAGAGAACTACTAATATGTTAAAAAGAGTTGATAAAGGAGATGCCATTAATAATAAAAAGTGTTTGTTTATTCTGGATACTGTAAGATTAAGGAGAGGTATAATAGAAAAAATCGTATGGGTGAGTCACTGACCAGTGGATTTAGTTTATGGCTCCTTTGACATTTTTCACTTGTGTATAAAAGATCAGTGTCTGGTGAATAGTAATTTCCATCTGTACTGAGGATTTAGCAGAGGTAAATGATCCTAAATAATCATCCTAAGTAAATTATGCCTGAGGATTTTGAAAGAAGCAAAGAAAACCACTTATGAAATCCTCAACAGGATGCCCAAAGCAGGTTTCAAAATTTACACATTTGTGTGTATTTAATGTTAAATTTTGCACTATGTATTTAGTCATGAACTGATCACCCTGATAAGTCTAGTACCCATCTGACACCATATATAGTTTTTACAATATTATTGACTCTTATTCTGTACTTTACACCCTCATGACTGTTTTTATATTTAGCAATTTGTACGTCTTAATTGGATTTTTATTTTTAAATTCTAGTTCTTTGTTGTCTTGTAGAGAAAATTTTACTTGTCTTCAAGATCAACCTTTACTGTGATAGAAAGTATTTGGGATGACATTAACTCTAAGTTTTATCTTAAAAAAAGATCGAATTTTTAAGTCAGTTTTTCTTTAATCACTTCATCACAAAGCAATAAAAAATATATTGTTATTGCAAGTTACAATTTACTTCAAACCCCGATGGCATGATGTTTATATGACATGTTTTTAGGCACTTTTCTATGGCCAGATTATTATTCCAACAACACTCAACAAGGAGTTTAACTCTATGTACTAGGTGGTATTTACATCCCTGGAGAGATTAGAGAATAAAAAATATCATACTAGACTGCATCTATTGAATGAATCTTGGAATGAGATGGTTGATATAAATGGTCTCTGAAGTTTCATCTCAAATATTATAATTTATGTGTATAAAGCACCTATTAGGTAAACATGATATTAGGTGAATGTTGGCTACAGGTCTGCTGAAAGAAGTAGATGTTAATTTCAATAAACAAGACCCCTTGGAGCTGAACAATTCATATGAGTTTAAACAGAGGATGATTATTCAAATCCAAATTTGAGGCCGGAAGGTTAGATACAACGGATATCTTAAAGCACATAAGGTAAAAATAATGAGATGGAAATCATGAAGAAAAACAAAAAAGGAAGATAAATTCAGGAGGCATAATATGACAAATAGAAGTTCCAGAAAGATAAAAAAAAAAAAAAACTGATTTAATTTAAATGGAGAGAAGAGGTGAGAAGGAGAGAAAAGTATTTTGAAGATCTTACCTTACTTGGTGTAGGGGAAAGCAGGAAGGAAATAAAACATATTGGTAGGGGAAAAAAGTTGGCATCTTATTTTGAAATAAGAGAAGAAAGATGTGTCACTGGAAAAGGGATGATAACATGAAAAATATAGAAAAGTATAGCAGCACTTCCATGTTAATAAGGGGGCTGGTGATTAAATGAATATTAACTTAATCAAACCAGCAAAAATTAAACATGGAAAAAGTTATCTCTTTTTGTTGATAACATCATTGCAAACCTAGAAAACCTGACATTTCAATAAAAAACTATTATATCCAAATCACAGAATGTATTAAGGTGACTTTATATAATAGACAAAAAGAAATAACTTTTTCTATTCTAGCAAGAATAATCTAGAAATAGAGATGAGAAAAGGTATTCCATTAATAATTCCAAAAAAACCTATAAAACACATAGGAATAATTTAAACAAAGAGGATAGAACACATAGGAAAAAAAGGGCAAAATCTTATTAAAGGACATGAAACAAGTTTTGAACAAATGGATGGATGTACTATGTCCTCGAATGGGAAGACGTCATCATAACAAAGCTACTTCATTCAAAGATAATTATATATTTAATGCAATTCAAATCAGAAATCCAGTGGAATTTTTTAGGGGGATTGGATAAAATTATCTTAAAGTTTACATGGAATAATATATGCTCAAGAATAGCCAAGAAAATATGAAAAAGAACAGTAAAAGAGGGACTTGCTTTATCAGATATAGTGACATAGTATAAAGCTACTGTTGTGAAATACCCTGATATTTCTACAGAAACAGATAAATATATCAGTGGAAACAAAATGAATAATTCAGAAATAGATCCCAAAATATTTGAGAATTTATCATAATGCAAAAATGGCAGTTAAATTCAGTGGGGGAATGAACAGGCCATTTAACACATGGTTCCATTACAATTCTACTCTCCTGGAAGAAATTAAAGTGGATTTATATTTTAAAACATATGCAAAAATAATACAGCACAGTTCAAAATAGAAAGCACAAAATAATAAAATATTGAAAGAAAATCTAAGGTGTACATGTATAATCCAGGAGCAAGGGAGATCTTAACTGAGACTAAACTCAACAGCTATAAAATAAGTAATAGCTGTATTTAATCATATAACAATTAAAAACGTGGGTATAGCAAAAGAAACCACAAACAAAAGTAATAGATAATTGACTTAGAGAAAATATATAACAAATTACAAAATTGACTATCTAGAATATAAAAAGAACTCTTACAAATTGACAAGCAAAAGCACAGTAGGAGATAGGAAAAGACATTAATAGGCAATTCACAGAAGTACAAATCTAAATTGCAAAAAAATACATGTTCAAATTTACTGGTTGTCAGAGAGATGAAAATTAGTGCAACAATGAACTATCACTTTACACCCAAAATACTGGCAACGATTTTAAAAAGCATTAACATTTATTCTTGTGGAAATGCGAGTTGTTACAGCCTCTTTGGAAGTCAATTAGACAGAACTAGTAAAATTAAAAATATATGTACTTCGACCCTGTGATCCTACTCCTGGGAATCCATGACACGGAAAGCAGGACATTAATATATAAGGATGTATATATAATGATATTTATTTGCAGCATTGTCTGTAAGACCCAAAAAACTTGAAACAAGGAATACTTATTAATAGGGAAATTAGTAAATAACTAATGGTCTACTGACACTGCGAATATTAGGCAATCATGATAAAGAGTAAGATAGAGCACTTTTCCAGACAGTTCTCTGTGCTTTTTTGTACATATTTCCATTCTTTGGCATATCTGAGTATAGAAATTAGGAAGTACAAGTCTATTTTCTGATGTAGCTTTCCTTAAATTCTTAGGTGACTTTGCCTATATTTTTCCTTCTTCATTATACACTAAAGTCCAAACTAAATTTGAGGGACATGATTAAATGATATCAAAGATTTAGGCATGAAAACATTTCTAGTGCTGGTTCTCTAGTTACTACAGAAGCTTGAAGTAACTGTGTGCAACGACCAAGTGATCTTTAGTTTATGACACTTGTGTAACTCTGTAGCCAGGACTTTCAACTTAAAAATTGTGTTTCCTCTCTCTTACTCTTTTCAGGTAACTTCAGAGTCAGCCTAGCACACGAAGTTGATGGATGGAGGAAATCACTCAGTAGTGTCTGAATTTTTGTTGCTGGGATTCACCAGTTCCTGGGAGATTCAGATTCTTCTTTTTCTGTTTTTCACAATATCTTACATAGCAACTATACTAGGAAATCTTCTCATTGTGCTCACAATCATCTCAGACCATCACTTACATTCCCCCATGTACTTTTTGCTGGCAAATCTCTCCCTCATTGACACAGGTGTTTCCAGTATTGCAACCCCGAAGATGGTTTATGACCTTTTCAGGAAACATAAAATCATCTCCTTGAAAGGGTGCATAACTCAGATGTTCTTTATTCACACTGTTGGGGGGACAGAAATGGTACTGCTTATAGTCATGGCCTATGACCGATACATTGCTATCTGTAAGCCCCTCCACTACCTGACCATCATGAACCTAAGAATGTGCATTTCTCTTTTGGCTGTTGCTTGGACCATTGGATTTATCCACTCTGTGGCTCAACTGGCTTTCGTTGTAAACTTACCCTTTTGTGGTCCAAACAAAATGGATAGCTTTTATTGTGATTTTCCTCGGTTCATTAAACTTGCATGTACAGACACTTATAGACTGGAGTTTCTGGTCACTGCCAACAGTGGTTTCATCTCCATGGGTACTTTCTTTATCTTGATTGTATCTTACATCTTCATCCTGGTCACAGTTTGCAAACACTCTTCAGGTGGTTCATCCAAAGCCCTTTCCACTCTCTCAGCTCACATTACTGTGGTAGTATTTTTCTTTGGTCCTTGTATTATTGCCTATGTGTGGCCATTCCCTACCTTACCCATAGATAAGTTTTTAGCCATCTTTGATGCCCTTATCACACCGCTCATGAATCCTATTATCTATACATTTAGAAATAGTGAGATGAAGGTGGCAATGAGGAGACTGTACAGTAAGGCTTCAAGTTTTAGGAAGCATTCTTTCATGAATGATCCAAGAAATTCAGATTCATCTTGACTTTTTT
>JAQQSQ010001151.1:0-13051 GCA_028627145.1 Eidolon dupreanum
CATTCTTTAGGTCTCAATTGTATAACTGTGTTCAGTATTTGTTCTTTAGTTGAAAGAGAATCAGATAAATTTGAATGAGTTCAGAAGAGAGCAACAAAAATGATAAAAGGTTTAGAAAATGAGATCTATAAGGAAACATTAAGGGACTGGGCATGTTCAGACTGGAAGAAAGATAACAGAGAAGCAGGATAACTATTAACACAGAGGAAAGAGATACTATAAATGAGAGAAGGGATCAATTATTCCCACCAGTCACTCAGAATTGAGTAAGTTGGGCTTGGGCTACAGTTGATAAACTTAGTTTAAATATTAAAGACAACTTTGTGAGTATAGAGCAGTTTAACATAGAAACAAAGTACCTTTAGTGATTATGAAAACCTACTTATTAAATAATTTCAGTGTCAAACTTGGAATTATCTTTTTGTAATTTTGATATAGTGGAAAGGAGATGATTCAGCTTATCTCCAACTCTTGTTTTATCCTAATCACAGCTCTACAAATATGCCATAGTTTGTGTCTGCTCACATAATTATAGATATAATCTATAATTATTTAAATTTCTCACTTTGTTCAATGTTTTGTCTTAATTTAGGTGATAGAAGCATTTATTTTTTTCTTTGATTTTTTTTATTCTTTAATTCTTTTTCATACTCTTTTATTAGATTTGGATTCTGATATAAAGCTGTAATGATACTAAAAAATATGAGCAAATTGTCTGTGTCAAAAATTTTATAACAAAGCTTGCTGTATTTTTATAACTTCTTGGTTGGTTAGGTTCAGGAAACTATAAGTACAGTATTTATTAGGGGCAGGCAGTGGGCTTTCAAAGCCAAGACAATTAGGCCTTTATCTTAGTGTCAGTTATACTTATGATTAATATAGAATTAAAAAGCACAACCATGTACTCTGTGAACTTAGACATTATTTTAGCTAGTTGAAATTCAGTTGCCTTTTTCGTGAAAGAAGAATAAATGAGACTATTTATTTAGAACTCCTGGCATAGAGTAGGTATTTAATAAATATGTGAAATCCTCATTTCTCACTTCTCTTACCAACTATTCCCTCTGCTTGTCTGTCTTTTCCTTTGAGTCTCACTTCCTGCACAAACTCCATTGTGGCCCAATGTCTCCCATATAAATTTCAGTCCCCTTGAAACTTTATTTAGGGCCCTTTATAATTTGACTCTATGATTCCTTTCCAATCTTAATATTTTTGCTTCTTGGTTGAATAGGGATTTCCTTGCCCTTGCAGTCAACTGTATTTGTAATAGTCAAAACCTCAAACTATCCAGAGAACAGTTCATTGAAGAATGGCCAATAGAAGGAGAAGATATACATGCAGATGGCACATAGGAAGCTTAGACACAGGGTTTTGGTGGTTTTCTCAGATCTCTTATTTATTTTTTTCATCACAATGTTAATATACATTCTTTTTTAGGGGTTTATGTCAGTATTGCACCCAGCTTTTTCAGTGGGTGTGCCAAGCAGGAACAGTGAGAAATGTACATTTCTGACTGTAACCTTCATAAGGTTTAAGTACCAACACCTGCAATCTCTAAAACTTGGTGTTAGGACTTTGTTTTTCTTGTTTTCAAATTTTGTCTCCTAGCAGATGTTGGCTAATTGCCTCAGTGGCTCCCAGCTTCACATGTTATTTATAAAGGACATTCCCTTTTTCTCACTATGACACCCTAAGGATGGTAGCCTGATCCTGAATACTCTACTAAAAGCATGGTGTCAGTCCTCTCACTCCAAAGAGTAAATTTTAACACCTAGAAGTCCTAGAAGTTGAATAAACTCTTTGACAACTGTGGCCAAGTCTTCAAGACAGAAGACTTAGGGAGAAAGGATTGGGAAGGGAAAATTCAAAACTGGATGGAGAAAAGATTAGTTTTTGCCTAGACTATTTGTAGTAACCTGTTGGCTGGTTACCCTGTTTTTACTTCTCCCAGCTAGTCAGTCCTTTGCAAAACTTCCAGAGATATTTGTCCATTTTTCTGTTTAAAAGCCTTTAACAGCTTCCCTATCCCCTCTAAAAAATGTAAATTCTTGACAATAGTCTAAAACCCCTTCATCATTTGGATCTTATATACGCATACTTATTCAAAACTACTTTCCCCTCTGATGCTAAAGGTCCATACACGTTACCTGACCTTCAGTCCTTCAAATAAACCAATTAAGAAGTTCAGTGTTTCAATTAGTAAGTTCACTCCTTTCATTAATAAGTTCAGAGTTTATTGATTTGATTTTTTTTTTTTGTCACCTGCCTCTTCCACTAGGCTGTAAACTCTGTAAGAACAGGTTTCTGTCTTTCAGTTGCAATACTGTATGCAGAGGGCACCTGGTTATTAGAACTTATAGAATAATACGTGTTTAGATGACTGAATGAATCCTTGAAACTCAGCCTCAGAGCTGAGCCCTTGGTCTCCAGCCTATTTGATGTGTCTGAACCATTATCAATTGTCTATAAGTCTCGTTTTATTTTTTGTTAATATTGTTTTATTTTTTCATTTCTGATTTTGTTAGACTCTTTCGCTAATGTGACTCAAACCGAGAGTAAGAAGTTCTGTGTCTCACCTTGTTTCGAAATTCTTTAGCTCACTAATTAAGTACTTATTTCTTCATTGTAGAGCTTTTTAATTTATTTGTGAAGTGGGGGTGACTCACATAAACTAGATTTAATAAATAGGTCAACTCTCCCAAACATTTTTTAAAAACAGTCCAACTCATGCTACTAGTCTCATCATTTTCCAGGTTCTTGCTGATGGCTCATCATTTACAAATGAACAGTAAATATAAGTGATGTAATTTTTTTTCTGTAGTAAGCAGAACAAATTCTCACTAGAAACCCACAAATTCAGCTGCAAGTATAGAACAGTTTAATAGTTAAGTCTTCTCTGAAGTCGAGAAATAAAGATACAGAGGAATAGATTTCCTAAATAATTCTCAATTCACACAGCAACATAGTGCAAATGGATAACTTAGAATGTTTTTGTTTTCCATTCTTAAACCATTGTCTCTCCTCTGGCATGAAGATAATCCAGTGCCTTATATTTAACAAGGATTTGTATCATTTTTATTAATTCTCCTTTTCTAAGAATTTGATTGTTAACTTCGCTAAGGGGCATAATATTCAATAATATGTATTCTTTTTGTACATCATAGTTTGCGGCTCAACAAAGACTGCGATTTTTTTTTTTAGAATGAGAAGATAAATTGTGTAGATTGTTCTTTCACTGTAGAGAACCCAAACATGTTTGTAGTCATATAATAAACCTACCTTATTCAAATGTAAAATAAAATAAAATAGAAAAATAAAAATACAACCAATTTATTTAAAAAGAATGATAGGATATAAAGCAACTAATTGGACACTGAAAGTCATTTGTTTGGAATGCTAAAAATAAGCTTATTCTCTTTATTCTGTTATAGATTCATTGGATTCAAGGAGGGGAAATGTCACCTAAAATAGCATTTGCATGAGAAACAGCAGGAATGAAGAGATAATCATGGCCAGTCACCACTGTTAATGACCATTACTCTCATTTATTATTTCTCTAGCACTCTGTATTTGTAAAATACTTTATAAACAGTTATAATTCCTTTTCGTTATAAGACTATAAAAGTTCTTAGTTCCTGCCCCAATACACGAGGTAGTGGAAGTCACAGTGCTGGCTGGTGTCAGTTACATAGGTAGACCAGTAGTGAAGTCCTGGTCACAATGCCAGGACTTTTCACACCTTATCCCCCAAATACATTAGAGATTGGGAAAGAAATGAAAAACCCTGGTAAAAGTCTTAAACCTTTAGTATCTGGTGATGTGGAGGAAGAAGATAAATAAGAATGAGAAGAAGAAGAACTAGCAAAATCAAACCAAAAAAGCCCTATTTTAAAAAAGTGAAAGTATGAAAACTAAACATTTGCAGAATAAAGCAATTCAAATAAGAACAATATCCCATCAAAGGTATGTATCTAGTGAAGAAATGTAATAAAGTATCCACATTCCTCACCCCCCAAAAAACTCTGGGAGATATATTAGTACAATAAGTCAGATGACATGTATACTTTAAAAAGGATATCCTTCCAAGGATGGCCAAAAAACTTATTACTTATTTGTGTCCAAGTTATCAGCCATTCATTAGGAGGATTAAGAGAATCTTTAAAAAAATAATTTTGGACCTATATCTTTCTCTTATCTAGGGTAATCAGCTAGCAGTTTCTTACTGAGTCATGAATTACTAAGACTCTTATTAACAGTGCAATGCTTTTAAATTTTACAGGTATGTTTGATTTATTTCCTCCAGAGGGCCCCTGTTGAAAGGATTTTCATACTCTCACATAGATAATAAATGTATAAAGTCATATGAAATTAACTCCTTTCATTATAAGTAGATAAAACAGCATTAGCCTGGTGATGTGAAGCAGACAAACATCAAGAACAGTTTGATTCCGGTTGTTCTTGAGTCTCTTCTTAGCTCTATGACCATCAATAAGACACAACAGTTTTTGGCCTTCATCCATCTTTATATCAGATGGCCTCTATGGTTTTATTCTGCTCTGATATGACTTCTAAATTCTTTTATACCAGTCATTATCCTGCTTTTATCTTCTGGTATGAAAAATCAGCCTCCTGTATATTCAATATAGTGAGTAAATGTTATAAGTACACATATACTTGAATATATAAAATTTCAAATGTTTAGTGTGACCTTAGTCCACTCAGGGTGATATAACAAAAATAATATAGACTGGGCGGCTCAAAAAACAAACATTTATTTCTCACAGTTCTTGAAGCTGGGGGATCCAAGTCAGAAGCCCTGGCAGATTCAACATCTGGTGAGAGCCCAGTTTCTTTTTCCTATATAGCCATTCTTTTGCTGTGTCTTCACATGGAGGATCAAAGGAGCTCACTGAGATCTCTTTTTAAGGGCATTAATCTTATTCATGAGGTGTCCACCCTCATGATCTAATAACTTTCCAAAGGCCCCAGCTTCTAGTACCATCACATTGGGGATTAGGTTTTAAAATACGAATTTTGAGCAGACATAAACATTAGTCCATTGCAATGTATTACTCCAGTTTTTCCCAAAGTGGTATGTGAAATAATTTGAGATGGTACACAACACAGAATACTAACACAATAGTCCTGAATCACATGGCGAGAGAGTTATTCTCTTTATATATCTTTTCAACTCTTTGATTACACCAATAGGAGTTTTGGTTTGGTGCTAATAAGCCTTTTAAGCCTTTATAAACACTTTGTAATGAAAACAACAACAATAACAAATACAGCATAGGATTTAGGGTCAGAGCTTTCAACAATCTAAGCAAATGATAATACCATTTTTTTACTTTCACAGTATTTTTATGTTTATAATAAGTGATACTAATCTTCCATGAATAATAATGATGCTATAATTTTACAATTAAAATACATATAGTTAAGTAAAAAATATGTATTTAAAAAAATACCAGTTAAGTAATAGTGCAGATGGTATGTGAACATGGAAAAATTGTGAAAAAGGATGACTAAATTTGAGAAAAACTGGGCTACTTTAAATGTTCTTCAAAATAGCCTTGGCAAACATGCTGGACATTTTGAAATCCTGCTCTATAAATTTAATGAGCATATTTTTTCAAAATCTGAAATGTTTTAACTTACTTGGGCTGTGAAGTCATTGACTCAGTGTTAAATAAGCTAAGTTTCTCAGAGCTCATGAAACTTGTAATCTTATTCTGATGACAACCATTTACATTCTGAAATCTATAACTATATTTTAAACTGTGACAGCTTTATACCACACAATTTCAGCATAACTCTCTATTTCTTATAATTTCAAAAGACTTCACAGCCTAGAAAGTCGAGGTCTGTAAACTACTTTATAATCAATGGGTTCTGTCAGACATGGGGGAATTATGTAAATGAATAGACAGAGTAAAAAAGCTTCCAAGGTCTTAAGTATTTTTACCTGTGGTAGTCAACTCTTTTTAGTGATGGACTCATTTGAAATATATATGTATTATATTTATTACATTTAATGATAAGTTAATTTAACTATTTTTGGTGGGAGGAGGCTTTGACTTTTCATTAAAAATTATTATGGCCAAGGTAGAATTGAACAAAACTGTAGTATTTATTCAAATATTCATTTAAAAGACAGATAGATACTATACTATGGGGGTGACAAAATATAGTCCTTGTTGTCATATTGCTTACAGTGTAGTATTGGAAACAGATAAGAAAGCGATAAAAATAGTGATATAAGTACTTAGGAGCACATAATGGGGACACCAAAATTTATTACTTAATTAGTAGGTCCTGAAATACTTGCGAAGCACTTAATTTTTACACTAGGTCAGACTCTGAAGCTTGTAAAAACATAATGAACTTATACACCAGGGCAAAATATAACTTTCTGAACAAGTTTGGTAAAACCCAATAGGACATTCTACAGTATGTATCCTCTATAATGTGGGATGGGAGAGGAGGTTGTAAGATTATAGAATGTTACCTTACTATTTCACTTTTATCTTCCTTAAAATACTTTAGAGTTTTTACATTTCCTCATTTCATTTTTCTAATAGCCCAATGAAAAAGGGATTATCCCATATTACATTTTACAAATGAGAAAACAAAGTCCTGTAAAGCTAAGCAATTTGGCCACTATTACTTATGTGGAAACTGATGATAGCTGGACTTGAATCTCAGTCTTTCTACTATGCTAATGCTGATTCTATTACTATGGAATGTCAGAAGTACATTATCCAGCTAACTTTTCATTTATAAGTGAAGAAACTCATATCTAGAAAAGCTATGTGGTTTATGTAAAACTGCATTCCTAGGTGTAAAGGAAAACACAGCTATTTAGATAATAAATGTTTATTCTAAGTCTCCCTGATATGTTAAGACCATTTGAGAGGAGTTACCTGGCCTGCTTATTCCATAACTGTATAGAAACAATGCCTTGGAAAGCTCACTGGATGGATCATCAAAAGACCTGGATTCTAGTTCTGCCATATTGTCAACTATTTGTTAAACCTTTGGACGCAATTATTATTTTTTCTTTTAGAAGACCTCTATTAACTTCACTTGCTAGAAAAGGGGAAAGGACACAGATGGTGGTAGATAGTTTTTACTATTAGAGAAAGATTGAAGAGTTATACTCCATAAGGTCACAAATAGAGGGATGAATGGTTATATACATGCACATTTCTGTAACATTTGGTATCCAAAAGGAGACCAGAATCCAGGAATAAATGGAAGGAGTATGTTCAGAAATTTTTGAAAAATTTTGAAACATACATGGATTTCTGTAACTGTCAGTTACATTATCCAGGTCTCTTCCTGGGTAGATATTAATAGTAAAATAATTAAGTACAAAAAATAGTTTGGGTTTCAAAGGCAGTAAGGATATAAAGCTCTCTGTAATTCTCAGAATTAACTGTCTTCCTTAATTTTCCCCAATTCAGTTTCCTTGTTTCTTCTGGTAATGCCTTATATTGGTTTTCTAGGGCTACAGTAAGAAGTACAACAAATCCAGTGACTTAAACAACAGAAATGTACTGGCTCACAGTCCTAGAAGCTAGAAGCCCAAGATCAAGGTGTCAGAAACATTGTTTGCTTCTGAGGGCTATGAGGATCTGTTTTGTGCCTCTCACCTACCTTCTGGTAGATTGCTGGCAACCTTCAGCATACCTTAGCTCATAGAAGCAACACTCTGATCCCTACCTTTATCTTCATGTGGCATTCTCTTTATCTGCCTATCTATGTCTGCACTTCCCCTTCTTTTAAGGACACCAGTCATATTAGATTAGGGCCTACACTCGTGACCTCATCTTATATCTGTAATAACCTAATTTCAAAATGAGGTCACATTCTGAAATACTGGGGTTTAGGACTTTAGTATATGAATTTTGAGGGACACAATTCAACCTGGATTCGACCTTTAACAGTCCATTTGGCCAAGAGTCACTGTACATGTACTTGATAAGTGTATCAGTTAAGATTCTAGCAGAGAAACCAGAACCAGTAGAGGAGTACATGTGTATAAACAGATATAGATAGACAGACAGACAGACAGATATGTCTATAGATAGCCATAGATATGCATGTATAAATGTACATGTATATCTATATAAAAGTGGGTTTATGTATATTTATGTGTATATGGAAAGAGAGAGAGTGATAAACAGAAACAGATGAGGGTGGGGAGAGTTGATTGATTGCAAGGAGTTGTAATTTGATTGTGAGAGCTGCCTTGGCCAAGTCTGATATCCATACATAGGGCAGGCCATTAGGAAGGGCAGTTTGGAATCTCTGGATCAGTAGCTGATGCTGTAGTCCACAAAAAAGTGTCATCTTTCTCAGGGAAACCTCAGTGATTTTCTTAAGGTCTTTGATTGAATGTGTCAGGTCCACCAAGATTATCTAGGAGAATCTTCCATACACAAAGCCAACTGACTGTAGACGTTGATCATGTCTACAAGATACCCTCACAACACCTAGAGTACTGTTTCATTGAATAATTGAGTACTATAGCCTAGCCAAGTAAGCTAAGCTATTTGGCTAGACTACTAGCCAAAAACTGACACAAATATTGGCCATTGCAATAAGTAACAGAAAAGGGCACACAAGGCTACTACATTATTCCTCAGACGTAGATGAACTAGGGTCATAATCTTGGGTAGATTATACAGTAGTGATGGGCCGACTGGTCCCTGTTTGGAAGGCTGGGTATATGTAAGGTTTGCTTGCAATTTTGTTACAGCCCAGGTGTATTTCTTGGTGTATTTCTCTTTTCTAACACAACCTTAATGCAACCTCTTCTCTTCCAGAGTCTATCATGAAGCTGTAGCTTCATTCTTCAGATTCAATCTTGTAGTCTCTGAAGAAAAAAATGCCCAAAGCAATTTTCACCCCATCTCACACTGGTAATCATTTTATTTTTCTGATTATGTTTCCTTCTCTCTTTCAGCCCTTTGGTAAATTACTCAGGGACCCTTTATTCTCATTCTCTCTTTTTCTGTCTCTCTGTGTCTCTATGCTAAGTGCCAGCTGTCATTGCTTGGCAGATAATTACCATTTTACAAACAGTATTTAGGGAAATGACATCAGTTTCTGAATGTACGGCTGTCATGTTATTCACAGGGCTTTCCTCTGTTAACCACCTTCTCTGTGTGCAGGCTGGGTAGAAGCAATGGAGTTTAAGGGGAAGGGAAAAGGGAAGACCCCTCGGCTTTAAGCTTTTGGAGAACAACTGCATCCCATTTGTCACTTTTAGTCTGACAACTCTCATTTCACTCCTCCCAAATTCCCCTGCCATATTCTGCTTTTGTGGATAAATAACTGATTGCTTGTACAAAGTTCAGTTGACTAGTTGCCCCATTTTCAGTTTTTACAGCTTGAAGAAGAAAGTAGGCAGAAAAGCAGACGTACTGGTTTCTGTCCTAGATGATAGTATCTGTTGAGTGATGCAGATCTCTCCCTCATATGATGTTCTTTATTGTTCCTTTGGATGAAAAATTCCTAAAATATTATGAGATATAATGCATTTTAGTTTAAATTTTCTAGAATTAGTTTAATAGTCTCACTCCCGGCAATGTTGGTTTAAAGATCCTGTTAAGCACATAAGATTGAGTAGATGGAAACAGGCTAAGAAAATAAGAAATACATTTATTAACTGCAGTTTGGGGGTCAACTCAGTGTCATGAAAAGAGCACTAGATTTTGAGTTAGGTAATCTGCATTCTACTATGGGCTCTTAGTTAAGAAAAATAAGTCATTGGGTGGGAGAGAACCAAAATGACATAGCTGATAGAGGCTCTCTTCATCCCTCTGGTGACCAAATCAAAGTTATGATGGAAACAAGGAGTAGCAGCAAGAAAAAGTCAGCTGGAATCTTGACGAACAAGCCATACGACTAGGAAGAAATCCAAGAAAGCACCCTGCAGTGGCAGAAGGTAGGACAGGGCAAGGATGTGGGGTGACCCAGTCTCGAGTGGCTGAGTGAGATGGAGGCTGCGTCAGCAGCAGAAGCCTCTTAAAGTAGCCACGTCTGCAAGCAGGTTTTCATGGTGATGAACATGCTTGCTCTGAGCACCAGTGCTAATTCCAGTGCTCACAGTGGGCACCAGGGATTTATAGGGAGACATTGTCGGAGTGAGGGCTGAAGTGAGACTTGCTCTGTACAGAAGTGCAGGCGGTATCTGTTGTTCCCTGTTGAGCCCTCCCACCCTCCCAGTGCAGGGACATAGCGCTGCCATTGCCATGAGGTCATCAAACTGGATAACAGAGGTTGCTCTACTCAGAGAATTCTCTGAAACTCTGCCTCCCCCAACTCGTGCCCCCCACCCCCCACCAAGCCACAAGCCACAAGCCACAAGCCACAAGCCACATCCAGGTTTATCCGCAACAAGTCAAATGCTCCTTGCACCTAGACTCACATTGGAGGCAGCTGGCCTCGGTTTTTGGTGTGGCCTTTTGAAGCAACTATGAGCACAGAATCTGGGGACTGCCCACTAAATCTTAATGGGTGGCCCTGGAGGGGCTGAGGCTTGAGCTAAATTTGACCTGTAGCTGAGCCCCTCTCAGGACTGTGCCATTGGACATCTACTTCACAAATCCACATTAATAATATCAGGAGACTTAGGAGCTTTGCTTAGTACACAGAAACAGACATGGAAAGGCAACCAAAATGGGAAGACAAAGAAACAGAAACCATATGAGAGAACAGAGCAGAGATCCAGATATAATGGAGTCAAGCAATCTAACAGATACAGAGTTCAAAACACTGGTTATAAAGATGTTCAATGAACTTTTGGTTAAATGCAGTGAGAATTTCAACAAAGAGATAAAAAACATAAAAATGGAAATGGAAATTATAAAAGGGAACGAGTCTAAAATGAAGAACACATTATCTGAGATGAGAAGTATATTAAATGGAATAAATAAAGGAACAGAGTGAATAAAGAAAAAAGATCAAATGCCCTATCTAGAGGTTGGGAAAGCCAAGGACACTCAATCAGAATGGCAAGAAAAAAGATGCCAATACTATAAAAATAATTTAAGGAGCGTATGGGATACTATTAAGGTTCCAAATATCTGTCTGATTGGTGTAACTGAAGAAAATCAAAATGTTGAACAGCTGCTTGAAGAAATAATGATGGAAAACTTTCCTAACGTGGTGAAGGAAATGGACATAAAACCCCAGGAAGCTCAGAGAATTCCAAAAATCAGAGATCCAAAGAGGCCCACACCAAGACACATCATAATTGAAATGCCAAAGGTTAAATACAAAGAAAGAATATTAAAAACAGCAAGAGAAAAACAGATAGTTACTTATAAGGGAACACCTATAAGACTGGCAGCTGATTTCTCAAAAGAAACTATGCAGGACAGAAGGGCTTAGCAAAAAAATATTCAACAGGATAAAAACCCAGGATCTACAACCAAGAATAACTTATCCAGCAAAGCTATCATTTAGAGTGAAGGACAGATAAAGAGCTTTCCAGACAAAAATAAACTGAAAGGATTTATCATTACTAAGCTTGTAATACAGGAAATATTGGAGGGACTTCTTTAAGAAGAAAAGACATGTACCAAAAACAGGAATAAAGAATGGTAACAACTACGTTCCTGTCAATAAGTACCTCAAATGGAAAAGAATTAAGTACTCCAACTAAAAGAGTGGATGAATGGAAAGGAAAATAAGACCCCTATATGTTGCCTATGCAAGACTCATTTCAGATTAAAGACACAAACTAAAAGAAAGGGGATGGAAAAACATATCGCTTTGATGGACCTAGAAGATATTTAAGTCAGACAGAGAAAGATAAACACTATATGATTTCACTTATATGCAGAATCTAAGGAATAAAAAGAACAAACTAATCAAAAGCAAACTCAAATATAGTGGATGATTTGGTGATGGACAGAGGGGAGGGGATTTGGGGAGGCTGGATTTTGGGAGAATGGGGTGAAGGGTTAAAGAAGTACCAATTAGTAGCTGATGGATGGACATGGAGATGGGGAGCATGGCATAGGGAATGCAATTAGAATGAATACGTTGGCTAGGTGGAGGGTCAGGGGAGGGAGGGAGCAATTGAGGGCTGGACCATTTTATGAACTATATAGATGTCTAACCAATATACTGTATACCTGAAACTAAATAAAATTTTTAAAAAGACATTAAAAAAGAGAATAAAAACATGTTATTTGGTCTATACAGCCCTCAGTTTCCCACTGTAAAATACTGCTCCTGCTGCCGCCGCTGCTGCTGCTGCTACTACTACTACTACTACTACTACTACTACTACTACTGCTGCTGCTGCTGCTGCTGCTGCTGCTGCTGCTGCTAGCAAACTTTCTATGTGTCAGGCACTGTTCCAAGTAATTTGTTAATTACTTAACCTCTTAAAACTTTATGGATATATTTTGTTATGCATATTTTACAAACAAGGAAATGAAGACATAGATTTAGTTACTCATGTTTACTGGGTTTGAACTTGGGCAGTCTGGTTCTAGAGTGTAGATTTCTGGCTACTGTAGGTGACAACTATCTAGTACTTTCAACAAACATAAAGGAAGTGGGTGGGGATGGTGTAAGAGATCTTGTATACTCATCACTGGGAATCCTTTCAAATTATGCAGCCCCCCTGTTTCCCTGACTCCTCACCTCTGTGATCAAGTTTCTGGTGTCCTTTCCAAAGTGCAGTATCACAGGAAGCATAGGGCTTTATAGGTTGGAAAAGCTTACTCGTGCCAGGCTGATAATTATTATTCTAGAGAGTTCTTCATCCTTCCAAGGCCTAAAGAAAAGGGTCTATGATGGCAGCAAATTGGGCTGGATAGCTAACACTTCGTAGAGTTAAATTGCAATTTTTATTGAATAAGAGATGTGATCAGAATGAATAAGTATAGTGAGTCCAAGCTTGTGGCAAGTCTTTTGGTGCATTTTTACAGTAAGAGATATAAGCAATTTCTGGTTCACTAAATGAGAATTTACCTACAAACATCTCTTGAATAAGAATAGTCTCTTAGTTCATAAAGCTGCA
>JAQQSQ010001152.1:0-13051 GCA_028627145.1 Eidolon dupreanum
CATCTCTGGCCCCATCCAAGACCTGAATTGAAATCTGCATTTTATGGCTCTCGTGTACATTAAAGTTTGACAAGCCTGGCATACTTACCTGTTTGGAGATGCCAGGAGAGCATACACTCTATAGAGGCGAGAGGGTCATGGGCTATGTAGCCAGGCACCCTGTAAGTTTTTAACACAATCATTTATATCCTCTGCTTCATTTGATTTTCACAAAGGCCTTGGAGGAAGCAGAGAGTGGGGTTGATTTGTGTTGAAAACCTTAAAAATATCCAAACACTTTGACCCAGTACATTTCACTTCTAGGCATCTGTCCTAGTAGAAAACTCTGAAAAAAGAAAAAATGATTCATGCATAAAGATTTACATAGATACAGAATTTACAATAGAAACCAAGAACTGAGAACAACTGGTTCATCCAATGGAGAAACAGAAATAATGACATAGTGAAAAACAATGTGGCCATTAGCCAAGTTTAGTTAAACAGTGATTCCTGGTGACCTCTCCATACCAAGTACTTGCCATGTAGAAGGTTGATAGAGCTGATGAACAAGGCCCCTGCTCTCATAAAGATCAAAATATTTATGAAGCTTATGTAACAGAGAGCTTGTGTTATAACATAAATCGGAAAAGAGGATATAAAATTATATTTACAGCATAATCACAATCAAGGGAAAATTGCACTTGAATGAGAAAAAATAAGCCATACCTTCCCTCCGGACAGGGAGTGGGGAGGAGGCAAGGGATCTACCTATACTCTAGTCCTATTAAAGCCTTGCCTTGTTTTTATATCAATTGTTGCTCATTCCCCATAGATTGCAAGTGTCACAATTTCAAAGGAACAAAAAGGATGCTTTGTGAAATAGCATCAATACTAGCTTCTTCATGGAGAGGGTGGCTTTGCAAATTATGGACAGTTAGGAAAATGTTTTTCTTTCTCTGAGTGGATTTAGACTATGCATTGTCTGAGAATTGTTTATCCTTCAGGGCCTAGGTGTCATAAGTCTGCTTGTCTGTCATCTTATCCAACCAATACTCACTGGACACTCAGAAAAATAAAGACGATCATCTGCAGTTCACAGCAGATGGAGTGTTTAGATGGACTAACCATGTTAATCAATGCCCACTCTGGATGATTTTGTGAAACTTGGAATGCCAAAGACCTCACTAGGCCACCCTGCTGCACCCTTCTCTCACCTCCAGCAAGGATCGTTTCCAGACTGAGGAGCCCAGGCTCGGGGAGACACACTGCCAGTGGTGTGCCCACACGTCACTCTGTAGAGGTAGAAGGCTGAGCTCTGAAAGGCAATAAACTCCTGGGTTACACATGCTGGATGAAACAATAGTAGGGGTTTTTTTTCTGTTTTTTTTTTTGTTTCCTACTTTTTTTTTCTAATCTTTTTTTGACAACGATCACTTAAGAAAAATTAAACGCTTACAAATAAATTGAAAAATATTTAGTCTGGAAATAACATTCGATTTCCCAATTTTTTAAGACTATTTTTTTAAGAGCAGTTTTAGATTCGCAGCAAAATTAAGAGGAAAACACAGAGATTTCCCGTATACCCCTCACCCCGCACCTGCATGGTCTTCCCCATTACCAACATCCTTCGCCAGTGTAGTGAATATTTCATTTCCTGGATGGAGCATCATATATTCATTCATTCATTCATTCATTCACCTACTGAAGGTCATTTTAGTTGCTTCTAAATTTTGGCAATTATGAATAACGTTGCTGTAAACATCTGTATGCAGTTTCTTGTGTGGATATAAGTCTTCAGTTTCTCTGGGCAAATACCAAGGAGTGTGATTGCTGAATTGTATAGGAAGAGTATGTTTAGCTTTGTAAGAAAGTGCCAAATTGTCTTCCCAAGTGGCTGTACCAGTTTGCATCCCTACCAGCAATGTATAGGGATTTCTATTGCTCCACATCCTCACCAGCATCTGCTGTTGCCAGTGTTCTGGATTTTGGCCACTCTGATAGGTGCATAGTGGTATCTCATTATTGTTTTTATTTGTATTTCCCTAATGATATATGATGCGGAGCATCTATTCACATGCTTATTTACCATCTGTACATCTTCTTTGGTGAGGTGTCTTTTAAGGTCTTTGGCCCATCTTTTAAATCTGGTTGTTTTCTGACTGTTGAGTTTTAAGAGTTCTTTGTAAATTTCAGATAACTGTCCTTTATCAGATGTGTCTTTTGCAAATATTTTCTCCCAATCTGTGTTTTGTCTTCTCATTCTTTTGACATTGTCTTTTACAGAGTGGTTTTTAATTTTAATGAATTTTGGAGTAATGATCACTTTTTGTAATTGTCCTTGGATCAGGCTCTTTGGGAAACAGTCTCAGAGGCAGCTACTTACGTGCAAGAGGTTTCTTGGGGAGTATTCTGAGGAGCAGAGCTGGAGAGGAGAAGTGAAATTGTGATGCAGTTGCAACAAAGTCTCAGGCAACTTTATGGGGAGCTCTGGAATTAGAAGGACCCTGCAGAGGTGTCCCTAATTGAGCAAGGGAGCTAAGCCTTTGCAACCCAACATCAATGAGTCAGCGGATACAGGTTGCCCTGAGGATGGGGTGGAACCTTGGATGAAGCAGCTTGCTTTGGCTCGGGGAAATTCCTGAGCTTTGTCAGTGGTCAACACTCCCAGCAACTGAAGGCGTGAGTGCCTTGCCCCTAACGGGGGCATCTGGACAGCATACCACAGCATCCACTCCATAATCCGAAAAAAATCAAAATAAACTCAAAAATAGAGAAAGAATGTGGGGCTTGGAGATAAAGGATATTCAACTCTACCACTGGCTTACGGTATGGTCTTGGGCAATTTGTCTCTTTGGCCCTCAGTTTCCCCCTCTGTACATTGAGAAGATGTTATTAAACAGATTATTTCTGACATTCTAGATGTAGCTAACTGGGACACCCATAAGTTACAACCACCAGGTAAACAGGTGTCCTGGAAGGTGACCACAGCAATTGGAGAAGAGAGGGCTGATGTGGGGCCAAAAGATAGAGAAGAAGCTATAGTCATAGGGAGTTCAGAGAACTAGAGGAAGTGGCCACCTTACTGGCGCTTTCCCCCAAAGGTGCTTCTCTGAATAATTCATTTGTAAAATAGCAGAACAAAGTGGGACCTTAAAGGTCAGCTGGACCATCCCTTCATTACACAAATGAGGAGTCATGGAACATATCCAATGTCACAGACTGAGTCATCAGCAGAATTAGGCATCGACTTCAGTTCTTGAAACCTGGCCAAATGATCTCTCAATAGCCCATTGTACCTTGAGAGATTGAGTCAAGATTTGTTTGGTTGGAAGAAAGAGATACCCTTCAAGCCAAGGTCCATGAAAAGAGACCTATTTGAAAAGAGTCAGGATAAAAGAAAAAATTCTCCATCCTCTCTTTAGAAAAGAGAGAAACTAAGGGACTAGAAAGAAGCTATTTAAGCACAGAACTCTGCAGTCAGCATAGGACAGGTTTAAAACGTACCCAGAGTTTTGGGGGGGGCAAATGCTCTTTTAGTGAAGTAAGCTCAGAATTAAGGGACTCATGTAACAAAATCATATTCCTTCGTATAGGCCTGGAGAGTAAAGATAATTTGCTAATATATGGTATTCCCCTAGTGTGGTTTCTGATTCTTCTTTCATTTTCCACCCCCAACCCCACTCGAAGGTGGACTAGAGGCAGACCCTTCCATGTGAAATCCATAATGAAATGAGGCATCACAGAAAACTCAAGGGCAGGAAAAAAATGGGGACATAGAGTGGACTGAAGCTGAACTCCAAATGGTGGTCGGGACTGTATCAGTTACATAATAAACAAATTTCAGTTCAGTGGCTTAACTCAATAAGAATTTATTTCTTGTTCATGTCATAGTTCCAAGCAAGTGGGGGAGGAAAGGCTGTGATTCATACAGAAACTCAGGATCCCAGACTCCTTCCATCTATACCTCCTTCCAGGTCCTTTGTCCAGAATTGGAACATGTCACTCTCGCTCACATTTCTTTGAACAGAACTCACATAGCTACGCTCAACTGGAAAGGAAGATGGAAAATTCGGTCTAGCCATGTGCCCAGGAAAAAGCAGAGACCATGGATATTGATGAATGCTAGGGTTAGTTATCTTGAGGCACATCTCTCTCTTGCTGCCAGGGCTTCTCCTCTCTGCTTTAGATCTGCTTTATTATTTTTTCTCTACAGGCCAGATTTACGCTTTCTTAGCCATGTTCCTGGTACTGTAATGGTTTCTTGAATCTAGATGTTTTTCCAGCACTAGGGACAAAATTCATGAGTGAGAGTCCAGTTAGCTCAGCTTGGGTTCTGTGTTCACCTTTGCTGCAGTTAGTTATCAACATCTAAGTCCATTCTTTCACTGGGGATCATGAAGAAACTCCAAATAAAGGAGGTGAGCTCTTCAGACATCCCCAACTCTTTTTCCGTAGAAACCTCCAGCAATGTATCATTTCATTGGCCCTGGAGGTGGGCACTTTAAGGTCAAGGCCTGGAAGGGGCTAGTCTGGTTTCCTAGGTGGTCTTATGAAAACAGTCATTTTAAATATGAATTGTTTTAACTTTGAGTCTGTATTTAACATGGAGGAGAACTGAGGAGAACTGAGAATAGGAGAGGGTACGTGCCTTGTTCATGGTCACTTAGCTAGTAATGACAGAACCTGAACTTGAGTCCTGGTCTCCTGATCCTCTCCCTGATTTTCAGATTTCAAAAATTCCTAGGACTTGGACTTCTTGTTGAAGGAGTAAATTTTTCTGGCTTGAGGAGATATCTTAGGAAAGAAAATCAGCAAAAATAAGGGAATTGACAAAGAGCCTTTCCCATAGGCTGGCATGGGGGAAAAGACAGCTGGTCCAGGCACCTTCATACCTTGCCCAGGCCCTCCAGCTGGGTTAGAGACAATGCTCTTATGCCATAAGTTAGTTGTCATAGGGCACAGTTAAGGAGGTAAAGTCAAAGGCACTCCAATCCTCTCCTTCCCCACAGGCAGACAATGCCTTATTCTAGGTGGTATTTTGGCCCCACCCTCCACGCAGAACTGTAAGGAGCCATGAGAAACATATGGAACACTCTTTTACCTAGGCCAGATGGACACTGGCTAATAAAATTTCTGCCAGGAAGTGACACACATCACTTTCTTTTACAATTTGTTGGCTAAAGCAAGTCACATGACCATGCCCGGAAGGAAAGAAGGAAGGAAGAACCTTGGCTAATTGCGAATAGCCCTACTGACTACTACAGGTGGACTCTCAGCTTTTAACTGGATATCTCCATCTATAGGGATCCCTCACGTGCTTATCTTTTCTTTGGAGTGGTTCAGTTTTTCCGGGTAAGAATTCTCTAATTCTCTGCCTAATGGCTTTAGACTTTGCTGTGGAAACTCTGGAGCTATGTTGGGAGTGAGAGTGAGGTGCCAGGGGGCCTCACCATTTATAAGAAGCTTTTCACTTTTCTCCATTTTTAGTACTGCGTCTCAGTGCCTTCTCTGGGCCAGGGAAGGCTGAGCCCAGGGTTCCTATCCTTCAATTTCTGCAGAGATCAAGGCCTCCAATCTCTAGGAAATGCCTGAGGTATGGGAGAAGACTTGGGAGTCTAACTGCTCTTTGTACAGATAGTAAAACAGGACCTCCCTTGAAACAATCTCCCACTCTCAATTTCCGAGCCTTTTCAAACTTTTACAGGGTCTCTCATAAATATCTCCTGCCACAAACCATTAGCTTTAACATTTCTTCAATTTGAAAATTCTGTTTTTGGTTATATTATTGTAGCCAGTGGGTACAGATGATTTCTAGTTTCATCCAAGATGACTTTTGATTCTCTGTTTCTTGCTCTCCATATTATTGGCTACAACTTTTAGAAGAACGAGCAGAAGATTTGTTTTACCCCAATATTTAATATTAGAAGTACCTAGAATGTGGGTATTATATATATATTTTTGTTTTCAAGTGATAAATCTTGAAGATACACCATCAGTCTCCTTGGCAAACATTACTAGTTCCATTTTTAACTTCCCTTCCCTAGTGGAAGCCATCATTTCACGTTTGGTGTGTATCCTTTGGTATATACCCATAAATGGCTTCCAGTTCTATGTGTGATTTTTAAATATATATAAATACTTCATACTACATATTTAGATCAACAATATGATTTTTCCCAACAAACTTTTTTGTGGTATGTCTCCATGCTGATTCACATACATTTATTTTAATTTTTCTATAGCACATCAAGGTATGAAAATTTAACCACTTCACAAATGAGGGCCATTTAGTTTCTGATTCTTTGGAACAATCTTATAATAAACATCCTAATACCTGTATTGGCACTCTTGCCTATATTTCCGGAAAGGAGATTCCTAAATGATAGCTTATGTGTGTTTTCAGTTTTATTAGGCATGACCAATCACTCTGCCAAGTGGCTGTACCAATTTACACACCCATCAGCAAACTAATAAAGTCTCTGAGAATTTATACTGTAGCCTTTTAATTCTTGCCGTTCTGATGGATGAAAGATGGTTGAAAGATGTTGTTTTAACTGGCTGTTCCTGGTAACTAGTGAGGTCGAAGCTCTTTCTATGTTCATACTGACCATCTATTATAATACTATCTCTTCTTTGATTGCTCATCTAGTTATAGTTCATTTTTTCTAAGAGCTTTGTTGTTTTTCTTCCTGATTCATAGGAATTCTTCAAATATTTTTCATTCTGTTTCTCTGTCTCTTATAATTATCCCAAATATGTACTTCAAAGCTATCATTTGTCTTTCAACTCTTTGTGTTTATAATGTTTTATGTTGATGTAGTCAAATTTATCAGCCATTTTCTTAATTTTTTTGTGCCTTGCTTAAGAAAGCCTTTTTACCCTAAGGTAAGTCTAGCATTTATTGAGATCCTACTATGTAACAATCACTGGGCTATTCATTTCACATGTTATCACCTCTGGTCCTCATGTTTTTATGGAATTGGCATTGCTATTGTCATCCCCGTGTTATACATGACTAAACTGAGGCTCGGTGGGACAAAGTCATATGCTCAAAATTACAGAGCCAGTAATGTACAGATGCAGGATTTAAACCCATATCTACTTGACTCTAAACACTCTCTTCCTTCTTCTTCATAATTTGTGGGGGAAACCCCACACATACAGACATTTCATTCTTCATCTCAACCATCATATTCTAGACCAGACTCAATGAGTCAAGGAAGATGAAAATGCAGAAGAAACTGTGCATTTATTTATCCACTAACCAACAGTCATTTTCTGTAGTGTGCCATACCTCATGTTGGATGCTGGATACTTAGATGACACAGGTCAAAACTTAGCCCCAAAGGAGATGTTGGTCACAAAGACACATCTTCAAGGTACTCTCATTTTTTCCAGGTTTGGGGTATAAAAGAATCCCCAGACCACACATTACCAGGAAGTCCTAATGTTACCGAACTGGCAAGAATAAACCTGTGGAAAGAAAATAAAAACAGAGCCTTGGCACAAGAGAAATCCAAGTGACCCCTTACATCCTTCTCACCAAGAGAGGCCTCCTGCCATCAGGCACTAAGTCCCTTGGAATAAGTAGAGTAAGAATATGGTGCTGGAATAGTTGAAACAGTGCTGGTCTTTGATCTGGGAATCAAGGAGAAATCCAGGGGCTGATTCTCGATTTCAGTCTTCCCTCTGGTAAAATTAGGGCATTTGGCCAGAGGATTCCTCAAAGGCCTCTACATCTATGCATCATACTAGGGTTTCCTGTGGTTCCAGATAACTCAGACAATTGAGGCCATAGCCAGAGCAATACTCTCTCAGTATGCACAGCACTCCTAGTCTTAAAAAGCATGTTCGCATTTAGTATCTCATTGGATATAATTGTGTCCATTTTACAGATGGGGAAACGGAGGCTACAAAAGAAACAATCAGTTGCTCATAGTCAGAAGTCCTTCAGAGACAGAGACGAGATTAAAAGATAGAACTTGTGTCTCCTTCTCGTGGCTGTTTTCTCCTGGCTCATTCCAAGAGTCCTTCTCCCCCAAGACTCAGCACTACCAGTCACAGGTGACCTTGGGGACCTCTTGTTTAGAGAACTGGAGACAAATGACACTGAAGGGCAGAGGATCTGCTTGGTAGTGGTGGGGGGAGGTATGGGGAAGGGCCAAGCATCCTCTCTTACATGGAGGGACACCAGGAGGTGGAGGCTGTACAGAGAACATGGATCTTGCCAGGTCTTCACCTTACCTCACACTGGTTTGGCACATGAATTCCCACACCTCCCCTTGCAGCACTTGAAACTGTTCAAGCAGTGGCTGTCATTCAGGCAGTTGTCTCTGGGGTTGAGTATCTTACACTGGCCAGTGGACACTGGACACTTCCCACAATTGACCTTAATGGGTGAGAAGAAAGCCACAACTCAGGCTTGATTCCATAGATACCACTCAAGCTCCCACCCCCATCTTTATCCCATGCATGGAAATCAGGCCCTCCCCAACCTCAGTACCTGAACAGAGGCCTGTGCAGGTCCTGAAGGAGGAGGCTCTTTCTCACTAACGGGCCCCAATCAGTATTGTGTCTGAGACAGACGGACTTACTGACTGACTGGCCAGCTGGCTACCGGCTCACCTAATGCCCAATTGACTGAGAATACAGAGCTGGGAGTGGACAAGCCCCAGCTCTGCCCCATCATCCAGCCCGGTTCAGAGGAGCCCCCACCAACTTCTCCAAGATGCGTGTCCTCAAGCTTAAATCTCCCTGGTCCTCTTTTCCAGGACTCTACTTCCTCACCTGGCTTCGATGGGTCTACAGGATCCAAGCATTTGATGCCACAAAGGCCAGGACAGCATTCCTGCTTCTTGGGGTAATGCCAGTCACTGTGGCACTTGGGGGTTCATTGGCACATTGCCGGGGATATGAAGGGGCAGGCTCCACGTTTAGCTTTTTTGATAGGGTAAGAACAAAGATGGAGAAGGAGCTGATTCAGAGTCATGACCACAATCCTGGACAAGGAACCAGCTTCCCAGGAGGGGAGAGAAAACCTAACCCAGGTGGCTGACTCCAAAAGAATGGAAGGAACAGTCAGGATTTATTTTAAGACAGGTGTGGGCCAGTGCTAAGCTCAGCCAAGCACTGAGCCAGGAGGGAGTCAATGGCCCAAGAAAAAAGATACAGATGGTGGTATGATGATAAACACCATAAAGCAGGAGACTTTGTAGTGTTTGCCAATTTCCATGGTATAAATACTCCCACCATGATTGATTTCAAGCTACCAATGTGATGAAACTAGCTCACAGAAGTCCTGAAAACTTACCCATCAGCCGTCCTGAGCCAGAATAAGCCAGCTGCAGGAAGTGGCTGCATAGAGCTCATATGGCCCAGGTGCAGGGAGAGGGAGAGATATAGCCTGGCTGGAGGAAGGCAGAGAGGGAAGATCAACTGACAAGTAAATAGAGAAAGAGAAAGTGACCATCAAAACAAGAGCTGTAGGACAAAAAATTTGAAAATAAGACAGGAGACCAAAATAATGTGACAGAAAAAGATAAAACAGTAAAAAAGGAGCTGTAGAGGAAGCAAAAGTAAGACAGAGACTGGAGTAAACAGGTCCATTTGACGAAAGGTGGATTTCTGGTTGCTCAGAGACTCTTAGCTGATGTCCTCAGAGAGATGCTTGAAGTTAGGTAGGGGCTGGTTTGGAAACATGGCGTCCAGGTCAGCCCCTGAGGGGAAAGGAAGAGGCTGTACAGAGCCATTGCTGAACCTGGCATTTGCATGGCCTGAGAGACTGACTCACCTTTGCTAGCACCTTCCATAGCCCTCGATATCAGGGTTCCATGAGCCAGGAGCACCACAAAGGCCACGAGGCTGCTGGGCTTCATATGAGGGCAGGTAGGGCTGTGGCGGCCAGGGCTGCCTCACCCCTTATGCCTCTCCTTGTGGGTGTGGCCCCACCAGAATTGCTGTGACCCTCCTGGCTGCTCTTTCATAAGCAGGAAATTCAAGCAAAAACTGTGACCTTGCCACCCAGAGTGCTGCTGGCTCTTTTCTGTCCCAGGCATGAGTCTGAGGCCAAGAAAGGGAAATGTAGAACTTGGGGTGAGGGAGAGGTGTCATCAGGTTGGTCAGAAAACCATTCTGTAACACTTTAGGGGACCCTGAAACGCCTGCCTTTGGGGTGGGTGGGGAAGGGGAAAGGAGGGAGCATCAGGGGCAGAGCAGAAAGAGATCCATTACGAAGGCACTTCTTAGAATACTGGAACAATTAGCGAGGTGTGGCCTCTCGATGTGCCCTGATTTTCCCACACTCCTGAATTCTTGGGCATTACTCAGTACCACTCCCTTCCCTAAACTTCAGGTGACACATTCACCTGTCCTCTCTCAACTTGTTTCAATGTAACACCTGCAGTACCAGGCACTCTGTCAGTCACAAGGGGGTTTCTCAAAGAATCCTCATTGAATAACAGGAGAAGTAGGAACAGAATACAAATCTCTTTGGGCCTCAATCTTGCCAGCTGTGAAGTGGGGATAATAATAACTGACTAGGTCACCGAGAAATATTTGAAATAAGGTGGAAGGATGTTGAGGACAGCGAACACACTACCCCTTGGCACTGTAATTGGAAGTGAAGTGGACGTGAAGCAAATCACATCTGAGCCACTTTTTCTGACATGGACCGATAGGAGTCGTCTCAGCGGTCAGCTGAGCAGCCAGGTAGGTAAGGAGGGCCATGTAACACGCTCAACAAATTCTCCCATGCTCCCAAAGTAGCCCCACTGCTCTTTCATGATTCTAATGAAGTTTCTCATTTACCGGCTATTAACTGTGTGCAAGCCAATTAAGATGAAATAAAAAAAAAAAAATGAGATTCAGAAAACAGAATGTAGAGGAGTAAAGAAGAGACCCCCATGATGATGGTAACAAAATCCCAAAGTGACAGCTGAATACCAGAAATCTAGGGCCACCAGCCCAGATTGGAGCAGGTTAGAGGGCTCTAGGAAATACATCTGCTAGAAGGTGATGAAGAGTTCATGGCTGAAAGGTGATAGCTACATAAAAAATGAAGCAAAGGCAAAACCTGACGATTTTTCATTTCAGAGAGAAAAACAGCTGTGCCAGAAAAGAAAAGAAATATAATTTACTACATCATTCAGCTGTGACAAGTGTTTACATAGTCATAATAACGTAAACAATAGTGTTGAGTGAATCAAGATTATCGTATAACTTTAATGGGAGAGAGGGGGATGGAAGGGTGAGCCTATATGCTACAGGTGTAGGGAGGAGAGAAGTGGATGACACCCTCCTTTTCAATCGTGGTAAGTCAATAGATTATATCTAAAACTGAAAAGTGAAGATGTAACATCACATGACTACTACTTAGAGGCAGGGAGATAGATGGGTGCCAATATGATAAGGTAAACTGGTTGCCTTGGGGGCGGGGGCAGTAAGCAAAAACTGCTGCTTTTCATGACAACCTATGTAAAACTATGTGACTCTTCAATCTATCTGTATATATACTTTGATTAAAGTAAGAAAATATATTTTAAAAAGAAAGCCTATTATCTCATGTTGCTCATCACGAAGATATACAATCGCCTAGGTAAAGCACTAAACATGAGCATTATTCTTCTTACAATATGGTTCCTTTGTACATAAGACTGACTCTCTCTCTCTCTCTCTCTCTCTCCCTCCCTCTCTCTCTCTCTCACTCCCTCCCCCCTCCATCTGAGTTGGGAGTCCCTCCTCTGTGTCTCATCTTGCCCTGCACTTATCGCTTTCTTAATGATTATCACTGAAGTTAGTCGATGCTGGTTTATGGGAATGCTTCTCTATGAGAATACAAGGTCCTAAAGAAGAGGGACTGTGTTTATATTCTCTAGTGTAACATTCACCCAATTTAGCGTGCAGTTCTATGAGTTTTGACAAAGGCATACAGCCATGTAGCCACCACCACAATCAAGAGGGAGAGGTCTATCACCCTGCAAAGTTCTCTTGCACCCTTTGGAGTCAATCTCTTTCTCTACTCCCAGCTCTTGGCAAGTACTGATGTGTTTTCTATCCCTATAGTTTTGCCTTTTTGCGCGTGTCATATAAACGGAATCAAACCGCATGTAGCCTTTTGGGTATGTCCTCTTTCACTTAGCATAATGTATTTAAGCTTCATCGGTGTTGTTTGTAGTTTGTCCCTTGTCAGTGCTGAGTAGTATTCCATTGCACAGACATGTCACGGTTTGTTTTTGTAGCCACCAGGTGAAAGATGTTTGAGTTGCTTCCAGTTTTTGGCAATTATAAACAAAACTGCTATAAACATTCATTTACAGGTTTTCGTGTGGATGTGGTTTACATTTCTCTTGTCATATCTGGGAATAGTGTTTGTGAACTTTGGAGTAAATTGCCAAATTATTTCCAGAGCATCTTACCATTTTGCAGTCCCAACAGCGGTGTGTGAGAGATCTCATTTCATTGAGGTTTTACTTTGTATTTCCCTAAAGACTAATGATGAAGTAAAGATTTCCATATACTTATTTGCCATCTGTATGTCTTCCTCGGTGAAGTGTCTGCTCAAATATTTTACCCATTTTTATTGGCTTGTTTGTTTTCTTCTTGTTGAGTTTTGAGAGTTTTTATATGTTCTATATACAAGTACTTTGTCAGATATGTTTTTCGCCAACATTTTCTCCCAGTTGGTGGCCTGCCTTTAATTTCTTAACACTGTTTTCAAAGAGCAACTGTTTTTCATTTTGAAGAAATCCTAATTTTAAAATGGATGAAATCATCGATTTTTTTCTTCTCTGCTATCGGTGTTGTATCTGAGAAATCTTTGCATAACCCAAAGTCACAAAGATTTTGTCCTTATGTTTATTTCTAGGGCTGCATCTCCAAGCTTCTGTAGGCCATCTCCCTCCCAGGGCCCAGGTCAGAACGGTCATGAATAGAAGTGTGGCCACAGGCGATCCTCTGAGGTTCTGTGCCCGGAGGCCTGTGGGAGATGGTGTTGAAGGGTTGGGGTTTCTGCTGGGGGTTACACGTGGGACAGCCCCCTTGCCAATGAAGGCAGAGCTCCAGTGGATTTGGGCTA
>JAQQSQ010001153.1:0-13049 GCA_028627145.1 Eidolon dupreanum
CCCCCCAGGAGCCCCTAGAACTGCAGCAGAAATTCCCAACAGTTCAGAGCGGGTGGCCAGGGCCTGGCCCCTCGACACCACTGGCTCCCTGAAAAGGACCCGGTTTCTGGGCATGGGGCAGGTATGACCCACAAACCAAGGACAACTGCTGGGAGACGAAGGCCAGGCCCCGGGCAGCCTTCGCCACCCTCCAACTGCGTTCTCCACTGCCACGTGTCCATCCGGGTCGGTCCCCCACACCCCACATGAGCACCGGGGTCAGAGCCAGGCCCCTCGGGGCTGGAAATGGGCAGCGTCCTGCTGCCCTGGTACTGCCGGGTCTGGTGCCGGCCCTCTTTCCCCCGACTGCCTGTCCCTCCTACGGCTTCGCCCTGCTCCTCGGCCGCCCGGCCTTTGCCACGTGCCGCCCGTAGCGCCTCCACGGGCGGCGGGCAGTGTGGCTGGCCCCTCTGGACCTCGCTCCGGGAGCCGCCGTCTGCCCAGGCCCACCTCTCAGGCCTGCGTCTCCCCACTGCCCGGGAGCCCAGCCCTGGCCGCAGGGCCCTCCAGGGGCAGGCGGAGGCTCCTCCCTGTGACCTCCAGGACTCTGAGCCACCTGCCGGGGTCAGCTGCTGTCATTGCCTTGGCCACTGTGGGCCGGCATTAGGGTTCTGCCTGAAGACCCAGCCACCTCTAGACCCTAAGAGCTCCCTGGTCTGACTTGGGGACCCAAGGACTGGGTTTGGGGCTGGGAGGGGCGGAGGGGTTTATCAGGAACGTGTGCAAATGAAATAACTGAAGTTTTTAAAAAACCCTCTAAAATGCAGGGTCTAGAGAGCTTGGGGGTGGGGGGCGAGTGCACAGGGGTGCTGGGAGGGCAGTGTACTGGGTGGGGGGGGCGTCGGAGCTCCGCACCCCTTCCCCACACCCTGCCCTGGGCCTCTCCTCCATCTTCTGCTCCAGGCTTATAACCTTTAAGACAAACAGGTAACAGCGAGAGCTTTCTGAGTTCTCTGAGCCATTCTGGCAAACAATCAACCCTAAGGAGGGGTGACAGGCACTCCCGACCTGTAGCTGGTTGGTCAGAAGCAAAGGAGCCCAGACGCAGCCCTGTCATTTGAAGTGGGGGCGGTCCCGTGGGGCTGAGCCCCGACACTGTCCAGGCAGACGGTGTCAGCGGTGCTGTCCTGCGGGACCCCCCGCAGGTGTGGGAGACGCATGTGCAAAGCCTGCGCTTAGCGTCGGAAGCGTGCAGCGGAGTGCAAACACGCTAGCTTCCTTCACTCATAGGTTTCATCCGGGACAGGGTATGGGCCCGGGTCTGCGGGGGGGAGGGGGTCCCCCACAGGGCCTGAAAAGAGCGAAAGACTTTTAGGCGGGGAAAGGAGTGGCTGGGGCATCTCCAGGTGTGTGCAAAGTCAAGCCTGTGCTTTGCCCTTGCCTGAGTTTCAGGGGTGCTGTGTGCTGTGTGCAGGGGTTAGAACCAGGCTCCCAAGTCCTGGGCCCCAAGCCACGCCCGCCGCCCCATAAGGGGCTCTATTTCATACAGCCATGGGACAACGTCATGCTCCAGAAAGACACGTCCCTCCTACCCACGCCAGAGCCAGCAGAACCCACACACCCCTGGGAAAGCATGCCAGGGCAGGCACCCCCAAGCACCCTACATTCCCACCCCACCCACCAGGAAGACCCAACACTAGGCTCCGCCCATTGACCCTGCTGCACAGAACCTAAGATTCCCTCGAGCTCAGAATCTCCAACTTTTTAGAAGCCACCGGAGAACCTGAGGTCAGCCTCAGGATCTCAGGGTGAATTCTGGACAATTAGATCAATTTCCGGACCTGCAGGTCTAACTCAGAACCTTGAAATCACACTCGGAGGCACAGGAGGGTCTCAGAACCTCAGACCCTTCACAACAGCTACAGAAGCTTGGGATCATGTCAGACCCGCAGGATCCACTCCTAAATGTCAGACTCACCAGGCTGAAAGGTACCTCCAAGGCTGTCCATCTGACTCCCTGCCCCCAGGGGAGAGGGCACCTCCACAGCCTCCCTGACGCGGCCTCCGGCCTCCAGCCTCGGCCATGAGCCCTCCTTGACAGCGATGCCGGGCCCCGCCCCCTGCTTCCCTCTCTGTTGAAGTTCAGAATCATTTTCCTGTCCTGAGGCTGAAATCTGGACTCTGGTCCCAGAGATTTCAGGTTACGATCCCTGTTACCTGAATGTGCCTTGCCCCAGACTGCCCTAGGGCTGCGTCCCTCTCATGGCTTCCAGACCCCTGCCCTCCCTACTGAACCCCTTCACCCCAACACGGTTACCTGCTTATGCATTTCCACGTTGAGTCCATAGGACATCTCGTAGTACTGCAAAGGAAAAGCCGGGCAGGAATGTCCACGGCGCTGACGGATGTCCAGCCCTGCACCGGGTGACTCCGGGTCTTCCAGAGCCCCCGGGCTGGGGGATCACAGCAGGGCACAGATTGTCCCAGCCCCTCGGGACCCCCTAGGGAGAAGCATGGCCTCCCTCCACTCTCTCCAGGGAGGCAGGGCAAGTGGCGGTGCCCAGAGACCCTGGCCCCTCAGAGATGCCCAGGAGCGGAGGGGACATCCTTCTCTCATTGTTCTCAAGAGCTGGGAGGGTCCTGGGAGGAAGAGCCTGGAACCCCAGCCAGCCCATTTTACAGGGAGGGAAAACGAGGCCCTGAGAGGGGCGGGGACTGACCCCAGAGTGGCACACTGAGCTCGGGTTCACAGCGCAAGTGTTTTCACTCAAGGCCAAGCTCTGCTCCGCACTCCCCTGACACGCCAGCCCCCTCACCATGACATAATGTCGCTGCATTTCAGTCTTCTCGCTGGCCAACTTCTCGCATTCCAGCTTGAGGCTGGGAAGGAGAGAGGGCATGGGGACCCCACGCTCTAGGACCCACGAAGAGAGCCTTACGGACACCCCACAGACGCCCCATCTGCCCCCATGGACGCCCCATCTGATGGGTTTGGTTCTCTCTCCCCACTTCCTTACACCCCAGCTCCCGGTCCCAATTCCTCCCCACCCCTCCCCAGACTGGAAAGGTCTTAGCACCCACCGTCTCCACCCACCTCACCTGCCCGCCTTCCACCTGGAAGCTCTCTCTCCTCCCCCTCGTGGGGGGCTGCCCTCCGCCCCGCACCCTGGAGGCCCCGCCCCCGTGTGGCCCCGCCTCTCTCCCGGGGGGTCTGGAATGAGCTCGCGGGGGAGCTCCTGGGTCCCCCCAGCTGGCGGGGCACCCCGCCCCCCTCACCTGTGGTACTGAGCCTGCAGGAACTGGAATTCCTCTTTGATGCGGTCGCAGATCTCCAAAATCGAGAACTTGAAGGGCTGGCCGGACTGAAGTGGGGTCTGCGGGGAATGTCGGGGGTCTGAGTTCCGGGGCGCCCCGGTCCCCCACCCCCGCAGCCCTGGCCCCTACTCACCGGGTGCCTTCCCTGGGGGTACATCCTGCCGATCCGGGCAGACCCCTCGCGCCAGAGTGTGACAATGTCGGGGGGGGGGCCGTCGAGGTGGGGGTGGGAGGGAGAGAGGCTGCGGGCGGGGGTCTGCCCGGAGAAAGAGGCCGAGGGCGAGTCGGACGGCGTGGGCAGAGGACCCCGGAGCCCCCCGCCTCGCCAGAGCGCGCGCGCGGGGTCGCGGGGCCGGAGAGGGGCGCGACGCCCCCTCCCCCGGGCAGGGGAGCGGGACAGCGAGCCCCGAAGGTCGGTGAGCCGCGGCCGGGTGTCGGAGGCGCGGGCGGCGGGCCCCGCGCGGAGCCGCCTCCCTCCGGCGGGGCTCGGCCGGGAGCCGCGGGCAGAGCCGCCTTAAGGTGGCGCCGCCGCCCCCCAGGCCCGCCCACCCGGCCCGCCGGCCGCCCCCCCAAACTGGGGCCGTGGCTCCCGGAACCAACGCGGTCCTTTCGACCAGTGCGCACTGGAGAAACTGAGGCTCGCGTCCAGTACCACAAACACCGCCCAAGAGAAAAAAGCGAGGAAACCAATAAATACCTGGTGATGCAGGATGGGAAGTCGCTTGGTGGGGAGGGCGGGCGGTCTGTGGTCGGAAACGGTCTTTCTGAGGACGGGGCTCAGACCTAAGGATCGCGAGGACGCAGCCTTGACAAGCTGGCGGGGAAGAGGGCATAGCAGGTGCAAAGGCCCGGGGGAGGGAGGGCGGTGGGGGCAGAGCCGGGTCCTCCCCCATTCTGGGCCTGGTAGTCTCTGAAAATGGCAGAAGCAGGGGCTATTTTTAAAGATGATGGTACACGGTGACTGTACCTAGCGGGCCTGGCACACGGTAAACTCCCAGAGTTGCCACCACGGGCAGGCGGGGCCGTGTCCCCTCTGGGACTGTGGCCTCCTAGAAGGCAGAGGTCCCACTGGGAATGGGAACCCAAGCCCCGCCTTCTGACCGCGGGCTCTCTGAGGGCAGGGGCTCCGTCCCCCCGCAGACCTCAGACCTCCAGCCAGCGTCCCTCACACTCACCTGGGAGGTGGGACTTCTAATTCCCATCTTGCATATGAGAAAACTCAGGGTCCCTCATTAAGGTAATCAACAAACGTACTGAGTGCTACAGCGGACCAGACAGCTCTAGGCACTGGGGCCGAGCAGGGGACAAAACAGAAGAACTCTCACCCTTGTCAGTAGGTGAGTGAAAGCATACAAAAGTCCTTACTCAACTTAAAAGCATCACCTTCCAGCCAACAGATTTACTGAGCATTTACTATATGCTGGACGTTCTTCTGGGCACCCAGAGCTCAAGGATAGATGGAGAACAGATTCCTGCCTTCTCTGGGTTCTGGGGGGATAAGATCACAGCTTGGTATCCATGGAGTTATTTGCGTGCACAAAGGAAGAGTTTAGGGGGCAGCATAGAGATTGGCAAGAGGGAACGCATTTCCCTGGGGTGTCTGGGAGAGGCCTCTTTGATGAGACCTGAAAGATAAAGACAAAAAAGCCCTGAGAGAGGAGGAGAAGGGAGATCCTGGGAACGAGAGAGAGAGAGAGAGAGAGAGAGAGAGAGAGAGAGAGAGAGAGTGTGTGTGTGTGTGTGTGTGTGTGTGTGTGTGTAAGGAAGTATTCGATGACTCCCTATTGCTACCAAAATAAAATTCAAACTCCTCCCTCTCCCCACTAAGCCCTGCCTTCCCTTCCCTGATCGTAACTTCACTTTTACTCTCATTTCTTCTGCTCCAGTCGCACCAGCCTCCTCCTTGTTCCTCCGACTCACCAGGCATAGTCCTGCCTCAGGGACTTTGCACTGGCTGTTCCCTCTCCCTGGAACACTGTTCCCTTGCTTCTCATCGTTCAGGTCTCAGTTCAGACGTTACCTCCCCAGAAAGAACCCTCCTGGCATCCATTTAAGCAGCGTTCACCCAAACCACCCTGTTATTTTCAAATACTACATCCTAATTCTCTCTTTCTAGGTCCTAACAGAGTTTGTTATGTTTCTTTGTGGGTTGCTATACTCATGATTATGTTTCTTTGTGGGTTGCTATACTCATTATTTGTCTCTGCCTAGTACTGGGCTGTGTGGGGACAGAGCCTCTCTTTGTCCCTGCAGAGCTGGCACACAGTAAGTGCTCAATAAATGAACAGACAGTGAGATGAGAGAAAAACAGCAGATACAGCTACAGGCAGGATGACTGGCCACACTCCTGCTGGGAGTTCCTGGGTCCCACAGCGCCAGGAGTTTGTGATTTCGGTTGGGGGGGCGTGCTCTGTGAAATTCTCATTTCAAAGCTTTTCTAGGCAGTCTTTCGTCCTTTGTCGCCTCGCCCTTCTTACCACTTTCATGAGGATGGCTCCAAGCTCTGGCTCCACCCTTGGTCACTACCCTGAGACCCAGCCCCGAGTGCAGCCACCAAATAAGCATCTCCCCTGGACAGCTCCCAGGCTGCTAGATGCAGCATCTTCCCCTAACCTGTTAGGCCCCATGGTCCACCTTGATCCCCCAAGACAGAGCATCAGCTTAGTCTCTTCTCTCCCCCTCACCTGACATGCAACCCTGCTTCCCACCCCACAGCCTGCTGCCTGCACCAGCCCTCCACCCTCTCCCATCCGGACCTCAAGCCTGTTGTGAGCAGGCTTTACTCTTGTCACCTTCCATTTGAGTCTGGCCCTCCCTCCTTTAAAGCTCTCCCTTGGTTCCCTATTGCCCTTGGGATAAATTCCCAGATCTGAGGCTAGCATGGATAACTTTCACCCCCTGGCCTTGCCCAACTTCACCTGGGCACGACCTCCAGGCCTCTCTTCCAAAAGACATCTTCCTCTCTGCACACATATTGAACACAGACTGTCTAAAATTGGTAGATAAATGGATATTTATTCTATAACCACCTCCTCATGCTAGAAAGAACTCAGCTTCAGGCTTTGCTGGGAGGGTTCCCAGGGCGAGTGGGTAGGAACAGAGCTGAGGACACATTCCAGGATGCTAGTAGTGCCAAGACAGAGGGACACACCCAGGGCTGAAGGAACCCAGAGCTGGAACAGGGTCTCTGTCTGGTGAGTCCACAGGGGGCTTCCTGGAGGAGGGGACCTTTACCCACCAGTCTTTAGATCTCTCCGCCAGGCACACTCCACAGGAGAGAGTGAATACAGATTTGTGGATTGCCTGAGAAGCCACAAGACCACACACACACACATACACACAAACACCATCTCTTGGTGTGTGTCATCTGCCAAGAAGGAGGAAACGCTTTGCTCTAAGCAGTAGCATCCCGAGCTTGGGAACAGCTTTGAGAATTTGGGGAGGCACAGTTGAGAGCAGTCTGTGAGATGGGGGGGGTACCCCTAGGAGTTATGTTACTCCATAACTCGCTGAAATACCACATCCAGCCAGAGCAGGAGGCAGGAAAAGCCCTCGCCAGGAGTGAGTTACAGCCTGGGCAGCCCAGCACAACGTTCTCATTTCCCCTAGCTAACTCGTTTGCCACCCAGGGAGCTTCAAGCTCCACCTCTCTGGGCCTCGGTTTCCCTATCTGCAAAATCCAGGCAGAAGGTGCAAAATGGAGGAAGGGGCTTTGCTTCTAAGCTCTCTCTTCCCACTATACAGAAAAGCTCAGTCTAGGGCTGGGGTTTTATGATGTGGATTTTTTTTTTTCTTTTTTAAAGGAAAAAGCTGCGAAGCAGCGCTGGGACCCGGGATTGCTCAGACCACCTTAAATCAGCCTCGCCGCCCCAGCTACTGTGGAAATTCCTTTCTCCGCGGTGGTTGGCTGGGACCTCCAGCCAATCCGCCCGCGGCGCTCCCACATGGGTCCGTGACGTCACGATGGCCAATGACCAATGGGGAGCTGGGAAAAGGCAACCAATGGTAGGAGACACTAAGATCGCCCGGGCCAATCGGAAGGCGGCGAGGCTCTCCGGGCGGGGTACGGAGAGTATAGCTCCCCCCTCCCTAAGAGAAGCTGGGACCCTCGTGGATGCCCGAGCCAGGTCTGAGTGGAGGGGGCATCGGCTCGATTAGTATCCAGAAACGGAGAGGCAAGCCACGCTCCGAGCCTGCCGGGAGCCCCTCGTCCAACAGACTGCCTTGCAAAAGCACGGCCCGCCGGCGGGGCCGACTGGGTGCCTTTCACCCTATTTCACGGGTAGCTAAACTGAGGTAGAGAGACATTAAGTCGTGCTAGACCCCCTGGGAGAGGGGATGAGACTCTCGTCAGAGCCCGGAGGCTCTTAACCGCTCAGTTTTGGTGCCCAGGTCAGATGGAGGAGGGATGGGCCGATGTGTAGGCGAAGGGAGAGGGTTGCTTGTCCCCGTGCCTCAGTTTCCCCGAGCGCGAAAGAAAGAGGAGATGGGAGCAGGGCTTCTCGGTAAGACTACGATCCCCAGAAGCTCGCGCGCGGGCTGTCAATCAAAGTAACGTGGGGCCCTCTCCGGCCCGCGCTCCCCCGCCCGCCGCCTCGCTCCTGCCAGCTCCCGCTCCCTTCCCGCCGGCTCTGGGCCCGGCGCGGTATAATTACAGCCCATTGATCCGACCCGGGCCGGGAAAGCGGCTCCCTCGGGGAGGCCAAGCCTTTGGCTTCCGACATCGCCAACCTCTGCCTACCGCCCCCCCAGCAGAGCTGCTGGGCCACCAGCCAGGCCTGTCCCCTCCTGCCGGTTAAGGCTCGCGGGTGACCTCAGAGCCTCGGTTCCCTGCCACGGTTGGCGGTGAGCCCCCCAGAAAAATCACACACACGTTTCCTTCCCCCCCAGGAATATGGGGAGCCCTCCCGCCATGATCTAGCGCCCCCCACTGCCTCACGTGACCTTGAGACTCTTGAGGGCCTCTCTGGGCCTCGATTTACTTACCTGTATAGTGAGATGGTTGGACAAGACTTATTCATGAAACCAGTGTTTTTTCCTGTCCCACATGTGAGCAGCCAGGGCTAGGCTATGCTGGGGACTCAAGGAGAGTCCCCAAATTTGAGAAACTGAGGGGAGACATAGCAGAACCCTCTCAGTTCCCTGTGGTCAAGGCTAGGGTAGAGGGAGGGGCCAGGGCCAAGCCAAGAGTGAGGCGCCTACTTGGGAAGCGGGCAAGGCTTCCTAGATATCAGGTTGGGGGGTGTTTAAGTGGGGGTTCTGCGCAATGCGTAGGAGTTGCCTCATTTAAGCAGTGCATTTGTATCACCCTAACCCAAAGTGGACAAAGTGGGTCCCTTACGTCCTCCCTCAGGATTGGGGAGCCATGAACTCTGCCCTCTGGCCTTGCAGGGTGGACCTCAACATTACCTGGCTGTAAGTGGGGGAGGCGTGCACACCCATGCGCTGTTGTCACCCTCTGCCCACGTTCACCAGGTCAAGTCCACATAGGCTCAGCAGCAGGAGGCGCGCCAGCCTCTTCCTGGGTAAGAAATGGGCAGCTCGGTAGCAAAGAAGGGGTGACAAAGAGCCCAGTATGGACTCGGGCTTGAGGAAGTGAGGTTGATAATAGAATCTTCAAGTAAGTTGAGTCCTATAAAGTACTTAACACAATCTGTTGTAAATGCTCAGTAAGGGGCAGCCATTTGTACTCCCAGCATGCCCGAAGAGCCCTTGTCTCCCACCCCAACCTCGCACCCCACTGCTGAGGTAGGCATTCACTCTCCATTCCTCTCACATCTTTGATCACCCATTAGAATGTGAATCAGGTACCATCCTTCCTTCTGCTCAAGCACCTTCCATAGCTCCCCATTACCCTCGGAATAAAATGCAAACTCTTCACCTCTGTCTACATGGTTTGACCTGTCTCCTCCCTCCTCTGACCTCCTCCCTCCTCCCCCTTCACAAGCTCCCCTCCAGCCACATGGGTCTCCTGCCTGACCTGACCTTCCAACACACCAGGTGCTGCCTCAGGGCCTTTGCATGTGCTGTTGTTGCCTTTGCCTGGTTTCTCTCCCTATCCTGGATTTGACCACGGCCTAGCAAGGCTTGCGCTGGCCACACCGGCTCCAGTAGTCCCCCGCCTCTCGGCCTGGTCAGCCTCTCTCATTTCATTTCTTTCAAAAGCCTCGTGACTCTCCGAATGCTTACAATGTATTTGTTCGTGTGTCTGCCCAGGCCCAACGCAGTGCCTGCTCCATGTATTTGCAGGGCTATTTGTGGGGAGTGTAAAAGGGCCAGCGTGCAGGGGGCCAGGATCTTGCCCAGATCATCCAACATGTGGGGCAGAGCCTGCCCAGTGCCAACCCAGCCTGCAGGGCTCTGATGCAACCTAAGGTCACACTATCCTGATGGCCTGGGTTCAAATCCCAATTTGACTATGTTACTGTGATTCTGTAAAATGGGGGTTATGATAGGAACTTCTCCATCCCATTGTCATAGGATCAAATAGCTCAATAGATGAGCTCGCTTAAGCTATTACTGTGTGGGCGTGTGTTTGTGTGGTGGGGGCGGGGCTGGAGCTGGCACCAAAAGGCATCCCCTGTTTTTAAAGCCTGCGGGGTCTTCTGGTCCTCACTTCTGTCTATCCCAGACCCCACACCACCCACACCCCTCCATCCCAAGTCTGGGCCTCACCCTTTGTCCTGGCATCCTCCTTGCGAGACCCCAGACTGGTCCAGTCCCTGGTAGACACTGGGTGTAGGTGAAACAGACCATGCCGCACTATGGTGAATCTTACTCTTCCAGCTTCCGGTTTATGCTGAGACCTTTCATCCTCTCTGAGCCTCAGTTTTCTCATCGGGAAAAGGGGCTAGCCCTTGATAATGGTAACTGTCTCGGTTATTATTCCTGGGCTAGCTGCTTTATTCTCGATGTTCCGTTTGATGATCACTCCGCCTCCTCCAAGTAGTGGGGGAGGACCCCAGCAACCCAGCACTCAGCCCTGCCTCCAAGCTTCTGTCCCAGCTGGTCCCTGCGGTCCCTCCACCTGAAACACCCTCCCTGGCTGCAGCCGTCTCCTCCTGCATGGCAGACTCCTTCTGTCATCCAGGTCTCAGCTCAAATGTCACCTCCTCAGAGGGGCCTCCTATCTCCTGTCATTCTGTCTCCTGCCCCTGCTAGATTTTTCTTCCTAGCACTTGACTGTTCTCTGAAATTATCTCATTTGCTAATTTATTTGTTGTCATGTGCCCCAGACACAGTGGGCTCCGTGACGGTGGAGAAGGGACCACATTAGGTCTCTGGACACTCAACACAGCGGCTGGCACGAAGCAGTATATTCCGGCTGACGGTCAGCCTAGCTGGCCCAGAGACGCCTAGAAACTTGTCCAAGGTCACCCAGCTTCGCGCTCTCTGGGTGGGCGACCTGCAGCTGCCATTCAGGGGCCCCCAAGTCACCTGCTCCCCGTGTCCCAGGCCCAGCCTGGCAAAATGCCAGTTTGCCCGCCCCCTCCTGCCCCCCAGCCAAGATTAGCCAGGAGCGGGCCTAGCCCGTTACCCATCAGGCGGGGTCAGGCCCAGCGGGGCTCCGCCCCTCCCCGCGCCGGGATCCGAGAGGCGGAGAGGGGAAGACGAGGGGGAGAGGGGAGGAGGAGTGGAGGGGGCAAAGCGGGCGGAGGCAACGGGGAGGGCGAGGAGGGGGAGAGGGCGGAGGGTCAAAGGCGGGGGAGGGGCGGGCTTCCAGGCCTGGCAGGCGCCCAGCCACAGGGCCCGGGGGGCCTGGAAGGCTGGGAGAGGCTGATGGGGGGAGGCGAGAGGGCGGGGGAGACCAGCGAGGTCGACTCAGGCGGGGATGGCGGGGAGGGGAGCACAAAACGGGGACTCTTGGAAAGAACCGGAGGAGATGGAGGGAGGAGAGATAAGTCCAGAAAGACCCTGAAGGAGAGAGAAAAATCAAAGGCAGGAAGGAGAGATAAGAGACGCAAACCTAGAGACTTAGAGCCACAGAGGCCCTCAGAGCCGGGTCCCCGGGAGGCTAGCAGGAATTTGGGGGGCATGCAGCTCCCTCCTGCAGCCCCAGATGTCAAGAAACAAGTAAATACCTCCACAGCTTCCTCCTGAACCCCTGCCTCAGTCTCCCTGCAGTCTGGCTCCTCAGGCCCGGGAAGATCTTGCTTATCGCACCTTTGGGTGCGCTTTGCCCCAGCTGGAACACCTCCCATGGCTCCCTGAGGCCCCGCCCCCAGGCAGGGTCCTGCAGGGCAGGCCCAGGCCCACCCACCTCGATCGCCCCGCGGCCATTTCCTCACTCTCTCAGGCTTCACTGAACACCTACTGTGTGCCACAGACAACTGTAAGCTAAGCCCTGGGAATTCGGGAGTAAGTAAAAGGGACCAAATCTTTGTTGTCACAGAAGGAACTTGTAGCGAGTGGGGAAAGCCGAGAACAAGAAAATCTGTTGATTTAAGTTTTGCGTAAAGATCAAGGCTGTCAAGATAAAGCAAGCTGGAGAGAGGTGGCGGTGGCAGAGAGGGAGGCGGCTCTGGGGACAGTGTGTCCCAGGCAGAGGGAAAGGCCCTGCAGAGGTGACCCTGCCTGGTCACCCTCGGGCACGGGGAAGAGGCCAAGCATGGTGAAGGTGAAGGCCATCAGCACTCGGTCCAGAAGCTTCTCTGTATCTTCCAACGGCTAAGATCGTAGGCCCCTGGCTCTGGGACCTTCGTGCGTCAGAAGCCAGATTCCACGGCTGTGTGTCCTTGGGCGAGTCACCAGGAGTGTCAGCCTCAGTTTCCTTATCCGTGCCACAGCCCTTCCTTCATGGGCATTTTCAAGAATTCGCCGAGAGCTGCAGTTGAAGCCCTGAGCCGAGGCCAGAGCGTAGCAGGTGTTGGGCAAATCGCAGCTGTTACCTCGGTGACCTGCTCTTCCTTCCACTTGGTCCTGGCTGCTCCAAGTGGGGCCAAGAGCTCTGCCAACCCAGGGCAGGCGCCCCAGCTGCGGCCCTGCCTGACTTTGTGACTTGGACAATTTTCTGCCCTTCCTTGGGCCTCAGCGTCCCCCTCCGTGCAGTAGGGAGGGCGGGAGGTCATTCTGAGGTCCCCGGTTTCAGTGTCACTGCAGCATGCCTCCTTTCTGTTTCCGCTCCAAGTCCACGGCCAAGCTGCAAACACCTAGACCCCCTGGGAGGAGGAAGGCCACGCAGATGTTTCAGGCAGCAGGTGTACCTGGCCGCCCTGGACTGAATGTTTAATGTGTCGCATCCTAGTTACAGCTCATATTCCAGGGGGGTCCTCCCCCCCCTTCCTGGGGGCATCCAGAGGTCCTCACGCCCCGCTGAGCCCTGGAGGCCAAACCCGGAGGAGGTCAGAGGCCGGCGCCTGGCCCTGAGCAGCAGGGGTCCTCGGGGAGCCAGGAGCCCCCTGGGGTGCAGGAGAAGTGTGTGGGGACTGGGCAGGGTCACTCAGGCCACTGCGGCCCACGGGATTCTCCAACGCTGAGGACTTTAGAGCCAGCGTATGGGCGCGGATGGAGAAACAGAGGCGCGTGGGGGTGGGGGTCCTCACACCCTCCATGGACGCAGGTTCCATGCTAGAAAGACCCTGGGAAAGGGGGAGGTCGGAGAAGGGGAGGGGTCTTGGGGAAGGGTTTCCCAGAAGGGACGAAGTCTGGGAGGGGGACGGGGCAGTCAGAAAGGGATGGCTTCACCCCAGCCCCCGCTGCTCCCCTCCCCTAAAGTCGCCGGCCCAAGGAGCTGGGAGCGTCGCTCCCCCTCCCCT
>JAQQSQ010001154.1:0-13048 GCA_028627145.1 Eidolon dupreanum
GGGGCGCCATGGACCACGTCACGGAGGTGTCCCTGCGCGTGAAGACTAGAATGGACCTCGCGCACTCGTCCTTCTGCCTCAGGCACTGTCGGAATTTGCAGAAGATCTTGCTGCAGGTAGAAAAGGGGATATTCCTGGAGAATGACATGGCATTGGAATCAGACGCTCTGGTGGAGAGGTAAGAACTGTCACTTCTCGCTCTGCGGGTGCCCTACTGGGAAGGGGACACTCTCCTGTTCCCTTTGGCTTCTGGTCAGTACTTCCTCCTTGCTGGAATTTCTTCCTGCCTGCTCTGCATTCTAGGTAGATACCACAATGTTCAGATCAGGAATGGGGGCTTTGGAACCTTTAAAAAATTAAATGTATTGGGGGTGACACTGGTTAATAACATGACATAAATTTCAGATGTGCAACTTTATTCTATGGCATCTGTATACTCCACTGTGCTCACCCCTCTCCTGCCCCCTGAAATCTCTCTCCTTCTGTTTTAGGGTCATAGTTTTCACGTGGGGCATGGGTTCAGGATGAAACATGGAGAGTGCCTGGGACATCTATTTTTCTCGCTACCAATTTAAAAAAATATAGTCACCATGTTGTACATTACATCCCCATGACCTACTTATTTATGACTAAAAGTTTGTGCCTTTTGACTCCCTTCACCAATTTCACTCAACTTTTGCCTCTGCCAACCATCAATCTGTTCTTTGTATCTATGAGTTTGGTGTGTTTTTCCATTTTTCTATTTTTTTTTTTAAGTTTCTGAGCAGGTATTCTTTTTAAAAATTTTCCCCCCAGCTTTATTAAATATAATAGACATTTAGTTGCTCATATTTACATTGTACAACTCAATGAGTGTTTCTCAATTATAGTTGGCATACAATAATATACCAGCTTCAGTTGTATAACCTAGTAATCAGAGATCCACATAACTTGCAAAGCAGTCACCCCACTAAATCTAGTATCCCTCTTCCCCTTACATGTTACATTTTTAACCATCTTCCCATGCTACACTCTGTATCTCCATGTCTATTCTGCAACTATCCATTTGTACCTCTTAATCTCTTTGCCTTTTTTTCACCCTTAACCCCCTTCCCATTTAGTAGTCCTCAAAATATTTTCTGAGTTTATTGCTGGTTTTATTGTTTATTTGTTCTTTGGATTCCACACATATGTGAAATCATGTGGTATTTGTCTTTCTCTATCCTTCCCATTTCATTCAGCTCAATACCCTCAAGGTCAATTAAGGCAATATCTCTTTCCATCCCATTTCTTTTAGTCTGTGTGTGTCTTTAATCTGAAGTGAGCCTTTTGTAGGCAGAATATGTACGGGTCTTGTTTTCTTATCCATTCAGCCACTCTATCTTTTAGTTGAAGCACTTAATTCTTTTCCATTTGAAGTATTTATGATAGGAATGTAGTTATTACCATTTTTTATTCATGTTTTGGATACATGTTTTTCTTCAAGACATTTCCTGTAATATGGGCTTGGTGTTGATAAATTCCCTTAGCTTATTTTTGTCTTGGAATTTATCTGTTCTTTGACTCTGAATGATAGCTTTGCTGGTTAAAGTGTTCTTGGTTGTAGATCCTGGGTTTTCATCACGTTCAATATTTTGTGCCAAGCCCTTTTGTCCTGCATGTTTTCTTTTGAGAAATCATCTGCCAGTTTTATGGGTGCTCCCTAGTAGGTAACTAACTGCTTTTCTCTTGATGCTTTTAAGATTCTGTCTTTGTATTTAACCTTTGGCATTCTAATTATAATGTGTCTTGGTGTGGGCCTCTTTGGGTTCCTGGTTTTTAGAACTGTCTGAACTTCCTGGGGTTGTATGTCTATTTCCTTCATCAGGTGAGAGAAGTTTTTCATCATTATTCAAATAGCTCTTCAACATCTTATTTTCCTTCAGGTCCTCTATGACACAAATATTTTTACATTTAATAGTGTCCCATAGGTTCCTTAAATTATTATTATAGTCTTGGCTTCTTTTTTCTTGCCATTCTGATTGAGTGTCCTCAGCTTCCCCATCTTCCATATCAGTGGTTTGACCCTCTTCTTTATCCACTGTTTTTGCCATCTAATATACTCTTCATCTCAGATAATGTGTTCTTCATTTCTGACTGGTTCTCTTTTATAATTTCCATTTCCATTTTTATATTTTTTATCTCTTTGTTAAAGTTCTCACTGAATTCACCTACACTTCCCCTAAGTTCATTGAGGATCTTTATAACCAGTATTTTGAACTCTGCATCTGTAAGATTGCTTGACTCCTGGATTTATTATTCCTGAATCTCTGTTCTGTTCTCTCATAGGGTTTCTGCTTCTTTGTCTTCCCATTTTGGCTGACTTTCTGTGTCTGTTTCTATGTAGTAAGCAAAGCTCCTAAGTATCCCTGTCTTGATATCATGGCTTTGTGTAGTAGGTGTCCAGTGGCACAGTCCTGAGAAGGGTTCAGCTGCATGCCAAGTTTAGCCCCAGTGTCTGCCTCTCTGGGCTACCTGTTAAGATTCAGCAAGCAATCCACAGATGCTGTGCTTATAATTGCCTCAAAAGGCCATACCAGTAACCAAGGCTGGCTGCCACTAGTATGAGTCTAGGCTCTGCTCAGCAAGGAGCACCTGACTCGCTGAGGATACACCTGGATATGGCTTAGATGGGGCCCTGAGCTGGGAGAGGCAGAGTTCAGGGAATCCTCTGGGTGGAGCAACCTCTGTTAACCAGTTCGATGACATCTCAGCTATGACAACGCTGTGTCAGCACATTGGGAGTGGGGAGAGCTCAACAGAGGAACAATGGATACCCCTGGCACTTCTGTCTGGGAGAGACCCTAGCCTCTGGCCCTCACTCTGAGAACTCAGTGTCCCTATGTAAGTCCCTGGTGCCCCCTGTGCAGCTGAACTGGTGCTGATGCTCAGAGCGAGCAGGTCCGTCACTGCAAAAGTCCATTTGCGGACATGGCCCCTTTAAGAGGTGTCTGCAGCTACTGCTGCCTCTGTCCTGCTCAGTTGCTTCGTATGGGCAACCTCACATCCTAGCCCTGTCCTACTTCAGCCATTGCAGGGTGAATTCTTAATTATCTCCCTAGTTGTACAGCTTGTTTATCTAGATCCCAAGTGATTTTCCTTGCTGTTTGCTTCTTGTTTCCATCACAACTTTGATTCAGTTGCCAGAGGGATAAACAGAGCCTCTATCATCTACACCACCTTTTTCTCCTTGTTTTTAAATTTTTTATTTTTAAAAAAGATTCCACATGTGAGATCATACAGTATTTGTCTCTGCCTGCCTTATCTCACTTAGCATAATGCCCTCAAGGTCCATCCATGTTGTGGTAAATGGTAGAATTTCCTTCATTTTTATGGCTGAATAATATTCCATTGTACATATGTACTACATTTTCTTTATTCAATCACCCATTGATGGACACTTATGTTGTCTCCATGTCTTGGCTGTTATGCTGCCTCATATAGGGTATAGATATTTTTTTGAGATGGTGATTTTGTTTTTTTTCAGATAAATACCCAAGAGTGGAAATTCTGGGTCATACGATCGTTCTATTTTTAACTTTTTGAGGAACTGTCATACTGTTTTCCATAGTGGCTGTACCAATTTACATTCTCACTAATGGTGCACAAGTGTTTCCTTTTCTTCACACCTTGCCAACACTTGCTACCTCTTGTCTTTTTGACGATGGCCATTCTGACAGGTGTGAAGTGATATCTCATTGTGGTGTTGATTTGCATTTCCCTGATGAAAAGGTGGTGTTGAGCTCCTTTTCATGTACCTGTTGGCCATCTGTATATCCTCTTTGGAAAAATGTTTATACAGGCCCTCTGCCGATTTTATAATTGGATTTTTTTCTATTGAGTTGTGTGAGTTCTTTATATATTTTGGATTTCAACCCCTTATCAGATATGATTTGTAAACATTTATTCCCATTCTGTAGGTTGCTTTTTTACTTTGTTGACAGTTTCCTTTGTGGAATGACCTACTAGTTCTCATTACTTTTCCCATAAGCATTTTTAATAGGTGCTCTTGTCTATCATATTCTCCTAGGTCACAGCGAGACCATCTTGCTCTTTGTCTCTGGACTGATCTTTGTTCTGTGTTCAGTTCAAATGAGAACCTGAGCTTTCTGGATGTGGGTCAAAGCTTCTTGAGTCACTCCTCTGTGAGGATTCTTTGTGAGCAGATCACCCGTGTCACCTGTCATCTCCAGAAAGTGGTGTGAGTAGAAGCTCATCTTGCAGTGGTTGTCTCCAGGTTTGTTTTTTTTTTAATGTGAGAACAATGTTGGAATGCTGGACCAGGCTCCAATTAGCCAGAATACAAAGAAATGAAATGGTTCCCATCCTTAAATGTGTCTATTGTGAGGGTTATATATCACATAGAATCATTTTCATGAAATCTGGCCAAGAGTTTGGATGTTTGCAAACATCCACTATGGGTGCATCTGGATCATATGACAGTAAGTCATTTTCATAAAATCTGGCCAAGAGTTCAGGTGCTCCCATGCATCTGCTATGAGGCATGTTTGAAACTCAGCCCATAGGAAGCAGGCACATACATCTCAGAAGGAGACCTGAGTGGGAATTGGGGAGATAATCCAGAGAGCAAAGTTTCAAATACATATACAAGAACATGTCAGTGAGGCAACAATGAACTTATAATGAGTGTGTGGAGTGGAGTTGAGAAGTGAGTCTGAGTAAGGATGGCTCTGGCAGACGTGAATGCTGATGTGGGCCATCTTGGCAGGTGACTATTAGGACACCCTTTCCAACCAATATATGTTCAAGGGATAAACTTTATAAGTTTTGTTCAAAACTATATACAGGTACATTGCAGAAAATTTACCCTAAGCCGACATGTCTTAGAAGCCTTAATGAAGCCCCTGAAAAATGTAGTACTATTAACTTGTAACAAATAGCTATGCCACACATCAACTGACTGTAACTGCTGGTGTCAGGTAACAATAGTTTATCTCAGAATGTCATAGAATTTGTGTGTGCAAAGCAACAAAATCTAATGTGGGCTGGTGCCAGCAAAGGTGTCAATTTCTTCTGTGTGGCCTTGAAAAACTTACACTGCTCTGGTTCGTAAGATGTTACATGAAAAGACATTTGTAATCTGTGCCACTGAGAGTTTAAGACAATTAAGGAGGGGCTCTGGAAAGCTGGTGGCCCCCTCATTATGACTCTGCTGACAATTTAATTTTGAAGCTTCTTTTGGATGAGCCACAGGGATGCTCACTGTCTTTAAATGAAGGGAAGGGTCAAGGATTGTAAGACCAACTGCAAGTTTAGGGAGAAGAATATTTCACAACAGAGGGATGGACTGCCTAGTTTGGAGGTACTAGATAGAAACAGGTTAAGAAGCTCTAAAAACACAAGTGGACGTGAGGATCTGAAATAAGAGTGTGCTAGAAGAGGCAGCAATGTGGGTATTGATTGTATCTCAAATTAGGGTATGTTAAGCATGCTTTAAAAAGAGGCCCTGAAAGTTTCCTTTCTCCTGTTATTTCCTACTAAGTGCACAGGATAATTTATGAGCTAGCATCATTACTATATACCATGAGGTCAATTGACTTTTCTGTTAAAGGAGATGGCACCGTTCATGTGCTAGGAAACTCTTATTATTTTTTTAATGCTGAGTTGCTTCTTGAAGTCTACAGTTTGGTTAGAGAAAACCCATGTTATATTCCACTTAAGATTTATTTTAATCCCACTTAAAATCTCACAATTTTATGATAGATGACAAGAAAATAAACAAACAAAACACAACACCTCTAATGGTTCATACCTTCGAGAAGTCTGTAATGCATTACTAACTCGGAAACCGTAACACACGTAGCCTAAATCAGAACTGCTTTGTAGAAATTCAAGTAACCATGTGGGAGTGTAGGGAGAAGTAATTTATTCTTTCTAGAAGATGTCAGTAGGCATTGAGGGGGAGGGAAGGAAGTTTGTGAGCTGAATGTTGAAGGAAATTATATGATACAAACAGATAAGGAGAGGAATCTGCAGAATAGCATGAGCAGAGACAAGGTTGTGCCAAGCCCTTCGCTATCTCACTCTCTTCCGTCCCATTACCACCATCTATTTCCATCCATAGTCCCTCCTTTTTCCCTTTCCAGCTGTCATTCCACTGACTTATCCTTCAAGTCAGCATATCAGACCATCTTCCCCTTTCCATTTTGACTTGATAGCTCATCTTACCAGGTGTTCACAGTACCAGCCATTCATAGCACACAAGACAGAATCCTTCTTTTTTATTTTTCCTAGGATTAAAAACGTCTCCCCTGCCGATGCATATAGGGACTTCTGTCTGGCTTTCGTTGGTAAGAAGACACTTACTCATTTGACCCTGGAAGGCAGTGTCCACAGCGATAAGATGCTGCTGCTGTTGTGTGAGACTCTGAGACACTCTCAATGTAATCTGCAATATCTGAGGTAGATCTCATGTCATCACTGTTGTCAGCACTGAAAGGGTGCTGTGAGCTGTGCAGTGCTGCTGGATGAGCTAGACGGAAGAGGGTGCCACTCTGATGGGACGTCATGCTGTAGGGGGAGCATATTCTCAGATAGAGCCTGTATGGGGTTTCAGCCTCTGCTTTTTCCCAATCCAGCACTGAATTGTCCTCTGCATCGAACACTGAGCCTGGAATGCAGAGACACCTTGAATTTTTGTCATCCTCTAGCTTAGGGACTTGGTATTTTAAGCTACGTGTTGCCTTCCTGCTGTGATCCAGAGCAGTCATCGACCCTAACCAGCCACTCAGTAATGCTGTAGAAGTATTGAAAGCCTAGGTTCCAGGGGCTCATGGGTTTGAGCCCCTTCCTCAGTGAACCCCATAATGAGTGATGTCTCTGATTATCACCCATCTTTAGCGTACCACTTTCCCCCCTTGACTCAGTTGAGTAGCAACCTGAGGTTCTGGCTACTGGCACAGGTTTGTGATTTGGAAATGAGCTCAAACCCTTGCTGATCTGTATGCATAAATGGTAGTGTTTACCATTATTAATGATTTCTGATGGTGCTGTTTGTCATTTATTTGGAAAACACATCTGTTACTCTGATATTCTGATAAATGACATTTCTAAGTGGATACACTGAAGGTCCAAAATGACAAATGACTGACATGGAATTTACAACTTATGTTCACATGATTTGAGACAGTTTACATGCTACCTTATATTCCAGTTACTTAAATAAACTCATGATGTCCTTGAGATAGATGAAGCTCTGAGGGAAGAAAGGCGCTCATTCAAGTATTCCAATTTTACCTATGACATGCATCCCAGAATATGGGCAGAGGATATGGATGGGTTATATTCTTTATTTGCTTGACATAAAGATATTGTCTCTTCCCAAAGTATAGACAGGGAAAAAAGGGAATGTCACAAAATTTAAATCACTTGCAAAGATTTTGGGCATAGTAAAAGGCAGAATCACGATCCAAACAATAAGCTTGTCCTAGTGTCTTACACTCTGATTTGCATCTGTAAGGATAGCTGGGTTTCTGAGCCTAATAGAATGTATTAATAGGTTGTCCCAATGTTCCCCCGATTAGCCATGTCACTTTCAGATTGCCACCAACAGAAAGAGTTCCAAATTCTCCTTATTTTTGCCACACTTAAACTCAATAAATTTTGGACCTCACTGCCTAATGGTCAAATTTTATCTCCTTGTTTTAATTTGCATATTCCCTAGTAACTTATGAATTTGAACTTTTTGAGTATCAGGCATCAATGTTTTTCCCCCTACAGAATCACATATCTAGGTCTCAGTGAGATTAGGACAGACTCAGGCAGGGAAAGTCATCATATTAAAAAAAAATTATATGTGAAAAATAGCAGGTCGTGTTGGTGAAACTCCACACAGAATCGCATCACATGTTTTTTCTACTAGAGATGAGGCTAGATGTTGATTGAATGGCCAGATAGATGTTTTAAGACACTAAGGGGATTAACTTTCTCCAAAAATCAGGCTGGAGTTGGAGACACACTGGAGTAGAATGAGATGAAAACCAAGAAGCATAATCAGATGACAGGGTCTTCCTCTCTGTCCTTCCAGAAGAATGACTTGTCTCCATATATCCCACAGGTTGGGGCCTTGTTCTGACATCCTTCAGCAATGGGATGATTTCTTCTTGGCCCTCAAAATCAACCAGTCCCTGAAGTACCTGGACCTCACTGCCAGTGAGCTGCTGGATGCAGGTGTCAAGTTGCTGTGTGCCACTCTAAGACACCCAAAGTGCTTTCTGCAGAGGCTGTCGTAAGTCTCCTTCTATAGAGTATCTTAATTTTAGGTCTGGGCTACATAGAGAAGAGTGAGGTGACACCAGACTTTCAGAGCAACCCATATGGGACCTCCTGCTGGTGCAGACACTTGGTTCTCGTTTCTTGGCCCTAGACAAATGACTCATGCAATTTCCTTGCTTTTCTCTCATTTCTGGTCCTTCATGGCTTTGATCACCAGCACAAGATAGAGAGGGTGTAGAGTTAACAAGAAGGAACGTCAGCTGAGAAGTTTGGGCTTTGGAAATGTTCTCATGGTCTTGCTCAGGTGTGGTGCTTTTGCAGGTTGGAAAACTGTCACCTTACAGGGGCTTGTTGCAAGGAACTGTCTTCTGCTTTGATTGTCAACCAGAGTCTGACACATCTGTGCCTGGCCAAGAACAACCTTGGGGACGGTGGGGTGAAACTCTTGTGCGAGGGCTTGAGTTACCCTGAATGTCAGCTACAGACCCTGGTGTAAGTCCCTGCTGTGTGTATGTGTGTGTGTGACATGTAGGACAGATGAGACTGTTTAATAATTCTACTTGAATGAATCTGGCCAGATCCTGGTATAGATTAGGGAAGAACATGTAGAAACAGATGTTAATATCTGCTTGCCTTTCAGAATTTACCTTATGGCCTTTTCGTATTCTAGGAAGTTGGTTTAGGCAATTGGTTCTGAGATCTGGTGTTTTGTGTATTTTCTGAGTCCCTATGGCATACTTCTCCCTGAAGCTGGGAATGGATTGAGTTATATATTTCTGTAAAGAGCCAGAAGGTAAATATCTTAGGCTTTGTGGGCCATTTGGTCTCTGTTCCTGTTGTCCAGCTCTGCTATGGTCATGTGAATGTGTAAAGGAATGCGTGTAGCTGTGTTCCAATAAAATGTTATTTACAAAAACAGGTGGCGAGCTGGACTTGACCCAGAGGCTGTAGTTTGCTGACCTTGTCACATGGGAACAAGCCTAGCACAAACTACCTGTACCCATTAGACTCACAGGTGATAGGGCAACACTCAAGAGATAGTGTGGAGTTGGGGACCTGTTTCTGTTCAGAAATTCTATCTGGTTTTGATTTCTCTGGGGATGTTGCTGTCATAGAAAACCTGTCTGCCAGTTATCTCAATAGCTTCTAGCCATGCCCCAGTCATTTAAGACTAAAAAGGAAAAATGAGTATTCAGCTTCTAGGAGCCAATAGAGAAAATAAAATGATTGCATCTCTACCTAAATAGTATTCATTAGAAGAATATAAAATTTCATATATGATATTGCTATGTAGATGGCTCTATTTAAAAGTTAGGGTTTATTAAAGCATCTAAACAATAACAAAAAATATCTGGAGCTTATTAAGCACTTAGTATCAATGACTCTACTAAAGTTCATAAGAATTCTCTTTTTAATCCTTACAACCATGTGTGATAGTTACCTTTATTTCAGTTTTACTAATTAGAAAACTGAGGCTTCGCCACTTAGCTTGCCCGTGGTAGGTATGAAGCCCCCTCTATAAACAGAGTTGTCAATGATAATTACTTTAAATATGTACAGTTGATGTTGGACCAAGCTTCCATTTTGTAGGCTGCTTGAATGTAAATAATCTTAGACTTCGTTTTAGTTTCCCTCCCTAAACTCCCCAGGTTCACATGTGATTTTAGGATTTTTGCATGATACAAAGCATGGTGTCTTTGGGCCCCTTACATTCATCTGCTCTTTGTCATGTCCCTTCACATTCTCTAGCCTCTGTTGCTATGACGCCGGTGTGGGGCTATTAGGGTCAAATTCAGATTCGCCTGCCTGAATGTGCCATGTGGCCACACTTCTCTGGGGTGTGGCCTCCTCATCAGGAGAGTTTGTAGAAGTCTAAGCTTGTAAGAGTCTATAGCATCTAAATTAGAAACTTAGCCACTAAGATACCAGGAATGCTGAGCTTCTGGGTGCACCCCAATTCTGCCAGGGCAATTAAATACAAGACTTAAAATAAAACACAAAAAAGATAAGGAGAATAGAATCCCAAAGACCTAACCATGCAAAAGATAAGTGAGGAAGACTCAAATTCAGTTTTGAGTCTGTCTGAACCCAGAACCTAAGCTCTTGACCTATACAATATGCTGCCATTTGAGGAAAACCTGTATCTTAGGAGATGTGTGTGTTTCTCTGTAATAAAAGGTGGCAGGCAAAGGCCAGTTTCACCCACTACCACCTAGGCAGGGTGGAAATAATATAATCGTCATTCCATTTGAATGTTGTTATGAATAAGCCTATGTGATAGCATATGGCTTGAGGTAGGAGATGTGTGGTAGTGAAAGTGACAGCCACTTCACAGGGCATATGTCACAGAGGGATAATGGACTTCTCTTTTAATGATTGTCCTTGTAGGTTGTGGTGCTGCAACATAACTAGACGTGGCTGCAAACACATCTCAAAGCTTCTCCAAGGAGACTCCAGCCTGATGCACTTGGACCTGGGCTTCAATCCCATAGCTACTGGACTGTGGTTTCTCTGTGAGGCTTTGAAGAAGCCAAATTGTAACCTCAAATGCCTGGGGTAGGTGCATTTGTTTTTTTTAAAGGCAATTTGAGACTAATTTCTGAGATATTTTGGGATCTAGACTGTAATAGTATCACTCTTGGTCCAGTTTTAGGAGCAAACTCCTACAGAAATTGCATATAAGTAACTGGCTGCTTACAGAGTTGTTTAGAGAGCCTGAAGGAGTGGGATGTAGGTGGGATGGCTTCCAGTGAAGTGGATTTCAGGAGTGTATTGCTTCTGCTGGGTCCAGTGATTAGAACACAGGAGGCTGTCCCAGCTCAGGACCCAGGGAACTATAGATGAAACTACCCTCAGGAAATGTAATGTTTCCATCAACAAGATGAAACTTTGCTTCACTTCCTCTTCTAAGTCTCAGTCAAATGCATCTCATTGATGAAACCTACTTTGCAACAAGAACCCTAAAAGAAAGAGGGTCTGGGTCATGTACATACTTTCCTAGCTTTGCAAAGACCAGAAAGAACACTAGGACATATGAGGTGCTTTTGTTTTCTATCATGGCTATACCTGAGGACTCTTAAAAGACTCAATGGCCAGGCTTCTCCTAGATGATTCCAATATTAAGTCAAGTTTGAGCTCCCCTAAGTTAGAAGTTGGAGAAGATACTGAGCAAGCATTTTCACAGCATCCAAAGAGTGGGGCTCATCTTTCTTGATGGCTGAACAAGGGCTCAGCACCATAGCAAAGGCATGGAATAGGGATTCTAACATTACAGTATGGTTCAGATCCCATCTGACATGTATTAGCTGTGACTTTGGACATTCAATTTTCCTTTTATGGAATGGATAATTCTTTTATATATACATATATAATATATATTATATATAATAAATATAGATAACATATTATATATAATAAATATATATAATTATATTTATATATGATATATGTCTATATGATATATTTATATATCATATATTATATATAATAACTATACAATATACATTTAATAAATATCCTATTTATTAAAGAAACTGAATTCTTAATCAAAACATTCCCACAAAGACAAGTGATCAGATGGGTTCACTGGTAAGTTTTATCATATTTTTTAAAATTAAGTTTATTGGGGTAATATTGGTTAATACAATTATATAATTTCAGGTGTACATTATACTTTGACATCTGTATATTCTATTGTGTGTTTACCACCCAAAGTCCAGTTTCCTTCAGCTACCATATATTTGATCCCCTTTACCCACTTCATCCTTTCCCTAAACCCTATACCCCGTCTACCTCCCCCCTCCTCTCCCACTACACTAGTCTATAGTCCATGTCCATGTGTCTCTGTCCTGCTCATTTGTTGCTTTTAGGTTTATATACCACATGTAAGTGATATCATGTGATTTTCAACGTTTTCAGTCTGGCTTATTTCGCTTAGCATGATTATCTCGAGGTCCATCCGTGTTGTTGCAAATGGCAGTATTTCATCTCTTCTTATGGCTGAGTAATATTCCATTGTATATATGTACCATAGCTTCTTTAGCCAACCATCTATTGTAGGACACTTTGGTTGCTTCCATGTTCTGGCCATTGTGCATAATGCTGCTATGAACATCAATGTGCAAATATCTTTTCGGATATGGGTTCTCAAGTCTTTAGGATAAATACCCAGTAGAGGGATTGCTGGATCATATGGTATATCAATTTTTAGTTTTTTTGAGGAAACTCCATACCATTTTTCATAGTGGCTGTACCACTTTGCAGTCCCACCAGCAGTGTATGAGGGTTCCTTTTTCTCCACATCCTCTCCAACATTTGTTATTACTTGTCCTGTTGATTATAGGTGTGAGATGATATCTCATTGTGGTTTAGATTTGCATTTCCCTAATAGCCAGCAATGTTGAGCATCTTCTCATATATTTGTTGGTCATTTGTATGTCCTCTAGGGAGAAGTGTCTGTTCAAGGTCCTCTGCCCATTTTTTGATTGGATCATTTATTTTTTGTTGTTATTGAGTTGTATGAGTTCTTTGTATATTTTGAATACTAGGCCCTTATCAAAGGCATTGCTTGCAAATATATTTTCCCATTCAGATGGTTCTCTTTACCTTGTTGATGATTTCTTTTGCTGAGCAGAAGCTTTTTAGTTTGATGTAGTCCCATTCATTTAAGTTTTACTTCCCTTGCTTTTGAGGTCCAATTCATAAAATCCTCTTTTAGTCCAAGGTCCATTAGTTTAATGCCTATGTTTTCTTCTATGCCTTTTATTGTTTCAGGTCTTATATTCAGGTCCTTAAT
>JAQQSQ010001155.1:0-13045 GCA_028627145.1 Eidolon dupreanum
GCCTGAGGGCGGTGTGCCAGGCGGGGCCGGCCTGAGGGCGGTGTGCCAGGCGGGGCCGGCGGTGGGGCGTCTGGTCGTGTGGTCGCACCTGGCAGAGGCCCAGCTGCCTCCGCCTCAGCGTCTTTCATTCGGCTTCTCTGAGGGTCCGTGGTGTTTTCTCACTCACATTCTGGTCACATGAGTCGTTTCCAGTCCAGGGTCCTCGTCTGTTTGCTCAGTTCTGAGGAAGTGACCACACATTTCGGGCTTCGGTTTTCTCGCCATCATAGTTAGCGGGTTAAGAGTTCCCACTCCGAGGTCTTTCGAAGCTGTGATGGAGCAATCCGCTCACCCAGGAAGGAGGCGTCAGGCTGCTGGGGTGCGCCAGGCGCTGCTCCGTGTCGCGGGGAGACAGCAGTGGACCAGCGACGCTGCTGGTGCAGTGACGTGTACGCTCCATGGCCCGGGGCAGGCGCTGGGGACACAACTCCACATCCTCTGGGGACGACAAAGTCCATCGACAGGAACAGGGTAGGCCAGGGGCTGGCGAGTGGCGGCGAGTTGGACGGAGACCTGTCTGCTCAGACGATGCCTGCAGAGACCTGGAACGTAAGGACGGCGTGAGCCAAAGGGACATCTGAGGACGGGCGAAAGCAATCACTAAGTCCCAGCTCCTGCTGTGAGCTGGAGAAGAAAGAAAAGAAGAAGATGAAAGGCAAGCGCCAGCCGCCACACCTTCGCACCTCGCCCCTCGGCAGACGTGGCCACAGCTGGTCATTCCGGGCGGGCGGGCGGGCATGGACTTCGGTGCTGCGAGGGCATCGGCCACACCCTCTGGCCTCCGGGCGCTGAGCGGGCGCCTGTTGAAAGCATCTTTTCCCCCGGCTGAGCTTCGGTCGCCGGGATCCGGCCATTTGCCTTCTCGCCAGGATGCGGGTCGGCGTGGGCTTCTGTGAATTTATCCTGCTCAGCGTTCCTAGGGCCTCCTGGAGGTGGCACGGACGTCCTTCGCTCTTGTCCTGCCACGTTGTCCCTTTCATCTTCTCTGTCGAAACACGTCCTCGTCAGTCTTTCTCTTTTTCCACCTGCGACTCTCGTAGACGCATCGGACCTTCTTACTCCATCCTTCACGTATCTTTTCCTCTCCTACGTTTTCGGTGTTTGACTTTCTGCTTTTTTTGGGAGATGTTTTGAGTGACACCTCTTTCCATTTACTTAGTTGTGTTGAATTGGCAGTTAGTCTTGGATTTCAATAATTGTGTTTTGAAGTCTATTTCATTTTTAGAAGTTCTATTTCATTTTTTTTGACAAAGGCTCCCTTTCAGCGGTGATAGTCCCTTGTTCCCTTATCTTACTTCCAACTCCCTTTTCGTCTGACTTATTAAATGTGCTCATTTAAATTCTGAATTAGATGCCACCAATATCCTCAGGCTTTGCTGGCCTGATTTTGCATTTCTTTGCTTCCCTTGACTCACACTTCAGGTGGCTTTTTCCTTTACGAGTGTCATGGTTTTTAATTATAATTTCATGCTCCCTTGAATGATATGTAAATTATAACCCTCTTGGTACTCTCCCTGCTTGCCTCTGCTAATCGCCTGACGGCAGTGACAATTGAGCCCTTTCAACTAAATATTTGGCCTTTCTCTCTCTCTCTCTCTCTCTCTCCCTTCCTTCCTTCCTTCCTTCCTTCCTTCCTTCCTTCCTTCCTTCCTTCCTTCCTTCCTTCCTTCCTTCCTTCCTGCAGGGGGTAGGGGTGACGCAGAGTGAATTCCCAGTGCAGGCTGGCTTAAATGTGTGTTTGTGTTAAGAGTCATTGTGAGGTGAGGGCATCCTGGGGGGGAGAGGTGAGAGGAACCTTTTAAAAATTTATTTTAACTTTCTAAAAACACCTTTTAAGGATTAGCTCTGCATTACAGCAAAATTGACGGCGTGTCGCATTCTACCCGCGCCAGGCTTGTCTCCTGGTGTTGTGTGTTCTATGGTGGACGCTTTTTATTTTCCTTCATTGCTCCCGCTTCACGCAGAGGCGAGGCCGAGGGAGGCCGCTCTGTCCTGTGCAGACTGTCTCTCGCTCACACTCTGTGTTTTGCTTTGTCAACATTTGGGGTGTCCTGGCTTTGTCAGATGTCTCCATTCTAAACTCTCACAATTTTGGTGCCTGGGGCCCGTCCCCTTGCCCAGTGCACAGCCCGTTGGGACGCACTGGACACCGGGAGGTGCCCGCACCTTCTGGTCGCGTTCTGCCTTTCCGGCTGCACTGACGGCCGGCCCCCAAGCTGGGTTGTTAACTGGCCTTTATTGCTAGTGTAGCCGAGGCCCGAGGCTTTGCAAAGCGTCCTCCACATTGGATCCGGCTTTTTGCTGTTCTGAATGAGAAGGGCTTCTCACTTTTTTCTGAACTCAGCCACATAAACATTGCCTTTTGTTTCTCATGTGTGCGTGTGTGTGCAAATGTGTGCTTGTGTGTACAGGTGTGTACATGTGTGTATGTGCATATGTGTGCAGAGGGCCCTTCTTAGTTCGATACTTCCAAGATCAACGCTGTGTTTTGTCCCGTTTTTGCTGAACCCCGAGGCACGGCACTGGCAGAGGGACTGGGCTGTGTCCTTCTTCCGTGCCCCTCGGTCTTGCCCGTGGCTCCCTACTGACTCTCTCAGCGCGGTGGTTAGTCTCGGCAGGAAGAGGCGGGTGACGCCTGTCCCCAGACACCACGTTCTGGGCTCCTGAATGGCGATGCTCGTTTCACATCCAGAGGATCCAGCAGGAGGCGGACGCCGGTCATCACGGTGCCCGCGCGGCACGCACTCTTCCTCTGGGTCTGGTTTTAGAGGGAGCGTACGCTCCCACGCCCCGCCCTACGCCCCGCCCCCATGTCACCCCGCCCGCCCCCCCTGCCATGCCCACGCCCCAACGTCCCCCCCCCCCGCCCCACGCCACGCCCTCCACGCCTCGCTCACACCAAGCCCCACGCCACCTAACCCCACCCCACACCCCTCCCCACCCCACGCCCCACGCCAGGCCACATTCTCACATGCTGTGCCCCCCATGCCTCGCCCCCACGCTCATTGCTCCAACGCTCCACGCTCCCGCACTTCGTGCCCCCACACACCGCGCTCCCACTCTCTACTTGTTTGCTAAAGAAACTCATTTTTAATTAAAAAATCGCTCTCATTAATTATCAGCGGTGCAATCAACATCCTTTTCAACTCAGCGGATAACAGCCCCTCTCGCGGTCTCCCGCCCGTGGGAGGGTCATTTTCATGGGGTCCCGTGCATCTCTGAGAGGCAGTTCATCTTATCATAGCCTGTCGTTAGTGTTCAGAATGCTTTTAATGTCACTTTTAACTGACCGTGGAGACGACGTAATTGATTTCATTGGCGAGGCTCGCGACCCACTTGGTCCCCACGTGGAGGAGGCCGTGAGGGGAGAAGGGGCTGAGGGGTGCAGGAGGGGTGCAGGCAGCCTGTCTTCAGGCCTGGGAAGAGCTGAAAATCGGGGGTCCGGCTGGGGAGCGCTGGGGGTCTCCCTCGCCCCTCAGCACCTCGTCCCTGTGCCCGGGCCTCGGCGGCAGCCCACAAACTCTGTAATAGGATGGAGCTGTGGACAGGTAAAGATGAGTCCACACGGCCACGCCGTGGGGGCGCGGACGGTGTGGCGGCTCCAACAGGGGCCCACAGAGGGGGGATCCCAGGAGGACAGCGCAGCCCCGCGTGGCTGGCAACCCTGTGGGGGGCGCAAGAGCTGGTTCCCACAACCCCACGGTAGGGGTGGGTGCCGGGTGCAGGTGGGCTACTCTGACCCAAGCACGGAGGCCACACCCAAGTTCACCAACAGCCTCGGGTAGCAGAGACACACACCTGACTCCAGGATTAACCAGGGACCGGGCTTGGGGACGCCCCACAGACCCCGTGGAATGTAGAGTACCCCCCCCCATGAAACGTGGCTGAGTTCCCACGCTGGACCACAAAGCGGTCGGCTCGTCGTGCACCTGAGAGGTTATTTCCTGCACTCACAGAGGATTTTGTCGCATGATGATACGAAAAGTCACGTGCAGTGTGGGAAAGGCATGCCGAAGCACAGCGGCAAAGCCATTTGTGAAATGTTTGATGCTTGAAGAAATGAATGTTTATGCCGTCTGTAGTCCCAAATAAAATTAAAAGGCGAGAAAATAGAAAAATACTTGAGATTTATACGACAAAGAGCGAATTTATGCCGCATAAAAAGTGCTTCTACAAATCAACATGAAAATGAGGAAAATGTTAAAAAACGGGCCGAGGAAACAGTGTGGCAGTTCAGAAAGAGAAGCATACGAAGGGGCGACGAGCCCGCCAGGAACGGTGGCAGCCACCGTGACTGCAAGAACATGTCCCCACAGCAGCACGAGGGACCCCTGTCCCACCCCAGAGCTGTTGCTTCTAGTGGTGACGCCCACACTCTGGTGACACCCACACTCGGGTGACCACCGGGACTCGGGCGGGGGCAGGCGTCTTGCCCAGCCGGCAGGGGTGGATTCCTGTCACCTTCCTGGAGTCGCCTGGGCAGGTGACATCAGACGCTAGCTTCTCGACTTCTCAGTGACAATCTCTAAATGGCAAGCCTTGCGTGGGACACTGCTTACGGCAGGGACAGGCGTGGCCCCGCGGTGGGGGTCGGGTCACGGTCGAGCCGGGCCAGCATGCAGAGACTCCCTCGCGTCCTGTCACTGCCGGGAGCGAGGGGGTGACAGAGGGCACGTGCTGTCACAGAGGACACCACGCGGGGAAGCAGCGCTGCCTCGTCCTCATCAGCCGAGGGAGCCCGTCGTGTTTGCTTTCCACGGTGCCGGCTTTGTGTGGCTGAGCCGGGGGCGGGGGACGGGGGTGGCGGTGGCATCGGGACCCGCATCTCAGGACTGGCCTGGGAGGGCACCCCGAGGTCAGCTCCGGAGGAGTCCCCATCACACGAACACCCGTCGGCCAGATAATGGGGTGGGGCATTGCCGTGCCTCCCGGGGCTCCGGCCAGGGCGTCCTGGCTCCATGACGGCCACCAGCTTGCCAGGTTCGGGACGCGCCGTCCGCAGAGGGAGTCGTGCGGCCCGTGCCTCTGGGCTGGCGCCTCGGGCTCGGAGTGGCGCGTGTGGGTCCCTCCAGATGGCTGCACAGTGACGCACGTCCGCCCCCCCTCGGCTGCCGTCGGGGCCCACGGCGGTGGGGACGTGGCTGTGGCAGACGCGCATCGTGGCTCACGGTCACAGAGCAGGTGTGCCGTGACCTGGGGAGGTGCGGGAACGCGCCGGCTGACAGCGCGGCTGCCGGGTGGGAGTTCCGGTTGCCCCCGAGCTCGGCCAGCCCAGTGGCCTCCGTCAGCCCCGCACTGGCCGCTCCGCGGGCGGGTCGCTGTGGCTCGGGGATCACTCACGGCCCCCCTGAGGACGGGTGAGGCTGAGGGTCTTCCCTCACGTCCGGTGGACGCCTGACAGGCTTTGGAGACGTGACTAAGATTGCACTTGCCCTCGGCCATGCCTCTCCCGCCGTGTGGCGGCTCCTCGTACGTTTTGTCCCCAAGCCCTGGGTTGACAGGACAGCGTAACATCTCCCTCCCTTTCCGGGTCCCCTGTTCACTCTCTTAGAGCTGTGTTTTAAAGGACGGAGTCTTTAATTTGAACAGCTACCGACATGTACATTTCGCTTGTTGGGGACCAAATCCTTGTCCCGTCAAAGGTCATGGAGATAGCGTTTAATGTTTTCCTCTGTACGCTTTTTTATTTTTGTTTCGCCTTTCACAGAATTCAGATCTACAACCCATTCGGAATGAACGTTTCAAGATGATCTAAAGTGAGGATTCACCTTCTTTTCCTCAGATGGATGAAACACAATTCAGCGACACGCTCACGCCTTCCGACGACACCGCAAGTCCACGTGTGTCCCGTGTGGCTGGGGCCCGCTCGCCTCACTCCCGAGTCGACTCCTCTCCGTCCACTCTGGTGCCAAACGGCCTCGTTTCCTTAGCTCCCCGCTACCTTGGCTCCGAGTCCTCGTCTGCTAAGAGCCTGTGACACGCGTAGGTGCTGATTTCCGCCAGATTCGTGTGCATCTGCTGGTAACACGACGGGGCGAACGTTCGCCCCTGCCGCCCGCGGGGTGGGGCGCGTTCATTCACTCCTCTAACGCGAAACTGCCACCGTCGCATTCCCGGAACTAAACGCGCGTCTTACAAATTGCTGAGTTCAATTTACTCATATTTCGTTTGGGATTTTAGCTCACAGGCTCACGAGACAAATCTGTCTGTGGAATTCGCGCCCGGCGAGCGCATTGTCGGGCTCGGTGTCCAGGCCGCTCCGGCCTCCAGACTCGGAGACATGCGCCCTCTTTTCTTACTCCTAGAACCAGTTTCCCTGTGTTTGTCATCACTGAGTGATGGATGAATTTGCTAATAGAGCTGATAGTGCTGTGTGGGATGGAAGACTTTTTTCTTTCTTTCTTTTTTTTTTTTTTTTTTTGTGGCAAGGTCTTTTTTGGCGGATTCCATTTATTCACGAGACATTAAATCTCTCAGAGCTCTCATTTCTCCCTGTATCAGCTTTGGTAACTGTGTGGTTGTTTTTGTCCATTTCATCCAAGTTGTCAAATTGACTAGAATAAAGCGGTCCGTGGTCTCCTCTTATTACTTATTTTATGTTCTTCAGGGCCGCAGGGCCGTCCATTTTTCCTTATCACTTTTAGTAACGAGTGCCTTTTATGTCACCCTTACAGTTTTATCAATCTTGTCATTTTAACAAGAGTTTTCAAAGAGCTGCCGTTTGGCTTGGTGATTTTCCTGACGTTTGATTGTTTCCTATGATGCTGATTTCTCTCCATTTCTTGTCGTTTTCCTTCTGCCTTCTTCCAGTCTAAGTTGCTGTGTGCTTCCTAATTTTTTTTTTTTTGAGACATATGGATTATTGACATTTGGCTTTGAATCTTTGGTGGTATAAGTACTTAAGGATATACGTTTCCTTCTAATTACCATTTAGCTGCACGTAAGTCGCCTTTGTTAAAAACAAGACAACAGGTCCTAAGTGGGTTGGTTTACACGGAGTCCCATGTCACCATACTGAGGTTTAATTACAGTTTCAGCCTCTACCGGAAATGGACTCTTAACCAGTCCATCAGGAGTCGCCTGGTCAACTGTAGCAAGGTTGTCTCTGCTGAGGGGAGTGACCTTGTTACAATTGACAGCTTTTTTTTTTTTGTGGAGAACTTTCTTGTTCCCACTCTCTTTGTAAGTCTTCCGTTCCGTGCGGCTCGGAGCCCCCTTCTCTCTGCTGGATCGGATGCCACCCGATTCACGAATAGCGACTAGAGCCAATGAGATCTCTAAAATTTACTCAGTTAAAAATTTTAACACACTTTATAATCATTCGTTCAAAATATTTTCTAATTTCTTTATGATTTCTTCTTTGAGCTATGGGTGATTTAGTAGCATACGGTATGACTTCCAACATGTAAACATTTTCTAGATATCGTTAACTTACTGATTTCTAAGTTACTTCTGCTGTGGTCAGAAAACAAGCTTAGCTGGATTTACATCTTTGAAATTTCCTGGGACTTCTGGATGCCCGACCTATGTCCGTTTAGTAAACACTTGGATGCTTCTGGAAAGAACACCCTTTGCTGCTGAGCACAGTGACAAAATAAACACGTGGCCCAGTCTCGCTTGCGATGACGCAGCAAAACCTCTAAATAGGCCATGAGCAGAGCGGGTCAGCTGTGGGGCAAAAAACCCAGAAAAACCCAGCTTCAATAGCACTGCGAAAGCTGGTCAAACCAGAGCTGTTAGCACAGCCCGTACCCCAACAGGCTCCAGCGGAAGCCGAGGGTCTGAAAACGACACCTCACGTTAGCAAATTTCCTAACAAACCTTTAAACAGGGCAGAGGAAGGAAACAGCTTCCAAATTTACTTAATGGTAGAGTTGGTAAACATCAAAAGCATTTCAACCACAATCGGGGACAAGTCGGGGACCTTCTGCCGCCACTGTCAAATGGTGTCGGCTTGGAGGGTTTAGCAGCTGCGGGTCTCTGAGAAATGAGACACCCTCTCCTTGTGTGAATGCGACGTTTGTGTATTAGGAGACTCACAATCCCATCACAAGACACAACTGGGATTGAGAAAATGTCATAACGTGGCTGGATGTAGAGAGACTTGTGGTCTCTCTCTTCTCCTGGGCCGTATCAGACATCGCAGAAGCAAACATCACACACACACGCGCATGCACACAGACACACACGTACACAACTTAAGACTGTTTCACAAGAAAGAGCACACACAAAGAACAGGATAACACACCGCCAAGGACAGAGGAGTACACAATGAATAAATGCCGGGTTTCAGGATGGGGGTACAAAGTATTATAAAAGTGTCCCTTCTCCTAAAAGATGATGTAAATTTACTTCAAGTTCCCTTAAACTCTCACCTTGCTTTGCACTAGGTCCCCAAGAGATATGCCCATCTCCTGACCCCGGGACACACGGAGGTGACCTTATTGGAGAAAGGGTCTTTGCGACCTTACCCCAGTTAAGCCTCACTAGACAAGATTAGCCTGGGTTACTGTGGGCCCTGAATCCGGCACCTCGTGCCCCATAAGTGACACACCGAGGAGATGCACAGGGAGGCCATGTGGAGAGGAGCAGGAGCCGGGTGACGTGGCCACCAGCCCATGTCACCGAGGACCGCCGGCGCCATGCGGGGCTGGGGCTGGGCCTGGAGCGGAGGCCGCAGGGCGCCGAGCCGACTCCTGGGTCTTGGTGTCGGGGTGTCTGGGACAGCGAGGGACCGAGTGTCTGTCGTTCTGAGCCGCCAGCCGGAGGCTCCTTCCTATGGCCGCCAGGAGCCGGCCCTGCCCGGTGGGGCGAGCATGGGCCGTCCTGCTCTGTCCTCAGACCCCACTCCTGGGACGGCCGCGTGGACGGCTCACGCACGAGGGGGCAGCAGGGCCGTCCCGAAGCCCCGAGGCGGCCGTCTGCGGCCGTGTGGTGGCCGCGGCCCTCTGGGTGGCCTGTTGGCTTCGCACATCGTAAAAGCCATTGTTGCCGCGACCCCACGTCCCGGGAAAGAGAAACAGAGAGGGCGAGAAACGACCTCCGAGCCACAGACCGCACGGCGTCACGTCGCAGGAAGGACAGGGGCAGAGGCCGCTGGACGCCGGCCGCAGACCCGACCTCTAGGCCCAGGGCAGGAGGATCCGGGCTCTGGGCGCAGCTCGGGCGGTGGCCCGGTGGTGGCCCTCCGGGGCGGGGCGGAGTGGGCGGGTGGGGCGGGGGCACTCCAGGACACATCCCATTGGGACACCTGTCTCGGACTCGAGGTGACCCGGAAGGCGTTGTGGGCGCCCGAGACTGGTTTCCGTGGAGATTCTCGCAGCGGCCCAGCGGGAGGGCGGCCCCTCTCCGTCCTCGTGTCCCTGGGAGTTGCTGGGTTTCGCTTCACCTGGGGTAGGAAGCGTCGCACTAACACGGCGTCGTCACCGCCCGGGGTCTCAGTGCCGCCTCCGAGTTTCTGCCGTGCGGCACGTCTGCAGTCACCGTCTGCCGACGCGGCTGTTTCTGTCACCGGGAAGCCGGTCCCCTCGCCGGGCGCCCTTCGGCCTTCCCCCAGGCGGTCGATGTCCGGCAGTCCCCCACCGGCCTCCCCTGGAGGTCAGACCCCTTAATTCACTGAGTAATTAGATTTCCGTGAACGCCAAGGAGGGACGCTTGTGACAGCCAGGGCGGCCGAGTGCCGTTTACGGTCCCCCCGACACCTTGACCACTCTTTATGGATGTCTCTCTATATTTAATGAAAGAAAGCCAATTAGCTATAAACTGATTACCAAGAACATAATCAGGGTCATTTCTCTGCAACAAATCAATCAACAAGATGCTAATTACAGATGGTCTTTCGGGCTTGGATTAATGTATTAGTAATTAAGGGAAGTGCAAATCCAGCTTGGATCTTAATTGTCGCCAAAAGGCACAAATGTCTCTTTGTTGACCTAGGCGACGTTGCGACCAGCTTTGTGGGGGGGGGAGGGAGCCGGCAGCTGCCTGAGGCCTTCGCGCTTTCGCAGGCCGGACGCTGGTTTTGGGGAGGCCATCGGAGGCCCTCGCGGCCAGCGTGACCCGGCAACGCTTTGCGAGCATGGAACGTTCTGCTGATCCGCTTGTGCTCTGAGCTGCGTTTCTGTTGTGCGTCGCCGGGCGGTGCCAGGCCGCGGCCTCGCGTCCTGGTCCCATCTCTCGCTCTGGCGGAGGTGGTGGGCAGCGGTGTCGGGGGTCGAGGTGGCGCACTGGCTGGAACGGCCGGGTCAGCCCCGGGCGGGGTGGCGGGGCGGCCTCACCCGGCACCCCGTGAGAGCTGGCCCAGCAAGGCCGCGGCAGACAGGCGCCGTGACTCTCCCCAAAGCCGCTTCCCGGGTGCCTTTACAAGGCCCCTATGTTATTTTGATTTATATCTTTGGAACTAACGTGTGTTCAGTTTTATTTTATTTTTTAAAATTTTACACATGAGGAAACCCCAAGTCAGGGAGGAGCGTTCGCCTGAGGTGCCGTGAGTGGCAGGTGACCGAGGTCACGGGGCACGGAGAGGAGGAGGAACCCACCGGGGTCGTGACAGCCGAGCTGTGGGACACGTCACGACGGGGCCGTCTGCGGAAAGTGCTGCCCACAGGAAGCGACACCCCAGCCCCAGCCCGGAAGGCGAGCTGACCTGGGCCAATCGCCCGGGCCTCGGGGACACCAGCCGACAGGGAGCCAGGGGACCATCTTCCACCCGCCGTGAGTCTGTGTTGGGTCGACCTGCGGGGTTTGGGGGCCGGTGGTGGCTTGTCGGCCGCTGTGCAGCTGGAGTCGTCTTCGGAGGTGGACAGAGGCATGACGAGGCCAGGACGGGCGGTGTGGACGCCTCCGTGTGGCCTCACCAGCTGCCGTCTAGCGGGAGGGCCGGCCCTTACAGGACACGACATGCTGGGGTGTTTGGCCGGGCGAGGACAGCTGGACGTGTCAGGCCTGGGGCGTGGGGGGCGTCAGGGGTCGCTCAGGCAGGGACACGGCTGATCGGAAGCGTCCAGGAGAGGGGGCCACCCATCCCTTCTGAAGGGCGGGGTCATCGTGGGCTGGATGTGCCCGGGAGGCAGGGCGGGAGAAGTTGGTGGCTTGTGCTCTGGCTTCCTCGAGGACATGGGTGGCAGAAGCCTCAGCCTCGAAGGCCCGGAGCTGAATTTTGTTCCTTGTCATTCACGTCTCCTTGGCTCCAACTGTGTCTCCTCATGTGCTGTCCGAGGGTCACAGTGGACCCCGAGAACGCCTCGGAGGCCCTCCTGGGGGCCGGAAGTACACGGCGAGCACGTCTGCTCTGATGGCCGGACCCCATCCGCTCACGCGCCCGTGCTGGCCGGCAGCTCCCACGGTGACGGGGGGACAGCCACCTGGAGTCGGGTCAGCGGAACCAGCTCTTCCCAACGCAACGGCAGCGTGAGTCCCAGAGGCCGAGAGCAGAGCCGGCCTTCCTCCTGCGTCCCCCCCGGCCACCGAGCAAACCCCGGGAGGTCGGCCATGCGCACGCGCCGGTCTGGGGCTGGCCCCGTCTGGACGGGTCCCGGGATGACCCGCAGGGATGCCTTCCCAAGTCGTGTCCGAGCGTGTCTGCCCTTTGCCTCCCGGGGGCATGACTCCGGACGCCACGTCACTGGTGGCCTTGCCTGCGGGGGCGGGGAGGGGGCAGGTGCTGCTCCGGGGCCGTCCGCACCCGAGGGAGCTCAGAGGCAGGCAGGGACGATGGATGGCTGCCGAGAAGGCCGGACGCTGTCCCCGGACTGACCCTTGCGGTTCGCATGCATTAGCACAGAGAGGACAAGTGCAGTGTGAGTTAGGGGGAAGCGTCGGGGGCCTGGCCAGAATGCCTGGGGGTGTCGTGGGGGGTTCACGGCTCCCCAGGGGCCTCTCCGTGCTGTGTCCCCAGCACCCCGTTCCCTAGGCTGGTTCTTGAGGAGGGGCAGCCCTGAGGGAGTGTGGCCCCAGGCCCGGGAAGGGCTGGACAAGAGAGAGAAACACACAGAGGAGCCGTCAGCGGGGGGCCGGCGCCTCCGCCCCCCCGGAGCTGTGCACGGCCTGGGGCCGGAAAAGGAACCAGAGAAACACAGCAGACGTCCACACCCGCTCTGGGCTCTGCTCACCTGTCTGTCTGTCCGTCATCTATGCGTCATCTGTCCACCTGTCACCTGTCACCCGTCTCTCACCCATCGATCGAGCACAGCCCTGGACGGCGTGCTGTCGCCAAGCGCTTACACTGCATTTATTCTGAACCTGCCACGGCCTCTGAGTGGCCGTGATGGGCCATCTCCCGCCTCGTGCAGAGAACACGTCCCGCAAAGCACGAGAGTGTGCGAACCCAGCTGGGCACAGAGGACACGGTCCTCGCTAAGTGGCCCGGCCGACGTTGTAAGGGACAAGCAGCCCCCAGCCTGAATGCCGGGCGTTGTGGGTGAAGGCGCCTAAACAGACCAGCCCCGTGGGGCCCGGGTTAGGTCAGCGCTCCGAGCACGCGGGTGGCCCGTGCCTGCTGGTAGTGGTGCTCACACGCCCGCCCACAGAGCCTGCCTGCTCACACCCGCCGGGCGGAGTGGGGGCGCGGGGTGGGGGCCGGGCAGGGTGGGCGCCTTTGCTCAGCCTGGCTTTGCATCTGTGAGCGTCTGAATTTAAGGAGAAAACGAAGCTTTATGTCCGACGGTCGCAGGGACCACATGCAGCATCCTCCCCGTCTCACTCCAGGCAGGACGCAGGTGCGATCTGCAGGTCACACGTCAGAGTCCCGGAGCCCTTCCAGGGGCTCCTCTCGCTTCCCGAGGGCCTTTCGGGGTGACTGAGCCTGACCTCAGAGCGACCCTGAAGGGGAGAAAGTACGGCCTGCCCTGGATGTGGGGGGATGGGGGCTGAGACTTTAACACACGCGCACACTTGACACCCGTGTGCACACCCAGCACGCTCACGCACGTGCACACCCAGCATGCTCACACACACATAGCACGCTCACGCACATGAACACCCTGCACGCTTACACATACACACCCAG
>JAQQSQ010001156.1:0-13045 GCA_028627145.1 Eidolon dupreanum
ATATGGATTACTCATCAGAATTCATGCAAGCAAGAAGAGAGAGGAATTAAATGTTTATCTCATATTAGTATAGCCATTCTTGCTTTCTTTTGATTATTTACATAATATATCTTTTTCTATACTTCTACTTTTGACCTGCCTATGTGGTTATATTTGAAGTAAGTTTATTATAGATGGCGTATGGTTGGTTCACGTTTTTTTAATCTACTCCATCAAGTTCTGTCTTTGAATCGATGTATTTGGATCATTTACGTTTAATGCAGTCATTGATAAGCTCGGACTCAAATCTGCCATTTGTATAACCTCTCCTTGTGTGATCTAAGGGAATATTTTCACTAACTCGTAGTTCTAAGAAGAAATGACTGAGCCACATCGGTCAGAGTTCTAGGAGAGTTTCTTGCAGCTGAGTACTTTATTTTAAGGAATCGGTTCACATGATTGTGAGGCTTACAGGTCTGAAACATATGGGGCTGGAGTCTCAGGCCGGAGCCGATGCTGTAGTCTTGAGACAGAATTTCTTCTCTAGGAAATCCATGTTTGCTCTTAAAGTCTTCAGCTGATTAGATGCGGCCCACTCCCATTATTGAGGCTACTCGATCTCCCTAAAAGACAACTAATGGTAGCTATTAACCACATGCCCCATTTTATTGTGCTCCACTTTACTGCACTTCACAGACTCTGTGTTTTTTACAAATCGAAGGTAAGACCCTCCGCCCACAAAAAGATCTCAACTCATCAAAGGGTCCGATAAGAGGCAGCATTTTCTAGCAATACGATATTTTTAAATTAAGATACGTACGTTATTTTATTACCCATAAGGCCTTTAACATGTCATAGACTACAGCATAGTGCAAATGTGCCTTTTAGATACAGCAAGAAAACCAGTAATTCCTGTGACTGTCCTTATCGCCATGGTCTGTGCCCGTGCCTTCACGGCAACACCTAGATTAGTGTTTGATTAAATAATTGGGTTCTAGCCTAGCCAAGTAGACACATAAAACCATCACACACTTCATCCCATTTTTGTTTTCTATTTAGCTAAGTGTGAAAGCTTTTTAAGAGGTGAAATTACATCCTGGTTGGTTGTTTGTATGTTCAACTAAAACAGAGCAGGCTGTTGAGTCGTGGGAGGCTTTGACGTCTCAGGCATCAACCTAACATTCCATAAACTGGCGGGGTGGGGGCGGTGTTTCAAACCTATGATGTGGAGCATAACTGACTAGTAATTTGGAATCCCAACCTTCCATTTGCTATGTCTCAAGCATTTTAAATTACCACCTTCTATAGTCAAGCTATTTTTTAGTACAATTGCTTTTCGAAGTAAACCACACCCTGATTTCGGCTCTCCAGGTCAGAATCGAGTGTTATCTGTGATATCTTTTTTAGAGGTGGCATAATCTTTATTTTTTTGTCCTAATACCCTTAACAGTCTGCTGTGACAAATTGGAGGCTTATAAGTACGTGATGTGCATGCTATTGAATTACGAATTAGTGGGACTTTAGAGCAAACAGTTTGTCAGCGTTTGAAAATACCAGTGCATAATAGCCTTTTTTAAAGGAAAATTTTCCTCTAAATTTCAGCTGGAAAGTAACTGGGAGAACTGTTTGGAAATGTATTACAACTATGTGATGTGGCCTTCTGGGTTTTAGTATTTGTGTGCATATTGTTTACGGTATCTTTGTACTGACAGTCCACCAAAAAAAAAAAAAGACAGTGAAATTTCAATTATTAAAAAAAAAACAAAAACCCAAAGGCAATAGTTTCATTAGGAAAGGTAAGACCTTCCTGATGGAAGCAGTTAAAGAATTCAAGACTAAGTGCAAAATACAGACATTGAGAGTGAGAGAAGGTACAGGATGCCGTGGAAATGCCAGACACACGCCCTGCGGCCCGACACCTTGCGGTTACAAAGGGACTCGTTGGACATGGAAACTGAGCAAAGATTTGAAGAATGAGAAGGCCATGGTGGGAGGCGGCAAGCGGAGAGAAGGTGTCCCAGCCGGCGTGGGCAGAGGTGTGGCAGGTGGAGCAGGGGGTGTGACGGACAGAAGAGACATGGGGAGGAGGACAGGCCTAGGTGCCATGATGTGGGGCTCCACGGGGCCTGACCCCAGCCTAGCCGATTCCTCCGCCCGCATTTCACAGGGCTACAATGCCTCCGATAGAGGTGCATGTCCCAGCCAAGATCCCAAGAAAGCAGCAAATGGGCCCCGAAGGAGGAACGCTCTGCTAAGCCTCACCTGGGGGATTCTCTGAGGAGAAGCCTCAAGGCGTCGTCAGGTGCAGCTGGAGACAGGAGGAGAGGAAGCGGAAAATGTCAGTTTCCCAGGAGGGACTCGGCTTTGCCTGGCTGCTCGGAGGAGAGCTTGGCAGTGACAGCTGTTTGAGACTTAAGATGGAAAGGGAGCTGGGACTAAAAAGCATAGTCTGCTGCCTACTTGGAGAAGAAAGACTGGAGGCCAGACCCCGTCTGTGCTGAGGATTCTGTTTGGAGCCGCAAGGCCTGCGGTATGGAAGGGCCTCAGTAAGAGCTTGTCAAATGAATGAATGAATGAGTGAGTGAATGAATGAATGAATGAATGACTGGCTCAGGGCCAGTAGACTGGAAAGCAGGCCATTTGTTGCTTTTCACTCTACCGCAGTGGCATGTAATGTTTTTAGGTCTGCCCCTTCTGAGGATCTGATCAAGTTTATGGGTGTCCCAGAAAAACACACATTTGCAGGTATAATCCATTTTAGAGGGTTCAGAGCCCCCTTCTGGCCCAGGGATCAGCCATGACACCCTCCTGATGATCTTCGGATGCCTAAAGGAGTGTTTTGAGGAAGACCTTTCTACTCAGCGGTCCCCAACCTTTTTGGCACCAGGGACGGGTGCTCCTCCGAGAATCTGAGGCCTGAGGATCTGAGGCGGAGCTGAGGTGGTGATGCTGGTGCTGGGGAGCGGCTGCAAATCCAGATGAAGCTTCGACTGCTGGCCCGCCACTCACCTCCTGCGGTTCCTAACGGGCCACGGACCCTCACCCGTATCCAAGGACCCAGCTCTTTACAGCCAACTCCAGCTGTGAAGTGTCACCTCAGAGCAGATACTTCAGAGGAAGTCGATCCCCGAGGGAGCTGCAGCCCACCATCCCCTCTCCCCACCCCTGAGGATCCAACCATCTCCCTCCAGGTTGAAAATTCCCTTTTCAACTTTCTCTATCCCGTTCCTTTTTTTCTTTTCCCGCAAAAATCCAACTCATTTCATGTATTAGTCTAGATCCTCCAGAGAAACAGACCCAAATGTGGCTTATTATAAGGAATTGTCTCACGTGGTCATGGAGGCTGACGAGTACAGAGGTCTGTCGTGTGGCTCCCGTCCAAGTCCAAGTCCGAAGGCAAGAGAAGACCGATAGCCCAGCTGGAGGACACTCAGGCAGAGAGCGAATTCTCCCTTACTCAGCCTTTTGTGATTGGCGGGCCTTCAACTGATTGGACAAGGCCCACCCACGTTGAAAGCCATCTGCTCTGCCCAGTGTTTATCTCATCTGGACACACCCTCGCAGACACACCCGGCATAATGCTTAATCGAACATACAGGCACCCCGTGACCCAGTCAAGGTACACATAAAATCGATCATCATGCTCCTCTCGGAAGTCTATGGGGGTGAATTCTTAGACCAGGGAAAACACTGATCTTAGTTACAAAAGTCCAAAGCAGCCTGAACAAAGCTCAGGGTAATTTCTCAATGGGTTGTTGTGTCCATCAGGCTGTTGATAAATCACCTGCTAAGCCCGGGCCGCAGGGGAGGACCCTTGGCGGGACGTGGAGCAGTGAGGTGGCAGGTGGAAGGGGGAGGACAAAGGTTAAGAGCTCACCCCAGACCCAGTGCTCCTCACGCGCATGGCCAGGTGGCTGTGTTAGAATTCTGGGCGAGCTGGGACTTGAGCTGGGCCACCTGAGCTGGGCCATCAGCCCGTCCCCTGCTCCCGTGTCCAGGAAGCAAGAATCTGGGCGGGGGTTGGTGGCCCCGGTGACTGCACCTGGAGAGTTAAAACACAGACGGATGGCAGACATCTTGTGTCAATGTGAAGTTAATGACGTCAACACCGGTACTGTGGTTATGTAGGAGAATGTCTCTCTTCACAGGAAGTACAGCTGAGTGAGGTATATGGTGGCAAAGGACCCTGATGTCACTCACCTTCAAATGGTTCCGAAAGTTTTTAAGAAATATTGTGTGTGTGTGTGTGTGTGTGTGTGTGTGTGTGTGTGTGTAGAGAGAGAGAGAGAGAGAGAGAGAGAAACAATAAAGCAAATAGGTAAAAATGTTCACACTTGGTATCGAGGACCGGTGAGTATTCTTTGCATTCGTCTTATTCTTGCAAATTTCCAAGCGATTTGAAATTATTAAATAAAAGTTAACAAAAAAAAATAAGTTAAATCCTAATTCCCCCGTTCCACCCCTCAGAGGTTCTGGTCTGTGGTTTGTCAGAGTCCCAAGGTGACACTGTAGCACCCCAGGTTTTGGGTTGAGAGGTGCCCACGCCTCCCCACCGGGCTCCTGGGCTCCACCGAGCCGTGAACCAGTCGAGCAGAGCCAATCAGCGTCTTCGCTCAAGAGGCTGGGTGCCCTGAGGGAAAGGACCCGTTAAGAAGTAAGCATCCTTTGTAGAGGTCTCTGCCACATTTGAGCTGTGCGTGTGGCTGCCCAATATTCGTCACCCTCCCGTTTCCTGCAGGACCCACACATGGTGTGTGACGGCAGCTGCTTTCTAACTGCTCAGCTGTTTGGGCCACTTGCATCAGAGGTGGCCTGTGTGCTGGAAAGTCCGGCCGGAGGTCACCGGGCCCAGGGATCATGCCACACTGTGCAGCTGGCTGGGGGAGGGGCACGGGGCAGGGGGTGTCCAGGGACCCGCCTCTCTCCCTGGTGGGCGGCACTTAGGGAATGAGCTGGGAGAGAGGCCACCAGCTCAGGTGGTGGCTGCAGGAGCGGCCCCGGAGGACCCAGGTTCCGCATGTGTGCTTCAGCCGAGAGCTGACTCATCCTTTCCACTGCCAGTGATCGGAAGGGCGGCACTGTCTGGTCCATCCCTCACGTCCTTCACATCCCCCGAGACCAGCGACCCGCATCTGGAGGTAAAGGCGTCTGGGGCTGCTCTGGGCTCTCTGCGAAGCCCTTAGAGGCAGCTCACCTGGAGCCAGCTCATCAACGCCTCTTAAAAATCCAGGTGGCAGGCGCGGCTGACTCACGCTGTGTGTGTGGTCGTCCCTGTGTCTTCCTGCCTCTCTGTGCCATGCTTGCACGATGCGCTTTTTGTGCTTCTGTGGACTCAGAGGCACTGTCTTTACAGGAAGGACACTCCCCACTTTGTGACCTGCAACAGGCCAGGCTCCCCCGGAGGGGGAGGTGGGAGGGGCAGGGGACCCCGTTTCTACTTCATCTTTGTCTATGCCCCCCCTCCACAGAGTAGGCACCCTGGAATGATTTTCTGTGGGACCAGAGCACACTTGGGGGGAGCAGCAACAGCGCATCGATCAGACAGAGGTGGGGGTACTTGGGGGCAGAGTAGCGGTACCTCTGGACTGGGTATTGTGTCCCCACCAATCGAGAAGCCACCGATGGTGCTCCGCACCCACCTCCAGCCAACGGGGGACAGTGAGGACACCGTGAACAACACAAACACGAAGCGAACATGAAAACCCTCACGGCGGGCTGGGTGGAATGGGAACGAGGCAGGTCGGGGTGGGGGGTGGGCAGGGCTGAGATGAGGCATGGCGAGGGGCGCTGGGTCTTAGATGGCGTCCCAAAGGAGCTGGCCTTTGGGTCAGGATGTTCGCTGCAGGGGCGCGGGACTTTATCTGCTGTAGGAGAAAGCTGTAGGCTTGACAGAGGGGACCCCAACTCGACCTTCTGGACTAGCCGGAGGGGCCCGCACAAACGCTTTGGGGCGTCTGCTTCTTTACCTTAGCATCACCGTCAAGGGCGAGAGAGTTTTAACAGAATTGGGGCTCTCGTTGCCACCAAACCATGTTCCCTTTACCCTTCCGGGGGCTCCACTCACAAGCAGGCAGGCTGGGCTTAGCGGGGGGACGGGGAGCTGGCCCAGGTCCCTTATGCGGTGCAAGGACACGGGCCAGGGGACGGGGCACACTCTGGGGAGGCAGCTCGGCAGAGCAGCTCATTGGGGAATCACCTGGGCAAGGCAGCTGCTGTGTCCGGCAAGCTCTGGGCACCTCAGGGATGAAGAAAATCGCCCCAAAGCCAGGAGGCCGGGTCATCCCCAAAGCAAACCTGTGGAGGCCTCGCTTTCCTTCTCTCCTCTCTCTCTCTCTCTCTCTCTCTCTCTCTCTCTCTCTCTCTCTGTGTGTGTGTGTGTGTATGTGTGTGTGTGTAGGGGGATTAGGGAGCTTCTCTTTGCATTAGGGATGCGTTTGAAGGCCCTCCTAACTCAGAACACGTCAGCCCTTTCATTCCTAGCCTGGGGTCCGTGGCTCCTACTTCCCATTGTTGGGGCTTCTCGGCGGGCTGCAATCTGACTGCATCTGCGGTGCCTGACCCACCCCATCGCCGCAGCAGACTGTCTGGTTTGTGGGAGTGAAACTGTGAGCCCAAATTCCTGGCCCCAGGAGCAGAAGAGCTGTGAGAGGTCAGCCCTCTGCGGGAGGGAAGAGCCCCCACCTCCACTCCCATGGGAGTTGGGGGCCGGGGCCGGGCTGGGGCTGCCCTGGGGGAGGACGAGGTTTGCAAGCCGGGAGCACTTCCTGTCCCAAGCACAGGGGTTGAGAAGGGAGGTGGGACCACCCCTTTGACTGGGTGGGCTCTGGGGCCAGCGGGATTCCTGGGACCGCGATAACAGGTAGGGAGTCCACGGAGGAAGCGTGCGGGTCCCAGGACCGTCTCTCAACACTGGAGGGCAAGCACTTTCTCCGTGTCCTGTACGCTTTGATGTAGGATTGCTGTTACCTGGGGGTACAGTCTCCAGGGGCCTCGTGCATGCTGGCAGGCCGGCCAGCTCCTTCAGGACAGGGGCACGGAGCAGCCTTCTTTTCCGAACCCCGCAGTGACAAGGAAGGCAGTGATCCTGCAGCCGGCACTCGGTAAAATAAGTCAGAGTAAGTCCTTGCCGAATCGCACCACCTTGACTACGACGCACCTCTGACCGTTTTTAGAGCTTTGCGGTCAAACGTCACGGGGGCTCCTGGCTGCCCAAGACTGGCCAGGGGTGCGACAGACAGGAGAAGGACCAGGAAGCATTTTTTTTTTTCCTTGCTCATTCTGGGATCAGCACCAAGTAGCTGCAGTGTCATTTTATTGTGTTTGATTCAAGGACGAGCGCTACAAAAGATTCCCATCCTGCTTCATTTCTCCTGGTCACTCATGGCCGTTCCTCCTTTTCTCGAATGGGTCCAGGTTGCACCGTGGACACCATCCTAGTTTCTTCTCAATCTGGGAGGCAGTGCAGGGAGTCCCGGACCTGGGTGGGGTCAGAGAGGCCGCCCTCTCCCACATTTTCTAAGGAAACTCCATCTCTCGTCACACATCTATCTGACTGAGTGCTCAGATACCGCAAGGTCGGCCTTGCGCTAGGGTGGCCTCTGCTCACCGAGAGACTGGAATATTTAAAGCACGGACATCCCGGAGGAATGGGTAGGGTTGATGCAGCCGTCTTAATAAAGTTTCCTTCTTTCTGTTATTTCCCCAAGGCATTGACCTCCCGGCGTGATTTGATCTCGTTTCTCCTGCTATTGATTATTTTTTCTTAGCAGCAATATCTCGCCTAGAGAGACTCCCTTCTCAGTGTGGCAGGGGATGGGGGACCGTGAGGTTCACTGCCACTGGATTTGCTGCCCACTGGCTAATCTGTCCCTTTGGGGCAAATCCCACCGGGGCAGTATGATGCTGTCATGGAGCTTCCTCTGCCCTCTCATTCTCCTCTGATGCATTGGAAGAGCTGGTGATGAAGAAACTTATTTTTCAAATATAGAAACCTAAGCCTCTGTTTCCCGACACACGAGGAGCAGAGGGAAATTACCAACCGTGGGCAGTTTGCCTTCGACTTCTCGGATAGCAGCATGTGCCGCGTTATGAAGGATAAAATGAGAGCTTTGTGACTCTCTCGGGAGCTCAGAGCGTTTGCCAACACGGTCGTACCAACCCTTACGATGTTTATGCAAGGCGGGTGTGAGGCTCTGACACCTCAGGAAGAGGGGGTGCAGACCGCCCTGCTCCTCAGCCCCCCAAAATCTGCAGCGCTTAAGCTGGACCGTACCCAGTGCATTCTTCATACTGCCTTTATAAAAAAAAAAAATAGACTAGGTGGGTGGGGATAATTAAGCAATATTAAAATGTCTTGCTTTACCAATTAAGAAAGAGGAAACAAAATGTCCCCAGGAATGCAGCTCTGAGGGACTGAATATGTCACAGACACTAAAAGCATCTCTGCCATCTGCTCCTGTATTTAGGTCACCCCAGCATCGATGTCTGCCATATGCTGGGCAGGATCCAGCTGGTGACATTCACTCCATCACCGGCCTCCGACTTCAGGGGACGCTACCCCGGGAACACGAGCAGCCTGGTGGCAGTGACCGCCCCCATCCCCGCCACCACCACCCTGGAGATCAACAAGGAAACCCATCAAGTTCCAGCGAAGGGAAAATTTTAGTTCTTCTTTTTTGTTTCTCGCTTCCTCCTTGCCTTTCTTACCCGTCCTGCCCTTCCTTCCAGCCTCCTCTTATTTTAATTGGTCTTCGAGTTCGCTTGGATCTGCCCTCCTTCACACTTTCCCTTCCAAATCTTTCCCTTTCTCTAGTCACCTTTGGGCCATTCTCGTCCAAGGATATAAGAGAAGCACTGAACCCTTGAGCAAGAAGACGACCCAAATCACAATCAGATTTTTGGTCGTGTGTTTGCAGTGACCCTTTCAAATCTCTCCTTCTTTGCTGACCTGTTCAAAACCTCTGATGAGCAAGCCGGTGGCAGGAACAGAGAATGAGTCCCTGAATGTTTGATTGTCAGAGCTAGTTCTTTTTAGAACAGCAGCTTGGGTCTAGTCTAGTGTGAATGTGTTTGATTGTATTCATTCAATTTTTTTTTTTTTTTTTTTTTTTTTTTAGCTTTAAAAAGTGGTTAAATCTTGGATCAGAGCCTCTCAGGATTACTCAGCCTTCCTGGGCATGGCATTAGTTTGTGTTTATTCTTGATATCTGGACATATTTTGGGATCAAAGAAGTACCAAATCACAGACGTTCTTAAATAGAGTTCTTTCAAAACTGGTTTCTACTCGCTCTACCAATATACATACTTCAATTGGTCATTTAGAAAAGAAATTTTTTTTCCGTTTAACTGATACTGGGTACGCAACCCCCAATGCCATTATTTCCGCAACCACAGACGCCAGAGGAGGGGTGTTTCAGGAAGCAGAGATGTATCTCACTGGTCTCTATCTGCAGCCCAGCCCTAGCTCGGTGCTTAGCACACTGAACAGTTTGTTGAGTGAATGAGAGAGAAAAGCTTCAGGGCATGACTGTCACCTAAAGCAGAGGGGACAACAGGAGACATCAAACAGGACAACAGGAGATGAACAGAGAGTGGAAGTTATCGTGGTCTTGCCCGGATACCTCAACCTACCTACCACCCAAACACACACGTCTCTGTTTGGCACGCTAAATATCCATGGCAACTTCTACTCTGTGCCAGACACTGTGTTAAACTCCTAAGATGACAAAATAAATAGGCCACTCTCTCTTCCTTCACAGAGTTCTTGGGATTGCAAAGAGATGATATTTCGAGCTAAAATGTTTTATCCCCACGTATTAAATTTTGCCCTGACTGAACCAAACCAGTGTTTTATTATTATTTTTTAATCTGCCGAACCAGTCCGTTTGAATCACCATTCTCTGTGTGTTTCCCAAATCTTTGCTCTGGACCAGCGCGCAGACCATTGTCACAGAGAGCACCTGGGGGAAGAACTCTATTCAGAAAGAGTCTGTTTCCTTCCTTCGTCGATTGCTCTTTGCCCTTTGCATATGCCAGCATCCTTCCTCTGTAGCTGCACCTCAATCTTTGATGGGAGCTGTCACCAGTAACCTAGCAACCCCTCTCATTCACATTTGTCACCGAAGGAGCACACATCTCATGAAGACCTTACTTCCTGACCCTGCCATTACTTTAGGCAGAGGTTCCTTCTTCAGCACCATCCCTGAGAAATATGCTAGAGCTTTAATGCATCTCAGCCTCGTCTCTTTAAAAGCACTTTGATCGATGGGCTCGTTTTCTTCTGCTCCATTTCTCATCCTGGGTACCCATGGCTCTTAGCATCTCAGGTCTGGCCACAGGAACCTGGATTCTGAGAGACGATTGTGATTTAAAAAAAAAAAAATTCTAGGGGGTCTGAAATCAAATTACAGTAGGCGGGAGAATGAGGGCGAGAGACAAGGAAGATTAACCAGTTAACGGCCGCGGGAGAAGTAAAGATCACTCATGTGCTTGGATGGATGCTGAAACTTTGAATCTAGAGAGGATGGCCAAACGTCAGATGCCACCTCGTCTTGCTTCCGCGTGGACCATCTACACGGTCGTCTCCGGCCGATTCAAAAGTAGCCGAGACTTCTTCCTTTCCATCTGGTCACCGATCCACGGGACTCACCTCCCAGAACTGCCTCCGCCTCACTTCTCCCCTCCCCGTACCTGCAGCCAATGTAAATTCTTTCGAGACAATTGACAAGCTGCTGCTAGTGCCGAGACCGCACGCCCCAGCACCTGGTCCTTTTTCTGCTTGAGGTTTGACTCAATAAACCCTTCCCGTCAGAAAAGCGTTCGGCCTTGAGGGTTTCTGTTTAACAAATAAGACCTCAGACAGCTAACATCCTGCCTCACGCTGGAACTCTCCTCTCTGAGGTGGCCCTGTCGTTTATGTCCTGGTGGATGACAACGTGCTGTCTGTCTCTGGACAGTGCCATGTCCAACGCTGGGCCCTTTGGGTTATGAGAAAGCTTTTTTTAGAAAGCTGGTTTCTTATACTGAGCTACAAATCGCCTCCTCCCCACCTCCTTCCTTCCTAACTCCCTCCCGCCCTCCTCACCACACATCCTCACTCTTTGCTCCTGCTCTGTCCTTTACTAAAATAAAACCCATAATTCCTTCTTCCTCACAGCTCCTCCAGGGTTTGAAGACAGCTACTGTCTCTTAGCTTCCTCCCCTCCAAGGTAAACACTCAGAGCCTCCCACCGTTTTGTGCTTGGCGTTATTCCTGGAGCCCTCGGCATCCACACCCGGACATGTGGTTCTGCGTTATGATGCATCTTAAACTGCAACGTCCTGAATCGTCATCTGACCAAAATATATTGTTACGATTACTTAGGATCTGGACGTGATATTTCTGTTCAGTGGAGCCCACGATTCTATCAGCTTTTAGAAAACCACATCACTCTATTGTATTACAGGAAGCTTTCGATCCAAGAAGAACTCCAGGTATTCTGAAAAGAGGAACTGTGGTTAAACGGGATCTCTCCTATTACGCTATTGTGCAATCAATTTCTGGACCTGAGTGTGTTGTCTTGACACCAGCTATATTGACACAGGTGTTGTTTTTTTCAAACACCCCCCGCCACCCCAAGTACGTTCCTGGTTTGCTCCCCTAACCCCAGCCCCTCCTCCCACTCACTACCTGCCAACTGGAATGTGAGGTCTCCAGCCTCAATGGTCCCACTGGGACTGGGAATACATCTCTGCCTCTTTCTTTCAGACTGTGGGAGAAGTTCAATTACTAATTGCTTGTTGGATGGCTGACCCAATGCATTTATTTGTTATATGAGGCTTTACCATCAACAACCATTTCTTTCCAGAACAATTCAAGGCTGCCATTTGATGTAGAAACCCCTCGCATGTTTTATGCTCTGTTTCATTAGATGACCATGACTTCATCCCAGGCGTAGAAAGCCCCCACGTGGTCCAGAGGACTTGGGAGGGATTTTTTCTCTCCTTAAAGAAAGGGCTGGCCAACAATGCTGATCATTATAATTTGGTTTCTAGAGCTAGTTTCTGAGCAGCAGGGTAGGCATATTACTCTTCCAATATGTTGGCATAAAAAAAGATGGAGAGAAAAGCCCACTGAGCGTAATGATAGCCTGTGGCACCAGCAACTCACAGGTCTGGTGAGAGCCGTTTCAATGAATGCGCTTGAGACCAACCAGACCTTGGGAAAACACAGGCAAGCTACCTAAACCAGCAAATATTTGCTCCAAGAGAGGGGAGGGTGGGCATGTTTTATTATCCATCCTCGTAGCCATAATCGTCAAAGCACTTCTTTTTCTAACTTTGCCACCCCAGGGTGGCCCCATTGAGTGAGCTGGTATTACAGAAATTTTACTGAGTCCTGGGGTCTGCTCCAGCCACTGGTGACTCTGAACCCCAAAGAATTTTCAAGGAAAGGCTGATAATTACTGGGCAGAGTCAAGTTTGTGTTCACGTGATCTTTGCCCAGGTTGGACCCTGCCCGCCTAAGCCTTCTCCTTAGCTGCCAAAAGCTAACTTGGTGAGGCCACTTGTCTAGAAATCTTCTCGACTGTGCCTTATCTCATGATGAAAAGGTGACAGGGAGCTACTCTCCTGAACAAACAGAGAAGAAAGCTTCAGAGAACGAGAAAATACGAGTGGTTAGCACTCGAAAGAAATCAAAGTGGCAAACAGGAAATGAGTTTTTGTTTTACTCTCCTTTGCTGTCGGGGCCATTCCAAACCCTAGGGTGCGAATTTTCAATATCTTGGCCACTGCCGATGGCCAAAGAGAGCTTAATTTCCTCTCCCGTGAAATTTCCCCAAACCCTAGAGTCAAGAAGACATTTGTAACATCAAGAGATACTGAACCACCAACTTGGAGTCAGGCTTACCCTAGGTGTGTGCCTCAATATCCTTATTAAAAAGAAAGCAATGAGTTTAATAATAATCAAAGAAAGTAAGCCGGTATCCTGCCCTTGAAACGGAAGTGATGGAGTTGAGCCGAAGTAAGCTGCTGAGAAGGGAAGTTGTAGGCCTGCATTTCAACTCCTGTGTGTTTCGAAACAGCA
>JAQQSQ010001157.1:0-13045 GCA_028627145.1 Eidolon dupreanum
CTAAAATACTCTGTACTTGTTCTCTGCAACTGCGGGAAACAAAGAAGGCTTTGAGTTTTATGCTGCTATTTGCTTATTGATGGCCTTTTAGGTGCAGTAAGTATTAATAAATCTGGAATTTGGGGATTTTTTTTAATTACTCTAAATTTTAAAACAACAACATACGCTTTTGTAAGACCAGAGGGTGAAGGAGCCTACTCACCCTTTCAGAGAGAGCTAAGGAGCCCCAATCTCATGGCCTCCAGCCATAGCCAAAACACAGAGCTGGTCTCAGGCCTCAGCTAGAAGTGTGATGCTCACCAGGAAGCTGACTTAAGGCCCCTCGTTTTGCATTTTCTCCTTTGTGTCAATGACATCATCAACCAGAATCTGCAAACTATAGAAGAGTGACTACAGTAGTGAGGCTGCTTAATGGTAGCTTCAACTGTGCTTTCTTCTGGGAAGGCTATCTTAAAAGGGAATGTAGCTTTTCTGCGGTCACCACAGTCATGCAAATTTAATTACTGGAGCCGCTTGCTTTCTTCTCTACAGGTGTCAGAAGTCGCATAATTGAAGGTCGACTGCTTCATCATTCATAGAAAAGTGATGTATTCACAGAAAAAGTATACTGAACTTATCACATGTGATATGATGACATTCTATCATTTTAAATATAATGATCGTGAACTCTTAGTAACTGTGGTAGATGAGAGATGGGCTTTTTTAAGGCATGAAAATTATTATGTAAACATATTCATCAAAACTCCTGGAACAAGTATAGAAAAAAATCTCAGTTGTATTTTTCTGTAACCAAAAGAACCAGGATCAAGAAAGACACAGAAGCTGCATTTGGAGATGAACTTTTCTAAATGGTACCTATCTTCATTTCATAGCACGAGACCATCTCCTCTGTTATTAACACAGAGCTTAATAGTTCTCCCTCTGTTTTTTTTTTTTTTAACACCTACAGCACCTGGTATTCCTAGGTGATTTCCCATCCAAGTACTAACCAGGCCTGACCCTGCTTAGCTTCTGAGATCAGATGAGATATGGCATGTTCAGGGTAGCATAGCCATAGACTTCCCTCTGGCTTTTATTGTTTTATACAGCTTTTCTTGGGATTTTCTTTGAAAAAGAAAAGGAAACATGATTTGTGGCAATTCAAAATTTTTACAGTAGAGTTTTTGATGTGCACTACTACCTAGAAGACTACATGAGAACAGATACAAAATCACTTCCCTGAGCAGCCTCTGAGACAATCCTCACAGATTTGCATAGCTTGAGATCTCATGCCCTTTGCTTTTGTTCAAATTCCTTATTCTGATTCTGTTTCCATAGGGATACGAAGACTCTCCAGAGGAAATAACTGCCTACTTGCAAAGCCTTCTGGTTACCAAAAGATGTTCTTCATCCAGGTAAGTGGTATTTAAACACTTTCATGGAGTGAAATATTACTTTCTCATTCAAAGATGATTGCTTGATTCATTTCCTTTTTTTTTTTTTAATAGTCTCGCAGGTCAGGAGAATTTAGTCTCTTCCCAAATCTTTTCTCCTTTTTCACTGAGATATTCCTTAATTATGATAAGATGATCTGTTTAAGTCCAATAGAGATCTTTTATTTACACTTACAACCCCAAAAAGCTGCCAAATAAATTACAGAATTCCCATGTGGCTATAAAATTAAGATGGAAAAATCAAAGACGAGTGGGCACAGATTTCTTTAGAGGAAAGGCTAATAAATCTCCTGTGATTAATTTGTGTTCTGAAATTTCTGACAACTAAAATATAAAAAGAAACACAAAGAGAATACAATTATCCAAATAAGCTGATTACATGTGCAATCTGCTTTTTCCTGAAGCCAAGTGGTAATATAGCCATAGATAACTTAAAACTCTTTTTTGGTTACTGGTTATGTATATCTGGTTTAAAGTTTCTAACTACTGCAAAATATTTTAGCGTGTGCTTCTGTTGCAGGAAGTGACACCCAATGGAGGAATTTGGACGCTCAGACAACTTTGTTAGAGGAAGGAGAATTTATTGGCCGGCAGAGCACGTGAGGCTGAACAGCCAAAAAGCATGAGCTCCCCTTGGTTAGATTTATTACAGCTTATATACCTCTGCAGTGTCCATGCAAGGGGCACGTGATTCCTTTGTCTGAGGTTCTATTGGTACTTCGTGACTCAGGATAAAGAGGGAGAGCAAGGGGCGAGGAATTTCCAGACCACTGGTCCTATCTATTTACAGGTCATTTTGCCTTGTAGAACCCACAACCTTGGCATTATCAACACTGTTATAGGATTCTTGGAGAGACAGGACACTGAGGCTATAAGCAGAAAGTAGCACTTACCGATGCCAGCACCAACTCAGCACATTCTTATCCAAAGGCTGGGCCCCAATTGTACATAACAAGCAGTTTTACACAGTCTTCTTATTCCTACACAGCCACATACATAAGGAAGAATATTAGTTGGTTGGCAAGCCATGAATCAATAGAAGTGAACTGGAGAGTTCTTGAGGTGGAAGAGGTAGCTATGGGAAAACACGTTAGCTGGATAGCCCTGGAAGAAGGGGAGAGGGCAGTAAAGAATGGACTTTAACTGGCTGAGTTGGTCATTTCTGCAAGCCCTTTCTTTTACATTTTTCAAATGCCTCCTCTCCTCTCTTACTTTCTCCACGTCTATTTACACAGTCCCCTAGTGGTGGGCTCGTAGACTGCCTCTAACTCCCACCAACACAGCCATGAACACATTTTTATATTTCCCCTTATTAACTATGTGATAAATATGAGGGGATATGTATCCAGCAAGGATCATTCAATCAGACTATATATGCTATTTTACTAATTAAATATTCAAAGTAGCAATAGCCATATACACTTCTACCAGCAGGGCATGAGCATTCCAGTCTCTACAAATCCTCCAGAACATTTGGTGTTATAAAAATAAAAAATTTTAAACTGTCTAAATTTTAGCAATATGCTGAGTGTGGAGTCTCATTTTAGTTTGTATTACTCTATTAGTGAAATTGAGCCATTTGTCTTTTTTTTCCTCCAATATTATCTATTTAAATGATTCACCCACATAAGAAGGCCTTAATCTTTCACCTAAGGCTGACCTGGAAGCTATGAAAGAAAGACGTAAAGACCAAGGCACAGGTGTAAACTGCCTGGGTAAATATTGAAGGAACACCCAAACCTGCACACAAAACCCACTGACAAAGGGTAGGAGGCCTACTAGTTCCTGGCGTTTAAGAACATCTCTGTCCAATCATTAGCTGACCACTAAGCTAATCAAGCAGAAAGTTCAGTAGCCACATGACAAAAATACAGACTTCACAAATTAATTGAGGAAAGTCACTAAACAAATTGACAGCAAACACAATAACAGCAAACTTCAAAGGAATAGGCGATGTGAATTGTACTGTTGCCATATTATATTATTTAAAATGTCCAATTTTCAACAATGAAAAAAATAACACGTGCAACAAAACAAGACAATATGGTCCATACAATGGAAAAGAAGTGTCAAGAAAAAAAAAGCTTGAAGAAGCTATATATTGGACTTAACTAAATGAAGACTTTAAATCAGCTATCTTAAATAAGTTCATAGAACTAATAGAAACCATGTATAAAGAAATAAAGTGTAAAATGATGTCACACCAAATAGAGAATATCAATAAAGTGATAGAAATAATTAGAAAAAAATAAAGAAAAATTTATAAATTTAAAAGGATTAAAATCACGTAAACAATTTTCTCCTACCCCTATGGAATGAAATTAGACATCAATAAAAGAAGGAAATTTGAGACATTCACAAATATGTGGAAATTAACACAGTCCTAAATTAAACAATGATTCAAAGAAGTAATCAGAAGGGAAACTAGAAGATAATTTGAGATGAATAAAAATAAAAACAATAAAATCTCACAACAAAACTTACAGGATGCAGATAAAACCATGTACAGAAGGAAATTTATAGATATAAACAACTATCTCAAAAAAAAGGAAAAAATCTCAAATCAAAAATCTAACTTTACACAATAAGAAACTAGAAAAAGAAGGGCAAACTAAACTCAAAACATAAGGACGGAAATAATAAATACTAGAGCACAAATAAAAGAAATAGAGAATAACAAATGAAACCAAAAACTAATTATTTTAAACATCAACAAAAGTGACAAACTTTTTTTTAAATTAAGTTTATTGGGGTAACATTGGTTAATACAATCATATAATTTTCAGGTATACATTATCATTTGACATCTGTATATTCTATTGTGTGTTCACCACCCAAAGTCCGGTTTCCTTCAGCTACCATATATTTGATCCCCTTTACCCACTTCACCCTACCCTTACCCCTCTATATTTGATCCCCTTACCCTATCTACCTCTTCCCTCTTTCCCCACCCCACTAGTAACCACTACTCTATAGCCCTCTGGTAACCTCTAGTCTATAGTCCATGTCCATGAGTCTCTGTTTGTCCTATTCATTTGTTGCTTTTAAGTTTATAATCCACATATAAGTGATATCATGTGATTTTCAACTTTTTCTGTCTGGCTTATTTCACTTAGCTTGATTATCTCGAGGTCCATCCATGTTGTTGCAAATGGCAGTATTTCATCTCTTCTTACGGCTGAGTAATAGTCCTTTGTATATATGTACCACCAATTTTTAGCCAATTATCTATCGTAGGGCACTTCAGTTGCTTCTATGTCCTGGCCACTGTGAATAATGCTGCTGTGAACATTGGTGTGCAAATATCTTTGTAGATATGAATTTTCAAGTCTTTGGAGCAAATATCCATCCAGTAGAGGGACTGCTGGATCATATGGTAGATCCATTCTTAGTTTTTTGAGGAAGCTCCATACTGTTTTCCATAGTGGCTGTGCCAGTTTGCAGTCCCACCAGCAATGTATGAGGATTCCTATTTCTCCACATCCTCTCCAACATTTGTTATTGCTTGAGTGACCAACCTTTAGCATATTGACCAAGAAATAAAGAGAGAACACTAAAATTGTTAAAATTAAGAATGAGAGCATTGCTACTAACCTTACAAAAAGAAAAGGGATGAAAAAAGAATACTGTAAACAATTCTATGCCAATAAATTAGATAATCTAGATAAAATGGAGAAATTCCTAGGAAGATATAAACTACCATAACTGACTCAAGAAGAAATAGAAAATCTGAATAGACCTATAACAAACAAAAGGTCAAATTAGTAATAAAAAATATCTCAGAAAGAAAAGCCCAGGCCCAGATGTCTTCACTGGTGAATTGTACTGAATGCTTAAAAAATGAATCTCAATCATGAACAGACTTCCAAAACACAAAACAGGAGAGAATGTTTTCCATTTTACAATTATGAAGGGACAGTGCTGAGAACATTCATGATTCTGCCCAAGACTGATTTCTCCTAAAAATGTTCACACTACTCCTTTTCATTCTTCTTTCTTGACTTTTCTGCCTTTTCATGGGCATCTCATAAGTTCTATTTCTAGACCTTTACCTCCTACTCTTTGTCTCTCAGCAGCACCTGTACCTCTGGTAGTCATTTCAAAGACAAAACTTTGGGGCAGTAGGTGAAACGTTTATTTTTAAATAACGATCTAACCTGACAGGGCTCTGCATATAGTCATTCAAGTACTGCATAACCTCAGGAGAACAATTCAGTCACAGGCCCACCACAATTTTCCAGCAAATAGTAGGAGAGCAACTTTATCCCACAAAATTCAGTAAGTTGCAACCACATAATTGTGATTAGAATTACAATTACTAATTGTAATTCACATAAAAGTGCCATAATTGATCCTAACTCTGACACTTCTAGTGAGTTAGGACCACTAAGGAAAGTAAGGACCTCTTAACGGAAATATCAATTCCCTTTACTCAATACACATTATTAAGTCAAAATCTAATTTATCATGTTTACCCAAAACCTGTTTCTCTTCCTGATTTTTGATTTCTGTAATTGTTTCCATCACCTAGATTTGATGCTTTAGGCTAGCTCACTCACCTCTCCAATCTATCCTACACAGTGGTGTAAGATTAATCTGCCCGAGATATAATAAGTGACGTTTGCCGACTGCAAATAGGATACAAACAGGTTGCGAACCAGGTGTAAAGTGGTAGCTTGAGTATAGCCTCTTGAGTTGATCAGCTTCCCCTAATGGCAAGGCATTTTTACTTTTGCTTCAGCACTCTATTCTAAAGCAACATGTACAGATTCTACCAAGATCTTCTAATCATCAGTCATTTCATGTTTTGTGTTTCTGAAATCAAAGCAATAATTCTCAGACTTCATTTTTCTCCCAGAATTCACCCTTAAATACTAAACGGTTCTCCAGAGTGTGACTAGACTTTGATTCTCTGCCTCCTGGATATGTTCTGTGCACATAGCTCAGTTCATTGGCCACATTCATTCATTTACATAAGTTAATCACCCTGTAACCACAACAATTTTAACAAGGTCCACTGGGGATCCCAACTCCCTTTGCTAACTATTCTTCCACAGAGAAGCATTTAGAGGGCAGAGAGTAATCAGTGAGAATAAGAGTTATAATAAATCTCTAGAAGAATCCTCTGCTTATCTGTGGAGTTAGCATGAGCCAGAGGAACACAGGAGATTAATTAAAAAGTTTAATTTTCCTCTGGGTCATCTTAATAGGCAGTCCCTAGTGGCCTGTAATTTGTCAGAAGTAACCAAACTCTGGGCTTCTTCCTTTCCTGAACCTTATGTGTGTTTCAGTTACAAACAGCTAACCTCTTGAGTGCCATTTGACCCAGCACAGCAGAAGCAAATTACTACCCTACAACTCTATTCCTATGTGCACAGCTCCCTTCATCATTAAAAGAAAGTGTAAAGAGAGGATTTTTAATCTAGAGTATAGTTAACTGCTTGACTAGGGCCCTGTGTGGATAGTTAGTCCACACAATCCACTTATTATTTTCATTTCCAGCTGAACTGGTCTGTCATCATAGCCCCAACTAGGTATGAAGTTCAAGATAATAAATTTATTATCTAAGAAATTTGGAGCTGGAAGAAGTCTTAGAGTCTATCTGCTGTAGCCCATTTATTTTACAGGAGAGAAAGCAGATGCTTTAGGAGGTTATGTGCCTAAGGTCACACAGAAAGTTTGTGATTGGACCAGACCTAGAACTCTAGTCTCCTATTTGATATTCTCCAAAATATAAGAATGTCTGCCACTTGAAGACAAGTTTGGAAAAAATTTAAGAGATCGCTTTAATTAAATATTGGTTAGGGAAACATAAAGCCCAATTATTTCCTCCTTTGAAAATTTAAAATCTCTCTCATAGTTTCCATTTTCTCACCATTCTCATTGCCATTGTTCTAATTAATTGATGCTCCTCATGCTGCCATAGCCTCCTTGCTTTGGCTTTCATATTCCAGTCATTCCTATTTCTAATCTATCTCACATATCACTGTCAAATAATCTTCCTAAAAGATCATGTCTTGATCTACTTAATAAAATAAACTGGATAATCTTAATGTCACTGCTCTGCTTAATTACCCAGGTTGTATCGAGTGAAGGGGGATCTAATTATATTTTTTGCTTCAAGTTCCTGTTCGATGACTCCAAATAATTTGTTTAAATTTGTCGAATTCATTGGCTTATGCTCTCCACTTTAATCGCATATTAGATTTTTAGATATAGCAACATTTATTTCTGGGCTTTTTATTGTAGATGTTTCATGCATCTTTCAGTTTATTATATATGTTCTACCCTTTTTTTGATAACCATATCTATATAAATTGGGAAAATAAACTGTGATATATCTATGCAATCAAAATATCACTTAGCACTAAAAAGGAGTGAATCACTGATACAAGAAATGACATATATGGATCTCCAAATAATTATGTTAAGTGAAAGAAGCAAAACCAAAAAAGTGCATACTGTCCATTTACATAAAATTCTAGCAATTCTGAAAAGGGCAACTAATCAACAGTGACAATAAGCACATCAGTGATTGCCTGGGAAAGGGAGATTGGGGGCAGGAAGGAGCAAAAGGAGGAATTACAAAGGAACACAAGAAAATGTGGGGGAATAATGGTTATGATCACTAATTTTATTATGGTGATGGTTACATGGGTGTATACATATGTCAATATTCATCAAACTGTAAGATTTAAAAATGTTCAGTTTATTACATGATAGTTATACCTCAATGAGTCTGTTATGAAAAAGAGAATAGGCATTCTGAACTAACCATTATGAGGTCACTGGAGAGCTTCAAGGGGATGGGTTCCATAGATAGTAGGTGTTATGGAATGAATGTTTATGTCCTCCCAAAATTCATGCGATGAAATCTTAACCCCCAGTGAGATAGTATTTGAAGGAGAGGTCTTTGGGATGTAATCAAGGTTAGATTAGAACATGAGGGCGGGGCCCTCATGATGAGATTAATGCCCTTATAAGAAGTGGAGGAGACACAGGATCTCTCTATCTCTCCGCTCTCCTCCATGTGAAGACACAATGAGAAGATGACCAACCTCAATGCAGGAAGAGAGCTCTCACCAGACACGAAATTGGCCTGCACCTTGATCTTGGACTTCTCAGCCTCTAGAACTGTGAGAAATAAATGTTTCTTATTTAAATCACCCCGCCTGTGGTATTTTTATTATATGAGCCCAAACAAAGACAGATATAGAAACTTAACTACAAGAAGTAAAGAGTGAGTGGATAATCAGGTATTAGAAAAAAATAATTTGTTGAAGAAACAACAGAAATAGAACAGTAACCCAATCAGACAACAGGCCCAAGATTAGAAATTTTTTAATTATAGGAAATTCCTAAGCATATTTGTAGGCTGAGGGAATTGAATCCGTAGAATAAAATTGAAGATGTCAGTGAGTGAGGCAGTAAATGATGGAATAAAATCCCAACAGAGAATGAAGATATTTACCACAAAAATTCAGAATCTTCCTCCAAAGAATTTGGGAGACAACCCCAGGAATGAGAGATACAGGTATGTCTCTGAAAATCTCATAGCAACTTTGAAATCTACGTGCATTTGCCCAGTTGTCTTTAACACCAATTCTACCTCTGGGATGTTTTCCAAAATTATCCCCACTTTTTACAAAGTCTTTGAACATCTTACTAAAGTCTTTGAACATCCACTGTTTTAGATCATCAATTTAAAACCTTGTAAATTTCTTTCAGTTATAAGTCCTGCTTTGCTAACATCACTCCACCCTTGCTCTGCACTCTGAAGCAAAGGGTTTTAGTGTATCTTGGTCTCTTTTCATAGTATCTGTTACAGCACAGAAATATGTGCCACTGTGACTCTATTCTACCCCTCTTAAGAGAGATTACTGGCAATATTCTAGTTTTGATGAGAAATATTCCAGCTACTACAGATTCAACAGTTGAATTCCTCAGAAAATGCAGCCCTGTTCCCCAACTTCCCTTGGACTGTTGTTATCAAAACATGGTGTCACAGATGATGGAGCTGTGGCTGCAGGAGGTCTACACTTTTTCCCTTTCCAGAAGTATCAGGGAGAGCCATAGAACTTGAAAGATAGCAGATTTGCATACCATTGAAGGAGGAGAAAAGTAAGATTTTATGGAATAATGAAAAGATTGGCATGTGACTTTCATACAAAAGAATGCTTATGAGTTGAAAAATAGCCAAATTAAATGTGAAAAAATTTTAGCATATTTAATTCTGAATGTCGAACAGCTAAACTCATTGAGCACCAATACCCACACAGAAAGTAACTCCAACACGTTGTCGCCTCCCAAACCTGGCTTTCATCCATCTCATTCTGGAGTGAGGGAGGCAAGCTCATTCATCACAGGAAACCATCTAGGGACAGTGATTCCACAGAGACACAAGGCTTTTTTATTTATACTAGAAAAAGAGAAAAATGATTCTTCCCTCAAACTCATTGGTTCTCACTATCTGTCAGTTGGTAAAAAAAAATAAATTAATTAAATTGAACCAATTCCTTCATATTTAGCACAAGTTTTCTTAAGTACATAGTGAATTTGTGGTTTTGGAATTGGTCACAGTTTCATGTTATAGAGGCTATCCTATTTCACTGCTGTGAGAAAAAGGAAGAAAACAGAGCTATATCTAAGCACGTTTTCATTGCTTCTGAAACCCGTTTTTTCAAAGCTTAGACCAGAATGTAATTCCTACAACCAGTCACAACTTAAAATCAGAAAATATTGTTAAAAGTTAAAAGAATAATACATTCCTTTTCTTCCTCATCCTTCTCCTACAGCATTTTACAGAAAACAAAAGCCAAAATTAATCTGGTAGAGTTTTAGAGTAATATTTGCTATGTGGTGTGGTGTGTGTGTGTCAGTATGTGTTTGTTTCTGTAGGTGTGTGTGTAACAGAGAGAATGAGAGAGAAAATAAAGGAAAGAGAGCTAGAAAAACTACACCTATGAACGGGAGGAACAGCTTGTATATAATTAACCTAAAACTTGTGATTCGTTAAAGAATAAATCCTCATTTTTATCACAATGGATGAGATGAGTGATTTAGTCCCTTAACTATAGGTAAGGCAACAACATCCTATAACTCACAAAATAATATGAAGTTTAGCTTTTTTATAAAATCTGACATGATGCTTGTATCTTATTATTCTACAGAATATCAGGCAATAGCATATTAAGCTTTTGATAATAATATTCATTAAGATTTGAATATATACAAACTAAATTAGAAAAAAAAGTAATACAAGAATGTTTTTAATTATCCATATCACAACATTAAACATCAAGTTTTTAAAATCAGCATCAGTGTAGATGTGAACACTGGAGAAGAGGTCAAAGAACTGAAACAAGCGTATAGTATGAACTATCTATGTGGATGATGACGACTGCCAAAATCTTTGAGGAAAGGGAGAGGACGGTTAAAGATACAAGACAGGCTTACAGTGGAAATCTGATAGAATTTTCTTCAAAGATTAGGGAATTTTTACGAGGGAGGAATAAAAAAGGACTCCTTCCAAAACTTGAGTCCTAGCTTAGGAGAAAATGCCTGCACTATTTAAGAGGGCTGCAAGAGACAGACACATAGAGCAGGAATGTAAAGGCAATGTGCAGAAATGAGGCTGAGGATTCTCTTGCAAAATGCTCATTAGAGGGCATAATAAAGGGTTTACATGGTCAGAGAAGAATAAGAGCTTGACCAGGAAAGTACCAAGACTTAAGGAGATAAGAGTCATGAGGGCAAACGGAAGGTTCAAAAATATGAAGACTGAGATAACAGGCAGACAGGGCTTGATGAGATAAAATAGCTGGTCTCTTTTGAGAGGGTAGGTGATGAAATCTAATTGTGGCCTCTTCTTGGGGTCGGATACCTGCATAGTTTGTATTGAGGGTCAGAATGATGGTGTCACTAGAAGCTCTGTTGGTTCCCTTCCCTCCTGCTGTGAGAGATGTGAAGGCTGGGACAGATGGTCACATTGCACCGTTAATTTCTATTGCATTTACTGATAACATGACTCTAAAGTTTTTTCAAAGAGTTTCCTTAAATTTCTAAAATAAAAGTCATCTTCATTTACTATATTATAAATGCCTCATAGGGAAGAATTATTGCTTTTATGGACATTTTTATCTTCTACTACATTAAGTATAATACTATACAAACCCTAGATGATTGTGCTGATAATTGCTTTCAGCGGGGAGTCAGTTACCTTTTAGAAGTGAGAACCATATCTTTTTTATCTTTTGGAATGGAAAGAATAGAATGGGAAGAAAGAAACTCACTCAATAAGATCAAAAAAGCCCCAAAGGGTTATTTCTTTCCTATACCAATGAAAAATTTCTATATGATTTAACAAGCAATTACAGTTGATATTCAGAATTATAATAGTTCCAGGTATACAACATAGTGGCTAGATATTTATATAATTTACGAAGTGATCCCCCTGATAAGTCTAGTACCCACCTGGTGCTACATATAGTTATTACAATATTATTGACTATATTCTTTATGTTGTACCCTCCATCCCTGTGACTATTTTCTAACTGCCAATTGGTATTTTTTAATCCCTTCACCTTTTTCACCCAGTTCCCCAACCCCCTCCCATCTGGCAACCATCAATTTGCTCTCTGTATCTATAAATCTATTTCTATTTTGTTTGTTGATTTTGTTTTTTTAGAATCCACATATAAGTGAAATCATATGGTATTTGTCTTTCTCTGTCTGACTTATTTCACTTAGTATAATACCCTCTAGGTCCATCCATGTTGTAGCAAATGGTTAGGCTTCATTCTTTATTATGGCCAAGTAATATTCCATTGTATATATGTACCACCTCTTCTTTTTTTTTCAATAAATAAAGAGAAGCTATTTCATACCAAACCATAGGGTAACAACAATATACCCAGTTGAGATGTAGAGAGAAATCACAAAAAGTGTAAGTATGTGGCTGCATCTAATAACAGTTGTAGATTTAAGCTGATAAAACTTTCTGTAAACAGGCCAAAAGTAACAGAAAGGATTAGGGGCTATTCTGATGCTAACTCCCCTGCCCTTGGTCACAGGTTGTTAGTTACACACAGATCAGTATCTGTATCCTATTAAGAAACCATTCTAAATCACTACTATTTTAAAAACTTCTTTCAGTATTTGCATTATCTTTTTAAATTCTTGCTTTATTCTTTTTTTAACTCTATTATTAGTTTCAAGTATATAGTACATTGGTTAGACATTTATATAGTTTATAAAACAATTCCCATAATTTCTCTCTCTCCTCTGTCTGTCCACCTAGCCATTACATTAATGCTAACTGCATTGCCTATGCCGTGCTCCCCATCCCTATGACCATCTATCAACTACTAATTTGTATTTCTTTAACCTTTCACCCTATTCTCCCAACCCCCCCCCCAACTTCCTCCCCTCTGGCCATCACCAGATTGTCCTCTATATTTGTGAGTCTGTTTTTGATTAGTTTGTTCTTTCTGTCCCTTAGATTCCACATATAAGTGGAATCATATGGTATTTATCCTTCTCTAACTTATTTCACTCAGTATAATAACCTCTAGGTCCATCCATGTCATTGCAAATGGTGAAATTTTATTTTT
>JAQQSQ010001158.1:0-13044 GCA_028627145.1 Eidolon dupreanum
AACTTTCTCGATCACACCTAAGGGCGTAAGCGAAGCACACCCACTCACTCCCTGGCACATGGTGGTCACGGGCTTTGATTACTGTTGTCGCTGTTCACTAATAGGAGTGCAGCCAGGAGTCCAGAAAGAGTCTGAGGGCTCGTCTAACTTCTTCCTCCCTTTCCTCACGTGTGTGACTTGCAACATTTCTCAGTACGTCCGTATTTCAGATTTTTGTCACGTGAAACATAGGGGAAGTAACATGTGCCTTATTGGCTTGACTTTATCAGTCAGATATGAGCAAAACATCTAGCTTGCTTCTTTGTACATAACAGGTCTTCAAAACGATCTTCTTTATCGTTATCATAAGACATCTTAATTTCTCTAAAAGGGGAACAGAAGAGGCACCCCTCCCACTTAGTCCAGGGAAGACTGGCTTTGGGTTACGTAGAAAGATGTCACAGAGCGAGCCTTTGAGAATGCTGCAGTCTGTGCTTAGCCAGTGGTTAGTAACTGTCATTGAACATACTGGGGCTTTGGACCCCGATGCCCTTGTATCCACACACAACTTTGCTGTTTTTGCCACCTTTGCCAAACTCATCTGAAGGAACTTAGGAAAATAACGTGAACGGGAAAGAGAGACTTACTTGTGCGTAAGGGAAAAATTAAGTTCTTGCAACACGGCACATCTTCCACCCATCTTTCCCTCCGTGTACGTGGAACCAAGAAAGATTGAGAGTTTCAGGGAGATAGGAGGAGTCGCGACACTGGGGACCACGCACGTGGTTCCCCTGGGAACCGGGCTCTGTAGCCCCCACTCCACCCCTGGGGTCCGTTTGGAGAGGAGTCGTGGACGGGTTGTTACTCCCCTTGGACGCGCGTGCCCGATGCATCCCCTCGGATGCCCACGTCCGGGGACGACGCCCTGGCCCGGTCTCCAGTGCAGCCAGCGTCAGGCGGGCACCTCTGTGCCAGCCAGCCAAAGCTTAGGAAGCTCAGGTTTTCGGAGGCAGACTTGCTAACGAGTGAAAAGAGATGAGGCCATGACCAAGAAGGCGTCCTGCATCTCTCCAGATGGAAGATGAGCACGTGAATAGACACGTGACGTCCTCCCCTAATCTCTGCAGCTTCTAGTCACTGCTGAGCGCAGCTGGTTTCATCCTGAACCGAATTTCTAGAATCAGTTGAGGCCTGTTTTCCTTTGGGATTAATTGGCTTTGCCTCCCCTCGTTTCATGCGAGCACACCGTACCCTGGTTTGACAGGCCCCTGAGATCTAGGTGTGCCACGGAAGCGGGCAGGGCACCCGGAAGCCACGCATGAAGAGCCGTCCCTGTTCACGGCCACCGCCAGATGACCGCTCACCCTCGCCGAGCACGTCCTGCGTGTCAGCGTTTTGTGCAGGGCGGCCACATCCTGCATGCTCACACGTGGCTGTGGGTAACTGTCCTCGGCCGAGGTGCAAAGCAGCAGGATGGCAGGGTGTCTGCGTGACACCCACGGGAAACTCAGGAACTCACAACGAGGAAAGGAATTCGCGGCACCCCCAGCCGACAGCTGGAGACGCTTGGTGCCCTCATCTCTTACTTGGGGAGTGTAGGGATGGAGGTGCGTGTGCCGTAGGCGGAGTGGCTGTGAGTGACAGGTTTTGAGGAAGGCGGCCGTCTGTGTGCCCAGAGCAGGGCCCTTGGAGCTTCCTAAGGATCTCTTCCTTTGGCCAGCTCTGCCACAATCCTGCCAGGCTGTGGACACACACGTAGGATCCCTAAGCCCTTTGCACGTTTTGAGCGTCTTGAAATTCTGGTTTTTAGCCCCCTGATCAGTTTGTGCTTGTCATGGCCATTTCCATTAGCTGCTCAAAGCCGGAGGGAAGAGTTAGAGGTGCTTCCAGGGTTAGGGGTGCTGGGACCGGAGCCTGCCGGAGCCCCGAGCTTCGTTCTGTCCACATTGTGAGTATTTCCTTGCGGATCCCGCCAAATTGCTGGTCCCTCACTCGCAGGCCGTCAGGGCCTCCGTGGGACCAGCCCAAAGAGGCGCCAGTGTTCTTGAGACGGTGGTGGGAGTCCTCGCTTCGGCCCTGGTCCTCAACGGGCTCACTTCTCTGTCCACAGCAATCTCTGCTCGAGAAGCAGCGGGTCCTCATCCGGCAGCACGAGGACGCCAAGGAGCTCAAAGAGAACCTGGACCGCCGGGAGCGCATCGTGTTCAGCATCCTGGCCGGCTATCTCAGCGACGAGAGCCTGGCGGACTACGAGCACTTCGTGAAGATGAAGTCGGCCCTCATCATCGAGCAGCGGGAGCTGGAGGACAAAATCCACCTGGGCGAGGAGCAGCTGAAGTGTTTGCTGGACAGCCTGCAGCCCGACAGGGGCAAATAGGCGGGTCCCCCCTGGCGGGGGACGGACGCCGGGCCTTCCGCTGCGTCGTCCGGGACGCGGGCGGAAATCCCTCCCCGCCTGTCTTGATGCCCTGTGCTGAGCAGCCTCCGCTAGCGAAACGGCGGTTAGAAAAGCAATAACTCTCGTGTGTGTTTGCGTTGATTTATTTAAGTTTTCAGTTTCCCTTTTGAAGGCTGAGCTCGAGAGGCTCAGTGTGAGCCATGGTCCTTTACAAGTGACCACACGTGGCCCCGGGCTCGGGTGGACGGCACGTTTCTGCGGTGTAGCCTGTGGGCTGCGGTCATTTGCCGTGGCGGGACTGCCCCTTGGTCCAGCCCACAGAGGCCGAACCGACCGCTCGGGAAGTGACTGAGTGCGTCTCCGAGGTGCATGATGGCCCGCGTCATCGCTCGGGCTTCATCCGTCCACTGGTGTTGAGCGTTTGTTGTCTCTGACCCAGCAGAAACCACGATGATAATTTATTAATGTTTTGGAAAGATGAATAGTTTCCAACTTGTTAGAAACCAACCGAGACGCGAATAACCTATGTGGTAGGTTCACTCATTCTAAAAGCGCCACTTAAACTGCGTGCATGCTTTGAAACACACACACACACACACACACACACACACACACACACACACACACACACACACAGAACAAAGAGGTTGAGTGCGTCTCGCCGGACAGCACAGGTCAAATGACGTTTTCCTGCAACATGAAGTTACTTAAAAGTATATTCGGTAGTGATGTGCTTGTTAGCTATTTCTTTCAGGAGACTAACAGGATATAGTTCCTAAATTACTTTTTCCCCAAAACATTGGTTTTGTGTGTCCGTGGTCACTAATGATAACCGGCCACTTTTCTCTTCTTGCCTCTTTGAATCCGTCAGCACGCCATGAGGGCCACGCTTCGTGTACTGTAAGAACCTTCCTCTGGATTCTCAGAGGTCCCGTGCACTATACAACTTTGTCACACAGTTTACAGATTCTGTGCCCTTTTTATTGGGTGAAATTGTGAGATCCTAAAGAGAGCCTACACACTTAAAAAAACTGTTATGCTGTTTCTAGTTGACAAGTCAGACTGGGAGACAATATTTGCAAATTACGTATTTGAAACAAAGGCGTTGTCTCCAGAATATAAAAGAACTCTGAAATTTCAGTCAACTCCGAGAAAATAAACAGCACAATTAAAATGCGGGCAAAAGATTTCACCAAAGAGGATATATGGGTGACAAATAAGCCCAGGCAAAAGATGGTCAACCGCCAATAGCTTGATTATAACTTAACTTATTTTTACCTAAATCATTGTAGGGCCGGTATATTTCTTCACAGATGCTCATCTGATTAGATGCATGGTTAATGCTGGGAGAGCCCCTTGGATGAGTTCATGTCAAGGTAATATTTGGACATTTGTTTGATGGAGGGATCATTTTAACCCTTGTTTCCCCTTATTGCTGTAAACAAAGTTTTCCAGCAGGTGGGGAGATGTCCGTTTGTCAGCGGTGACTGCTGCCTTACCAACACACACGCACGCACGCACACCTCTAAAGCACCTTGTCCATGCTTCGTGAGCCAGATGGTGAGCCAGCCTCCTGTGCAGGTGTCTTGGTGGCAGTGTGGGTGCTCTGCTACCCGGCACGCGTCAGGAACGCAGGCAATAAACACTGTTTTGGCAACACCCAAAAGGGAAGTCCCTTCTCAGAAGCTTCGATTCCCATTAAGCTGTATCTGACTTGAAAAAAATCTGCCAATGAAGTGTTCTCCTCCCTTCCCCCGGTGTCGTCACTCGCTGTGGAAACTGGTCATTTCGGGAAAGGTGCAGCTGGCCGTCCGCGGACCTCGTCTCCCCGTCGGGAGCTCAGCCAGAGTAATTTCGGTGTGTTTGCTTTTTAATTTTGGCAAAGCTTTTACCTGTGATTCGTGCCGCTCTGGTATGGTGGTGTGATCATTTTAACATGTCTGTAAAATGTGAATAATGGAACCGTGTCTGTATCCAGCCTCTCGATGTCTTCTGAGGACTTTCTTATCCACAGCAATACATAATGCCGTCTCCCTTTCAGCAAAGTACCTGTGATCACAACTGTCCTGTGCGTGCCCTGTTTGCCTCTTAAATGTCTGGTTAGCGGGGACCCAAAGATTCCAGTGAGTCAGTATACATACCTTTGTATATAGTTATCTTATTGCATATAAAAAGAATCTGGTGCTAACATTTTGCCCTTGGCATTCTTAGATGGTGGCCGATTCCTCACCCCTGTCATAGCTCAGCCGTGGAACGGTCTCAGTAGCGGATTTCCGTCCGGGCTACGTACTGCCTGTGGCGTGTCTCCTGCGGTTCATTCACGTGGAAAGCACGTGCAGGTTCTGTGCTCGACACCACTCACCTCTCACCAGATCAACCTGCTTGATTTTAACAAAATAAATAGTGTCTTTGAGTGAACGGAGCCTGTCTTTGATTTATGTGGATCAATTACATCTGTTTAAAGAAGCAGACGGGTCCTCAACACATCAGATGAGCAAACGTTTGCTAAATTGTGGGACTGAGTGTGTGAGAGTGTGTGTGTGTGTGTGTGTGTGTGTGTGTGTGTGTGTGTGTGTGTGACTCCGTATCCCAGTCTAGCTACGGCCGATCGATTTGCAGTCAGAAGTCAGGGACGTGGGTCGTTGGCGCTTGGCCACAGTACTGCTGCATGACGCACAACGGTACGATCTCTGCAGTGTGCAGGGGGAAGTGTTTCTTTAGCTCATGAATTAGATCTGGCTCGCTCCCTTCCGCGTGCCTCTCGTCTTCCTCGCGGGACCAGCACTCTGACCTGAGCGTGTCAGTGGCAGATGCACACGAGAACAAGCCTAGTGACAGACGTGCTTTTCGCGTCTCTGGTCCTAGCAACGCTGCTAAGCTCGCATTGTGACAGCCGAACCCAAGGTCAAAGGAGGCGGGACGTGTGTTCTACTCAGTGGAAGGAACTGTAAAGTCACGTGGCAGAGTGCGCATGCAGAGAGTGTGACGAGTTGGGGGTGTCGGTAGATTCCACCCCGTGTACCATTGCCCACTAGGATGGGGGAGCTCTAAGGTGTCCAGACCGGAAGCCAAGTTCCTGGAGCAAAGCCACCTCTCACTTACTAGTCGTATGGCTGTGAGATCAAGTGAGGTAATACATGCTCACGTGCTCGGAGCCCGAGTAAGTGCCATTTTACTGTTTGCCCTTCTGTTTTAACCACTCTTGACGTGACCTGGACAAAACGGCTTTTCTGCTTCGGAAGCAGTTCGTCAAAACCCCCCAAGAGACGGGGATCGCTTTCAGTCGCTGGGGTTACAAATGCTGCTCTTCGGAGCCGGTCCGTGGCCCCGGAAGGTTACGTGATTGAGAGGGAGGGGTTCCTTTAAATGAAAATCACTCAAAATTAGAAGAGTGAATCTTTAGAACAGGAAAACATTCACGTTACAGATTTTAAAAAGCGGACAAATACCACACGCATCTTTGGTCTTCGCTTTTAGCAGGCTACTGCAACTTGTCATATTTGAGTTCTGAAACGACCGATGAACACACGGGGCGGTTCAAATGAGTTGTAGGGTGCCGCTGTGATGCGGTGATTCACGTGCCTCATTGCGTGACCCGTTGACAGTGACATGTGGGGGTTTCGTCCATGAGCACCTGTTTCCTCAGGTGGTGAAGTGCGCGGCTGACAGTCTTGTGTGGGCCGTCAGGCTTCTTGAGGATGAGCTGAGTTGGGGACATTGAGGCACAGGCTAGGACAGGAGAATACATCAGACACTTGCCCCGTCTGCAGTCCCGTTTGCCGTGCTACCACGGGACGTCTGCCCTACAAGCACAGGCATCCTGATCTCCTTCTGCATTTCCCGTGGAAAGAAGGAAACCAAAGCACGATGTGTTTACTCTCGTATATGCTGCGTCTTGAATCACAGAGACTCACATAAATGGACCCCACTAAACCGAGCTGTGTTCCCCCCACTCCACGACCTCTCCACCAGCTCCCAAAAGTACATCACACGAACGCAGAGTGAGGGAAATTCTGTAAAAACTGACACGTTCTCTTGAAAGGTGCCAGGGTGATGGAAGATTAACAGGTGAGGTTCAAAAATAAGAAACAAATGCAACCCGACAATGCACCAGAGCAAGGACGTGGGCTGGGCGGCTGTGGAAATCTGAACGAGGTCCGTAGGTCATGGTACGCCATCGATGTTTATGTCTTGCTGTGTGCATCGCACCGGGATAGCGTGAGCCGTTTCCATCTGGGAGAGGCGGGCGAAGGATGTGTGCAGGACTTCGTGCTCCTGGACATTTTTTTTTTTTTTTTTTTGTAAGTCTGAAATTATTTCAGAACGAAAGGTTAAAGAAAAAAAAAATTTTTTTTTCCCCGATGTTTCACTTCATCCAAAGAGCCTTTTCTTGTATCTTTCACCTGGTACGTTGACGTGCAGTTCCAGTTTTGTGGTTTTGTTTTTGTTTTTGGTCAGCGGGAGGATGCAGCATAACAGGACTCACTGCCTCGTCTGCATCGTGCTTCTGTGTGTTTCTGGCCCCAGTACCTGTGAGCCTTTGTACACCCGGTTCTCAGATAATGTCATTTTGTCATAATGTTGATGAGAGAAAAGAAAAATTGCTGGCCGGGCCCCTGTCTGCGTGAGTTTCCCCCGGAGACACCGCTGTCCTCGCACATCCCGGAGGTGTGCGCGTGAGGGGAGCTGGCGTGTCCACACGGTCCTAGCCCGAGGGCGTGCGGGTGTGGGTGTGCGTGGCCCTGAGCTGGAAGGGGGTCCCGTGCGGGTGGGTCCCGCCTCGTGCCCTGAGCTGGAAGAAGCAGGTTGGAAACTAATGATCTTCCTCGTTATTCATTTTTCTTACATGTATGCGTAGCTCACATTTATTTCAAAGTCTCATATTAGAAGCGTTTGGGGTCTTTACCTAGAAGTTTGATGATGTTTTTTGTGACCAGAAATGAGTTGCAAGGACTTAACTCTTATTTATATCAATGAGCTGATGCTTAACGGTGCTTCCCTCATCCTTCGTTTGGCTTCACGTGGCTGTTCCCAGGAACCGGGCGACGTGAAGTGAGGGCTGGTTCTGTTTCTCTCTGAGGGACTCGCGGAGTGTGGTAGGATTCTAACGTCGCCTGTACTAAAGGAACCTATTTTTCATTCATGGTTTCCCGAATCCAGTTGAGCTTGGATTGCCTTCATGCCATGTTTGAAGATTTAATACCAGTCAAAATGCCATGTTGTTGCCCGGCACAGCTTTCGGGATGGCACGACTCTGTGTGTGGAAGCCATGGGGCTCGTCCCCTGCGACGGAGGGCAGCACGCAATGTCTGTCTTCGTTCGTGTAAGACCATGCTCTGTAAATTCGAGTTTGTGTACATTTTTATCCAAGTAAGCCTTAGGCATGATAGAAAATAAACATACGTATGTATGTGTGTGTGTGTGTGTGTGTGTGTGTAAGTATCCGTAGTTAACAATACAATCTTGTACGCTTTCCGAAGAGCCACCCAATAATAATGACATAGCCAAGGCAATATCACCAGGACTGACTCAGGACAAATGAAGCCTCTCGGGCCCCTGACACACACTGCCCCGTTTCATCCCTGCGCTGGTCACTTTCCTTCCTGGACAGGTAAGGATACCAGGCTCTTCAGGGATACAGTGCTGTGTGAGGTAATATAGTCACACGTCTCCTCTTCCCTCTCTTTTCCCTCCCTCCTTCCCTCCTTTTTTTTTCCTTGTCCTCTGGCGCTCTGCCCTCCCTTTTTTTTTTTTTTTAAAGAAACAGGGTTATACTAATTTTTGAAATCTGTTTTTTACTTAGCAACATGGAGAACTGTTTCCTTTAGTTGTTCTTCAACATAATGTTGGGGTTCTGGATAATGTGTTTTATTATAAGGATATAAAATAGTTTAGTGAACAAATTCTCTAAAGGGTTTTTAGAATTTTTTTTTCTATTTGTCCCAGTTATCATCTCAGTTGTAAAGTTCCTTTGCTGTGGTTCTCACATACATCTTTGTACATATCTCCATTCCTATATGTGGAATAAATAGTTTATCACTGAAAAGTTGTAAGTGAAGGATTTAAGTGGAACTTCGAGCCGTAAGTGCTGGCTAGCTGACACTATGTGCCTTTTCGGCAGTCTCGTCTCTTATAGAAGTCCCACTTTGGAGCTATCCCCAACCTAGGCCAATTACTCACAATTAGGAATTATCTTCCCTGTTCCATACTGCCTTACTCATGTGTACCATGTTCCAACAAGCCTGTTATCCAAGATTCAACGGAAGCAGACCTTTCCCCACAGATTGAGCGTATCTTTCCTGATGTGTTCCGTGTCTGGACCTTCACAGCTAAATCTCGGCCATGTGGTGCCCCTGCCGTTAACCCGTGCACAGACACGTTGTCACTGCTTACTTTAGAATGTCATTCTCCCCGGATGGCGTGTTAGATACCATCTCCTAGGGGCGAGGGAGAAAGCGATGCGGAGACGAGTGTGAAGTGCAGGAGATCTCGGGAAGGGGGCCCCCGATGGTCTCCGTGCGAACCTCCGCGCGGACAGGATGCAGGGCGAGGGAAAGAGACGCACGACAGCGCAGCGGCGGCCCGGGACTGGAGGGCGGCCCGGCCTCGGGAAGCCGGGGCCCGCGGAGAGCGGGCTGGCGGACTGCGCTGACAGAGCGGCGGGCGTCGGAGTCGCGCGCCGGGCCCGCCCAGGCCGGCAGAGAGAGGCGCGCGCGCGCCGCACGCAGCCCGCGTCAGTGCAGGCTCCGCCCTCCTGGCTGCGTGCGCTTCGTTGGGGTCACGTGACCACGTGGCCACGTGACCGTTTTTAAAGTGGACGGCTCCGTGGCACTGAGGGCGCCCACAGCGCTGCGCAGCTGCGGCCACCAGCCATCTTTTGAACTTTCTCACCTTCCCGAGCTGAAACTTGGTCCCCATTGAACCCCAACTCTCCAGTCCCCTCCCTAGCCACTGGCAACCACCGTTCTGCTTTCTGTCTCTAGGAGTCTGACTCCTCTAGGGATCTCATATAAGTGGAATCTTTCAGTATTTGTCCTTCTGTAACTGGTGTTTTTCACTCAGCATAGCGTCTTCAGGGTCCACCTGCATTGCAGCATGTGTCAGAATTTTCTCCCTTTTCAAGGCCAAATAATGTTCCATTGTGTGTATGCACCTCATTTTGTCTACCTGTCCATCCACGATGGACATTTGTGTTGTGTCCACTTCTTGGCTATTGTGAATCATGCTGTTATGAACGCTGCACTGCAAATATCTGTTTGAGTCCTTGCTTTCCCTTCTTTTGGGTGTATGTCCAGAAGTGAGATTGCTGAGTCTTGGAGTAATTCCATGTTTAATATATATATATATTTTTACAATTTTTGTAATAACACTTAGATGTTATTTGCCCTTTTCTTGTTATTTCTTTTTTAAATTTTATATTTTTCAAATACACTTGGCAGATAATGTTTCAGGTGAACAACGTAGTGATTATTTATATAACTTACACTAGATTTATCACCCCAGTAAATTTAGAACCTATCTGACACATACTGTGTTGTAGCTACCAGTTTGTACTTCTTATCCCTGTCCCTTTTTTCACCCATCCCCAACCCCCCTCCGATGTCATAACCATCAAAACGTTTTCTGAATCTATGAGTTTGTTTCTGTTTTGTCCTTTAGATATCACATGTAAGTGAAATCATATGGCATTTGTCTTTCTCTGACTTACTCCACTCAGCCCGATACCCTTCAGTTCCATGCATGTTGTGGAAGGTGGTGATATTTCATTCCTTGTTATAGTTGAGTAATATTCCATTGTATATGTGTACCACCTATTCATTCCTTCATCACTGACCCTTTATTTCTTCATCCAGGCTACCTCCCTATCTTGAGTATTGTAAATAATGCTGCAATGAATATGTGGATGCACATGTCCCTTCAAAGTAGTGGTTTAGGTTTCTTTGGGTAAATGCCCAGAACTGCAGTTACTGGGTCCTTTTTTGTCTCTTGTTACAGCCTTTGTTTTAAATCTATTTTGTCTAGTAGAAGTACCACTACTCCAGCTCTTTTGTTTTTCCTTTCCATGTTCATGAAATCTCTTTTTCCATCCCTTTACTTTCAGTCTGTGTGTTTCTTTTGATCTAAAGTGAGTCTCTTCTAAAAGTATGTGAGGGCAGCATACGTAAGGGTCTCGTATGAAGAGTACGAAGTTTTCCCTGGGTCACCTTGACCCCGTAATCCTCTGAGAAACCTTTCTTAAAATTTTTCAACATAAAATTCAAGACAGTTGGCTTAGTGGAACTCCCACCGTGCCTCCCGCAACAGACGACAATCACGCCACAAGGAGGGTGGGGAATAGGGTCGGGGAAACTTTGGAGGGGACGCCATCCACGTCACCCGTCTCCGGCCGCACTCCTCGCAGAGTTATTTCAGGCGCCTCTTAGCATTGGTGGGTCGGTATAAACCCCCGACCCGGATCACTGGAGTAGACTCCTCACGGAGATCCAGTGACACCACCTTAAGCCATATGAGGTCGCCACGGAACCGCGGATAGGGGCTCAACTCTCGCTTCGTGGCACAGCCACGTCTCAGCCGCCCAGCAGTCACTCTCTTTCGTACAGCCTCCCCCCTTTCCTTCATGTGTTGCTAACCTGTAGAGGGTGTTTGGTTGTCCCCAGAGGGCGATGGAGTTCCCCCCTTTTCTTAGTGTTGACCCAGCTCTTTCCACCCTGCGACGGTGACGCAAAGACAAACAAGGGCGGGTGCCCCCTCTGAAGAGGAGACCATTCAGGTGCTCATCTGGCCGTGTCCCCTCGCGGGGAGCTTAGGTGACGCTTAGCCGTAGCGGACTCAGCTTTGTGTGACTTACGATCGGACACTAGTCCGATGCCGCCCTAGACCATATGCGTTCACCACGGACCCGCAGAATGAGCCCAAACGAACTCCGTGGCCTTCAGGGGACCTTAAGGGTGCCCAGCCGTGGAGCTACAAACTCGGACCTGACTGGCAGGCCAGTCAAGCCGCTCATTCATTCACTCATTCACACACCAGGTTAAAACATTGCCTCCCCCCTTTGGAAGACCCTGAGCTATGTCCTCCCCCTCTAGGAGGACCTTGATGTCTCCCCCCCCCACCCTGGGACGACACTGATGTGCTCCTCCTCTGGGAAGACCTTGACCTGTGCCTTCAAACTGAAGACTAGGAGGCGATCAAGCTCCTCTTCCGTCTGGAGACGGGACCTGACTGGGGGCTGATCCCGGGACCTTACCTTATCCTGCGGCCGCTCCTGGTGAGTTCATCCGCCCTTCCTATGAGTCCGGTTGGGGGCTCAGCCGCCCAGGGAGATGGAGCATCAGTTGGAAAGAGAACCCAGAATACTCGTCAGTTGGCATGCCTCCTCATTCAACTGGGAACCCCTCTGCCCCAGTCCAGCCGAGTCACCGGTCTGGCGGCTGGAAGGCCTGGGGTGGTTGTAAATCTTGCTGGGGCCTCCAGAAATGTTGCAGAAAAGTTGCAAAAACTCAGACCAGCAAGAAATCAAGCAGCACCTGGAGGTTTGGAGTGACTCCATTTTATTACGACAACGGTCCCAGAAGAGCTAGCGCTCTGAAAATCTGGGCAGTGGGCGCAGTTGAAATATTGCTTATATACCAGAATTTTTACACAAGCTAATTGGTCAGTTTGAACTCAAACCTTTACAAAGGTTGCTATGGAAACTACAAATAGTAACAATGGTAAGGCCAGGAGTTGTCATGGGTTGCCGACAGATATAAATTGTTACAGAAAACGGGAGCTGCTAGGGTACAAGCAGTTACATTCATGGAGCAAGGGCACAAACAGTTACATTTCCAAGTCAAGCACAGTACAAGGGAGCTTTTGAAGGAGCTTCTGCATTCAGTAAGCTTAACTGCAGAAAGCAAGTATGTTTACAGAAGCAGAAAAGAGCTGATTATATATGTTGGCTAATTAAGAGGGAAATTCCTCTTCAATGGGTGTTTTATTCTTTCTTTATACCTTTGTGGGGATTCTCAAATTTCTATAATGGGCATGGATGACTTTTTAGTCATATGGTAGGTGCAGTATCTATCAATATAAAAGGAGCAGCCCTGGATGTTCTATATTACTCCACAGTCATGAAGCATTCTTCTGTGCGTCCACTGGAGGGCAGCAGAAGCACACCAAACGCAAATACTCTTTGCTCTGCAGCTGAGCACTGCTGTTAAGAGCTCAGGTTTTCTGACGTGTTACTTAGAGAAAACAAATTCGTCATTACTTGTGGTTTTCTGATCAACTGACTATATATTCACTGCCGGAATTGATGTATAGGAGAAAACATGAGTCTCCTGGAGACACACTATGCAGATCCAACCAAGGTTGACAAACTGGCGTTTCTCTTCATGTTCAGGGCTATGTGATGGATAGAGGAATCCACACATTTTGAAATTAAATGTGCCTCCTGTACAATTGTTTTCTAACCTTCCCTTTCAACTCACATCTCTGAAGCATTTTTCTATTTCCTTAATTTTTTTTTAATGTACGTTTCTAAAAGTTTGCCTCATGTACCAGCCCATGGACGCTTTGTAATGTGCCTAACCAATTGAAATTGGCCATTTAGGCTGTTTTAAGTGGCTTTCTACTATCAAGAGTGTCCTGTGCATATAAAGTGAGATGGTCACACCCTTGATCAA
>JAQQSQ010000115.1:0-38639 GCA_028627145.1 Eidolon dupreanum
TCTTGATTCATCTTTGTATTCACTTTAACATTTTTTTCCATAAAGGTGTTCGATCAGTATGTGTTGAATGGATTATTTTATCCTGCATATTAACTCTCCTTCCTAGCTTTGTGTCACCTGGAAATGTATAGAAATGCTCCCATTTCTTCATGTTACTGATTTAAAATATTTTTTAAGACCAAACCAAGAATAGACCAAGTAGAGATCTGCCTCATATTTAATATGAATCTGCCAGTCATTACTCTTCTTAAGCCCTCTATAAAGCCACCATTTCTCCTGTTTCCTAAGTATATCATGGGTGATTGTCAAAATGCCCAACCGCAGCCGTAGGCTACGTGTTTGACAATGCCCAGGACTGTTTTTCCTGGGCATGGTCACTACCAAAGTTCCTGTCATTTTTACATCATCATTCAGTTTTGTGTTTTTGTTCAAATGTAAGTATGAAATAGTAAAATCAGTTCCCCTCAGTGCTTCCTTTATCTGTTGAAGGATAAAATTTTCAACATATAGAAATTTATCAGATGCTCTGATTTGAGCAAAATTAAGCTGCCATTATATCACGTCTGTATTTTATCCTTGTTCTTGTTCGCAACATGTTTCAGAAAACTTCATCTAAATCCTCCATCTGGTCAAGTGGCCAAAAAGTATGCTCTACTTGATAATACCACTATTGCCTTTTATTAGCCTTGCTTAGGGGTTCCTTTATCCCATGTTTAAAAATTTCCATACTCGTGTATATGTGTTAATTTACAGCTGTCTTTCTCCTTCCATTATAAAACATTATAATACATGCCTTTCAAAGCCATTTCCCATTAATTTCATCCCACTAAGTGTTAGCGATCTCTGAAATTTACTTATTTTGAAATTTCAGATTTTCTCTCTGCACACACACACACACATTTTTTTAGGCTATTGGATTTGTTTTCTATTTCTTTATATCTCTCCTCTTAATAATTACCTGCTAGTTCTTCCACTGTTCTTTTTTTTCCCCATCATATTATTATTATTATCCATAGCCTTGCAGTTTTAACTGAGGATTTTAAAATTTTATTTGAGGTAACATTAGTTAATAACATATAAATTTCAAGTGTACAGCATTATAATTCAATATCTGTATACCCTATTGCATGTTCACCACCAAAAGTCTAGTTTCCATCTCTTACCATATATACTTTACCCATTTCACCCCTCCCCCTTCCTCTTTGCCCACTGGTACCACATTTCTGTTATCTGTGTCTGTGTGTTTATTTTTGTTTTGTTCATGTTACTTTTTTGTCTTATAGTCCACGTATAAAAATCATATGGTTTTTGTCCTTTTCTGTCTGACTTATTTCACTTAGTATAATACCTTCAATCCATCCAAGTTGTAGCAAATGGCAATATTTTGTCTTTTTATGGCTTAGTAGTTTTCCATTATATATATATCTATACCACTTCATCTTTATCCATTCATCCATTGATGATACTTAGGCCACAAATAATGCTGCAATGAACAAAGGGGTGTTTTTCAAATTAGTGTTTTTATATTCTTTGGATAAATACCCAGAAGAGGAATTGCTGGATCACATGGTAGTTCTGGTCTTAATTTTTTGAAGAAGCTCCATGCTGTTTTCCATAGTGGCTACACTAATTTGCAGTCTCACCAACAGTGCACAACAGTTTCCTTTCTCCACGTTCTCTCCAACACTTATTTCCTGTCTTTTTGATAATAGCTATTCTAATAGGTGTGAGATGATATTGCATTGCAGTTTTGATTTGCATTTCACTAATTACTCATGTTGAACATCTTTTCATATGCCTGTTGTCCATCTGTATATCTTCCTTAGAAAAATGTCTGTTTAGATCCTCTGCTCTGAGGATTTTTTTATCCTCTGATTTCAGTTCAAAGCTCCTTGATCATACTTATAGGTCTTACTAAGCATAACCTTTTGGTTCTTTTGAGCTATTTAGCACTTTTCCAAGAGTATAATCATTCTAATACCATAAGCCAGCGCTGAAAATACTGTTCCTCAAGCATCATCTGCATAGCTAGTGTTTTCTATATCTGTATCATTACAGAACTATAGCTAGAACAGACGACAGTACTACCTTGCTTTAGAAAATGCCTCACAGAAAGTCATTAGACACCCATTACGATCTGTATCATTGAATCCTTCAATTTCTGCCATTGATATGGGAAGAATCTAGGTAGCTTTGTATCTATATTCTCCTGCATGGTGACATGCCTTCCTGTTTTCTGTGTTAGTTTTCTAATCAGTTATTTATTCTGCTAAGGTGGTTCAGTTCCTTGAGTGTGACTGAGAACAAACAAGGTTCAAAGGGATATAGACAGAAAGAAAAACAAATTTGACCACTTCCTGTAAGGAAGAACCTAGCACCGGGCTTCATTGCAAATTGCCTTATCAATATTGGAAAGTGTTTCACTTTCCCAACAAGATGTAAATTTTTATTAAAATGCCCAATGACCTCAGAAGGTGGCTAATTTTTCTCTAGCTTACCCATTATTCAAAATTTAGTTTTAGTTATTCATGTAGAGAAGACCAATATCAGCATAATTAATCAAAATAGTTGTACTTTGCCTCTTGATATGGTCTTGAGTTGTTTATCACCCATTGTACACATTAATACATGTTACCAAAGCTGAATTTTAGAAACTTATATTTTGTATAAGGAATTAACAAAAAAGAAGATAGCATGGTCTCCAAAAAAACTATCTTTTGGGGAAAAAAATCACTGTATTTATCCCAAGAATATAAAAATCTATTCCTAAGATCCCCCAAATATTTCTGTACCCTCTAAAGGGTATTAACAGTGCCAGAAGCCTTCTCACCTCCTAAGGACAATGATAGGATTTCTTTCATTTTCAATTGTCTTTATATTTTTTTCGTTTAAAAATTAGTTGTTCCGTTACCAGAATCTTATACCTATAATTCCACTTATGCTGTTTATCCTTTTCCAGAGAGTAGACAAATGTTTCTCAAGCCATTTTGCTAGTATAGCCTCTTTGCTAGTATAAAAACTTGAATTTGCTGACAATCCATGTAGTAATCACTCACTTTGGGTAGGGGGACATAGGAGTCCTACAAATTACAAATAAAGATTTGAAAAAATTTTCAGGCTTCCTAAATATCAATGAATTACAGTCCTTTTGACTTTCTTCCTGAGCCACCATGAAGTCTTCTCTTTTATGGGTCCTACCCATCTCCTGGAATGTACTGCTTTTATTTTGCTTTCCCTTACTTGTCACATACCCACACACTATTCTAGCACCTAGGTAGTTAAAACTGCTTAATTAATATAAACTCCTTTGAACATAAATCAGCAGAATTTTTCAAATGTCACAGGTACCAGTTCACAGAGACATAAGGAGTACCTCATTTTTCGATCCCATACCTTTTTCTGTCACTCCTGGATTACTGCCCTTTGTCAAATATAAGAATGATTACAGTTCCAGAAGTAGTTGTTTATGTGGGACATTGGAATGCCTAAAAGTCCACCCAAGTCTACTCTGTACTTCTGGGATACAACATGATATAGTTAGCTTTGTCAGTACAGCCCTGTGTGACCGTGTTCAGGTCATGTCACCTTGTAAGGCCTCAGTTTCCTCATGCATAAAATGAGATCTGACATTCTCTCTAGATTTATGATCTATTTAATTGATCCCCAGATTTGGATCTCATTATTAATTAATTTTCCTGGAACACCTGCTGGCATTTTCTGATTTTTTTTTTTCCTTTTCAAGTTAAGTTTTACACAAGATTTTTCAGTGAGTAATACTGTCGTGTTCCAAATGTGACAGATAATTGATTCTGATTTAATGTTTGTTGTCATAATAGTGCAGCACAAGCCTTTACTAAATTACATATTGCTTTTATAACTTAACTGGAATTGTGTACATAGATCACTTTTCCAACAATTCTCCCCCTTTTACTGGCAGAGCTTGGTGAATTCTTTGCCAGTAATAAATTGTGCATTGGGAAAGTCCGACTTCTACATTAAGAACCTAATGACTTGTATTTTTTGAAACCATATTTGCCAAAAGTCTCTTCGGACACTTAGGTTTTTTTAAAGCTCTATTTTCTTTGGCTGGCTTAAAATGTGAATTAAATAATCTCCTTGGTTCTGGTGGTTCTGATGCATCTGTTGCCAGTAGTGGATGTTGGCCTGGGGAAATGTGACTTCCATTACCTAAGGATGAAGAGTCTCCAATTGATTATTAAAGATGTTCATCAAGAAGTTCTGTACCCTAGTCCTTGTGAAACTAATCAAGCATGAAGTAGAGTGCTCTTTAGATAAGGTGTAGTTTTTGTAAGAGTAATTAAAGGGTTTAAAACCTTGGTTGGGATATGACCCCAGTGTGACTTTCCATTGTCTAGAGAGCTCCGGGGTCATAAGTTCATTATCAGTGATCAACAGTGTAGTCAAAAGTAATCAAAAGTGCTTCCTATATACTCAGAGCTGTGCAAAACACTGCTGTGGATTTAGTTTAACAACTACATGCTGTTTCTTCTTTCATTATATTTGTTTAACTCTATAGGTATTATAATATTAATGTGTGTTTCGTTTCTTTTATAATACCTAAGACTAATCAATATCAAGATCAGTATTTTTTGAGTACATAAATGTTTGTGGAGGGGACTACTTTTTGTGGTGTTTTCACCTCATGCTGTGCATTGAAGATAAAAACTGCATGTACAGTGATTGATTTCTCACACACATGACTGTAGGTAAAGATGCAAATGAACACTTAATTTGTCTGTTTAATTAATTGCATAATTTAGCCAACTTTGAAAATTGAAAAGGGAATCTACAAACAACTAGCTTTTTGTTGTATTTTTGGCAAAGAACTACCAAAATTACTTATTCTCTGCTAAAGTCAGTGAACTAGCTTCTTAGGAAACCAGGTGTGAGGAATTATTGTGCCAGTTTTGCAGACTGCGATTTGTCAATATTCTGACTGCCTCCTGAACCCTTCCCAAGTTGCCTTCAAAGTTAGGGAGCTCAGAACCAGTCATACTGTGTACACATTTAACGTTGAGAAGTATTGCTTTTAAATGACATATTTGCCCTTTTGTTTATTCTTTTCTATTTTATTTTTCTTATGTGTGTTTGTTAGAGAGCAGAAAACAGTGATATTGCTAAATTCAGTTTTAAATTTCTTACTTGGAAAGAAAAACATGTAGTGAGCAGGTACTACTAAGTTAAGTGGTTGTCACTATCCATTTGGTAATATTGTATGCACCTGCCTTGATTCTTGTCTGTTCCTCATATATTCTCTAGTATCACTGTTGCCATAATCATAAAGCTCAGAATATTTTGATACTGATATGTCATATTTTTCATTATAGTTATCCTCAGGTGGCATTCAGTTAACCATGAAAGTGTTGATTTGTGAATAATTTGTTTCCAGAAACTAGTTATTAACCATAACTGTTTTTATTTGTGGTGCTTATAGTTTTTGGAAAAATATATTTTGAACTGTGAACCTCGTTCTCAATCATAGTTGAAGAATTGTCCCATGCCAACAAGCTGGTGTATACACATTGTCTCCATGAGAGTTGTAGAAGGATATTTTGCTACTGTACACTTGAATTCTTTGTTTTTAAATAATATGTCAGATAATTAAAAATAATTTTAAAAGATGAAGTAAGTGAAACATAAGAAAATTAAGAATGCAAAACAGTCTTTTAAAAATAATTGATAAGATAGTTAATTTAGGGTGCTAAATTTATCAAGTCAGTTTTTCTTAAGTATGAAAGTATGTTTGAAGAATATATTTCTTCAGGAATATAGTCTGTATATCATATTCTTATGTCATTGGAATCCTAATTAAAATGATTGACATAATGTATAGGACAGCTTATCTGAAATAGTCATTTCAAGCCAAAATATGTAATTCTTTGTTTCAGGTTATTTTGCTAGATGCCAATAATATTTACTTCATCTGCCATAAATTCACTATAACACCAGACCTCTGTATGCCTCTCCCCACAAAAGAAAAAGAAGGAATATAAGCAAGCAAGCAAACACAGGGAAGGGAACTTTTAGAGAGGATGAGCTTAAGGTAGTTTTATATTTCATAGGAATTTCCTTTAAGTGATATATAAAATGGGAACCAAGAAAGACAGGGACATTTAGCAGAAAAATATTTTTAACTTTTAACTTCATATCTCTCATTCCAACCCCTTTAAACAAGGAGTTTAGGTCTTAGAAGTTGTGACAAAAGGAACATTACTATTAAGATTCATAAGGAAGCATTTGATGACATACAGTAACAGTGACAGTTTTCATACTTGCTAAAATGTATGGTGTAAATTAAGGAGTTACTTACTTAGATTTATTCTTTTTAGAAATATTGTGATTTTCACCCTAACTATAAATTTGTTTGTCTGAGACTGGTTTATTAATGGAAGAAAAAGTAAAGACCAGAGGAGCATGAGCTGTCATAAGGATGTGGACTCACCTCAGGTGGGAAAGAAGTGTCTTAGAGCTTTTAGAGACCATTATTCACTTGAGGAAGGTATTTTAGTACTTTATTTGGACACAGATCTCAGATAGTGTAAGCAGTCATCATGGGGTGGACACTCCTGGTGTGGAAGATAATGTGCCTTGAATAGATTACAGCAATGTAAGATGCAACAACATATCTCATTTGTAAGTTAATTTTTTGGAAAGGATTATTTTACAATTTGGAGACAGTGCTACTACATTAATTATATTTTATAAGGAAGTAAAATTGATTTCAAAATGTTTTATTGGGAAAAATGAATGAAAATTATATGTTCCTCTACCCAAAAATAACTATGCCTTTTGCATTTATGGGTTTTTTTCAGATTTTCCATTTTATTTTATTTTATCTTTCATTAAACTTATAGAGGTGACATTGATTAATAAAATTATATAGGTTTCAAGTATACAGTTCAATAGTACGTCATGTGTATTACATTGTATGTTCATCACCCAAAGTCATATCTCTTTCTATCACTATATATTTATCTTAATACTACAATTTTAAAAAAAATATCTCTAGACCTAAGTTTCAACTTACCAGAATTTTTCATAGTATGATACAACATCCCAACTTTTCTTATTCTTTTCCTAGGTAAAATTCACAAATAACTTTTATTAAGTTAGTTAGACCACATGCTGATGACACGTTAATATCAGATTCAGGGCCCTTCATTGTTGTTCTGTAGCCACATGGGATGCCTAATTATGGCAATCTCTCTTTAAATGGGTACCTATGGTCATTGAATGAGAAATTCATAATACAACAGTTCAAACACATTAACACTATTGAAAAATTAGTTCAAAAGTAAATATTCACTGGTTTCAGTCAGTAGAATTATCTTTATAATTAATTACTAAGAATTCTATTTGTTATGTATTTTAGTGCTGTATTTGGAGATATTTCTTTAAATCCTCTTGAATAGTTTTTCCAGAAATTGAATTAGAGACCATCTGAATTTATACTTTAATTCAAGTAGTGAATTCCAAAATGATTTACTATAAAAATTCTTTGAAAGTTTTTATTTCTAGAAAGTAAATGTATAATTAGATTTAGGAAATTCTAATCAATACATATTATCAACAACAAATATCATTTGAGTAAAATGAGGTATAGCAAAGTTATAATGTAGCAGAAGTATTCACAATGGTATTATAGCATAATTAGCCTATCAAAGTAAGTCTTTAAATTTTAGATATTGTTTTTGCATTATAATGGAGGAAAATGGGTTTTCCACAGCACCAAATCACTCTTAACAAATACTTGAGGGGCTACAAAATCTCTAACACCTAATATTTATCATGTTAAAAGGTTATCTAGTAGAAAAATCAATCACATGAAAAAATTGGTGCAGCTGTATTTTCAGTCTCATAACAGTAGATCCCTTTTTGAAATAATTTTTTAAAGGTTTTTTTGATAGGCATTTAGGTTAACCTTTCTTCTAATACCTAAAAGGCATGAGTGGAACTGCTAACATATACTAATTTTATGAATAAAGTATTAGTAACTGCCTTACCATCTTCCTGGGGCCCTTGTTATAGCCCATATCATTCTTGTCCATTTTGTCATGTGATTTGTTCCTTCATCATTAAAGATATCTGACGTGCAGTTAGTGAGAAATACTTTCTCCCTGTGAATCTGATCTCTTTAGATAAACATTAGAAAAGGAATAATTTACTGTTAGCTCCATAGAAATCACTGTGAATAGTACCAGTCAAAACTTGTGAGCTTTTTTGCCCATTTAGGTACAAATTAATGACCCTTGGAGGCAACAGTATCAGAGTTAATATCAGAATCTATCATTTTCTAAATCTGTACAATCATTAGAAATAAAGCTCTCCTTTTTTTATATACCCATATTCATCCTGCAATAATTAAGAGATTTAATTTTGTTTCCCTTCACAGAAAGCTCCCAGGGGGAGAAAAGACTGTTGAGCATGCATGTACTTTGGTGTTATGGTTTGTTCAGTAAACATTCATTATTATATAGAATATTTCATCTGAAAATTGTATCCTAAATATGACATCCTACTAATATATTTTATAAAATACAGTATAGATATTTTTAAAGAGCATTATTGACAATCAGAAGGAAAGAAATGATTGAGTCAGTTTTTTTAAGTTACAATTTAAGTGAAAGGAGCCTGATTGGAGGACTGACTACTTTTTCCCACCTCATAACATCTTTTCAACTCCTATTCATTCCCAGTCCCTGCAAATAAAAAAAGTGCCAACACCTATCAGCTCAATAGATCTTGTCTTTATTGTTGACCTAGGTAGGGAAGAAAACTTCATAAACTTCATATTTTCCATCTTTCATAACTGCATTGTTGTGATTCAAACTCATAAATGGAGAGGAAAAACTCTAAAATATAAGGAGTTTGTGTGTGTTATTTTAAAAAAGGAAAGTTATTTATCGCTTAGATTTTTTCCCTTCTAAAACTAGGAAAATTTTAACATGGTTTATAAAGGAATTTAGTAGCTTGGCTTTCATTAACACGATAACAAGTAAATGTAAATATTGGCAGTCCTATAACCTCCAAACAGTTTTTGTGATATAAGAAACTAGTATTCAATTATTAGTGTTGCCATCATAATTTCATTACTGTGGCTTCTTTACACACTTTCTCCAGTGACGCAAATACAGACGTGATTTTTTGGAACATCAAACTTATGGCTGCCTTCTCTCGTCTTCATTACTTATGTTGGACAAACTGCCATTATCACTTGCCAAAAATAATCCCACAGTTCAATAGACTTCAGTTTTGAGGTCTCTCATGTCCTCCTTAGACCACCAGTAGCCTTGTCTCTTGGAGATTAGAAATTGGACATTTTTTTTTTGATATTTAACAAACCAGACTGTTCCTTAACCTCTAAGAATGAATATAGAAAACAACAGATTTTCTAAGCAACATCACTAGAAACATAGCAGCAAATCCCTTTGTAACACAGGCCAAATTATTTTTGTATCAAGCTTTATGAGATTTGTATTAAGGTAATGATTATAGTAGTCTCTAATACAGTAAGATATTATATGTATTTTCCTTTATATCCAGATATAGAAATGACTAAAGACTTACCAAGTTTTGTTAATATCTGTATTCTTTTGCTGGAATCAGCTTTAAGAAACTAAGGGTAAAAAATGGAGCTTATAGATGCAGACTTCCATTATTCTTATACTATAACCAAGTCCATGAAACCACTGTTAAAATAGGGACCTTATTTAATTCCACCAACTTCTCTGTTCCCTATTCCTCCCTTCCCTTTACCACCTCCCCTCATTCCCACCCTACACGCACTTTCTTTGCTATATTTTAGGAAATGATTTTTTCACCTCATTTTTTTTCCCCTTCTGTTTTCTTGCTTGGCTTTGTAACTTATTTGTATAAGCTTTCTATCAATATTCTGTGGATTATGCTAAAGTATAGTAAATAAATCACATAATTGAGTTTGTAGAAAGACTTTATACCATCAAACCATAATTAATAGAAACTAAGAGATCTTTTTAAAGAAGTATAATGTTAACTGCATTTTTCTCATTTCTTCTTAGCACTTCAATGTTTTTTAATGAAATGTTTCAAACTTCTAACTTTCGCTATTAAGTAGCTGAATGGCATTTAATTATCCAGTAAAATCTCCAACCTTGTTGTTCAAGTAGTCAGCTTTCTCCTCTATTATTAAATAAATTTTATTAAATAATTAACAACATTTTATTTAAAAATCTTTCTCTCCAGTCTTAGTTCCAGATAATATATTTTAAAAGTGGTGTTTATTTTAATCTCGTGCTTACCTTATCTCAAATGTAAGAGTCTGTTAACATGGAATGCCCCTAAGCAAGTAACTACTTTTTTCCCTATCTTTCATTTATCCTTAAACTTCATAAACTAACAAAAAGCCCAAAGTTTTACCTTCTACCATCTTTGTCTTCCAAACCAACCATATTTCATTTTTCAGAATACTTTAAATATTGCCCCATGGAACAGTATTACAAAACCATACAGGAGTGTGGTTTTGAAGATAATGTTGTGATGGTGCTATTTTTATCCATCTAATATTTAGGATGTATTTAGGTGTCCATTGTTATCTAAGTCTTAACAGATTAAATTTTACTAATTTATAAAGTCAAACCTAAAAATTATGAAGATAAATGTATAAATGGTCCTATAAATGACAGCCTTGCCTTTGCTCCTTCCCAGGAGGAGAGACTCTTTCTGATAACCTGTAAATCTGAAAGAAAGCTTTAGTTTTCCCGACCTCCTTTAACCTAGCTAGCCTGTAGAGAACTTGGATTATTTCCTCCTCCATAGCAAAAATAAGAGATTATGATTGTAGAAGGCATCTTTTCTGGACATTTTTTAAAAAGTAAATGAGACTTAAATTTTTAATATATTTTCTGATTTTAAAAATGAGGATTATAGTTAATAATGATCTGAACTTAATTCGCAAGATCCATAACGTTTCTGTGAGAGATATATCATCATTAACCTTGAAGATTCTTCATATGGAATAATCCGTTTGATGCTCATGTTTACTATATGCTTGCTTAGACTTAAACGCAGATTTTATTGGGTAAAATGTAAAATAAAATCAGCATTTTGAAGGAAGGAAATATCTGGACAAGTATATATTCTTAAAAAATATTGAGACAAGCTTACTTATAGTAGATAATTTAAAGTTTTGTAGATATTTCTTTCTGTTTTTCATTCTAAATAAGCTCTCAGCCCAACTTCAAGACTCACCTCAGTGAATCCCTTACTGGTCATCCACTGTATCTGCCTTTCCCTGGTTCTGATGTTGCCCGTTATGCAGGCCTGTGTTGTGATCATATGTTTAACACATCATTAGACTGTTGTGCCTGAAGTCAAGGGCCGATTATCTTTTTTATTCTCTCAGCAGAAAGCATTGTGCTGCCGTAGTGATGTTAATCATTGAGGTGTGGGATTGTGATATCAGAATTCTACTAACCACAGCAAATTTACTCCTAACCACCCTTTAAGATCCCTGAGAACAAGGGACAGCTACAAAAGAAAGCAGGGGAACCTTAGCTGGGTTTGTGTCCAGAAGCTTCAGGGTAGGGCTATGAAAAATTGGATGGGCTCATCAGAGCTCCTAAGGGTCCTCTTCTGTACCTTAGATTCCAAACTGAATGTCACAACTGGGTAGTGACATGGGAGGACCCAAAGGAAGAGTATGCAACAGTAATAGGGAGATGATTGAGTTTTTCCCATGTGGGAAAATTTTTTAATTTGGGCTTATATGGTATTGGATAACACTGATTCCATTAAGTCAGTTAAAGTGTGTACCTTTAGATTATCCAAGTGCTATGCACATACTAATAGAAAAGCAAAATACGAACTATTTTAACGAGCCATCTAAAAAGCTTTGTTTTAGGTGGTATGTAGAGATATATAAAGGAGGCATTTTTTTAGCTTCTATTTCTTTTCCAGTTTTATTAAGAAATAATTGACATCTATCACTCTATAAGTTTAAGGTATACAGTATGATGGTTTTATTTACATATATTGTGAAATGATTACCACACAGGTTTATTTGACTTCCATCATCTCATATAGATACAATAAAAAGAAAACAGTTTTTCTCCTTGTGCCAAGAATGCTTAGAACCTCTTAACAGCTTTCCTGCGTGTCGTACAGCCGTGTTAACTACAGTCATCATATTGCATGTCACATCCCTAGTACTTATGTGTCTTATAACTGGGAGCTTGTACCTTGCAACCACTTTCCTCCAACAACTCCTTCCCCCACACCCTTGATAAACACAAATCTGATCTCTTTTTCTATGAGTTTGTTTTGTTTTGGATGTCATGTATGAGATCATACAGCATTTGTCTTTGACTTATTCACTTAGCATAATGCCTTCAGTGTCTGTCCATATTGTCACAAATGATAGAGTTTTCTCATTTTTTTATGGATGAATACTATATATATTTATAGATACAAATATCGATATAGATATATAGCTATATATCTCACAACTTCTTTATCCACTCATCAATCGGGGTACTTAGGTTGTTTCCATGTGTTGACTATTAGAAATAATGCTATGAACCTTGGTGTGCAGATATCTTTTCAAATTAGTGTTTCAGTTCTTTTCCCAGGAGTAGAATTGCTGAACATATGGATTTTTAATTTTTTGAGTAGTCTCCATACTGTTTTCCATAGTCATTGTACCAATTTACAGTTTCACCAGCAGCGTACAAGGGTTCCCTTTTCTCCACATCAACGCCAATATTTGTTATTTCTTGTCTTTTTGATCATGCCCATTCTTAAAGGTATGAGGTGATACCTCATTGTGGTACTAATTTATATTTCCCTAATGACTAGCGATATTGACCATTTTTTCATATAACTGCTGGCCATTTATATATCTTCTTTGGAAAAATTCTGTTCAGGTCCTTTGCCCATTTTTAACTTTGATTATTTGATTTTTTGCTGTTGAGTTGTATGAGTTCTTTATATATTTTGGATATTAACCCCTCACCAGGTACATGGTTTGCAAATATTTTTTTCTATCCTGAAGGTCATCCTTTTGTTTTGTCAGTGGTTTTCTAAAATATGTGCTGCTAAAGTGAGCACATGTTGATGGTTCTTTTGTTGTGCAGAAGCTTTTTAGTTTAATGCAGTCCTAAATTGTTTAGTTTTATTTTGTTGCTTGTGCTTTGGATTTGATTTCCATAAAAATCATTACCAAGGTCCATGTCAAGGAGTTTTTTTCCTATGTTTTTTACTAGGAGTTTCATGATTTTAGTCTTTAATTTGTTTCTAGTTAATTTTTGTGAATGGCAAAAGGGGTCTAGTTTCATTCTTTTACATGCGAATCTCCAATTTCATTGATTGAAGAAACTGTCTTTTCTCTATTGGGTATTCTTGGCTACCTTGTCAAATACTAGTTGACTGTATATGCTTGGGTATATTTCTGGGCTCGCAGTTCTGTTCCATTGGTCTATTTTCTGTTTTTATGAAGGAAGCATTTTTACTAATTGAGTTGTTATATTGTGTTTTTTGTTTAGGGTGTTCCAGTGATGGCAATAAGAAACAAAATGATATCAGAAGGACTAGACCCAGATCTTCTTGAGTAAGTAATTCTTCTAATATAATTATATTACTGTCAAAATGTTGAATTTATCAGTTATAATAAGAATATTTTAAACTCTATATATTTTTTTCCTATACAGTGTTTTATAATTGAGGAAACCACCTTCAAAGATAGTGTGTCTGCTATGTTATAAAAATGAAAAATCTATCCTGTGCTACTAAAACCAGCCTTTGTGCATTTAAGAGCAATTACAATAGATCAGAGACGAATCTATTATTTCCAAAAGAGATAGAATTTGATATTAGTTTTGTTGCATAGCAATATTGTCCACAAGAAGTGGCATTTTTTTTCTTTCCATACTACCTTCATCTTTTCTTCCATTCTTTCTTTTTAAAAATTACCTACCAGGTTTGCATTTATGACCATAGTGTGTAGGAAATTTAATCTACCATAATTTAAGTTGAGCCAAATTGAGAAATAAATAGGGTAAAGTCTCTCTGAGTCCACATAAATGGTTATTATGAAACTAGATATTGGTTTGTGTGAGTTTTACAAAATATTTTTTGAGAAATGCTGAAAATTTGTGGCTTAGACATTTGACAATAATTTATTCCATCCAAGCAAACCTGGCTACATAGCCCATCCTGGATAAAATATATCTTAATGGATTATTCAGAACTAGTCTGTTTTGCAAGTATCTAGATACTTGTAAAGCGTTTTTCCAGTTTGGGTTTTAGTTCACCCCGATGTATATAGCTATGTTGTCCAGGCATTCATACTGCAGTAGCAGTATACCACTTTGGAATTTGCCTTGGCTGTCAGCCCTTTAAGGAAATGTATGCATTTTGGAGGTGAAACACTATAAAAGTCTTTTCTCTACTATTTTATCTTCCAAAATATGAAATTTAAGAATTTTTTTAGAGTTTTCAAGAACAGATTTTCAATATGTATCTACATTTAATATAGATGCAAGTAGCAAACAATTCAAGTACAATGGCATGGGTTGGTAATTTGAACTAAAGCATCTCCAGGATATTTGACATTTGTTCTGGAAATTGTTTCTGACACACACTTTGAAAGCAGATGGATTGTGACATATATTTTAATGTGAATTGAACATATAGGTCCAATCTATTTGGTACTCATTGTAATAAATGTTGTGAATATATTTAACATTGACTATGACCTCTTTTTGCTTCTGGAAATACCCAGTAGACCTTTTGTAATAACAGCTAAAATGACCTCTACAATGATGATATTTCTCTATAGAGAAAATGTAAGAAATGGAAAACCAGCAGCCCTGTAAACATCAGCATATGCTGGATATCCAGTCCCTTTACCCCTTATTGACTTCATTTCAACCCCTGTCCAGACTAAACCTAGTTCATAATCCTTTACCTAACAAGCCACCCACACTAGCAACTTGAAAATCATCCTCGATTGTGCCCCCTTCCCTAGTCCCTACTATGTCAGTCACTGATTTTTTCATTTATATCCTTCACATCTGACCACATGCCTCCATACCCATTGCTGTTTAGTTCAAGCTGTCATCATTTCTCACTTGATTATAATAGCTTCTGATTGGTTTCCTTATTCTCTTTTAATCTGTCACTAAAGCCTAAGTGGATTTGTTCATACTTCATTTTTGCTTCAGATCTTTCTGTGACTCTCCGTTGCCTTCAGCATGTGGTCTAACATATTAGAATTGCATATAAATGCTTGTATCATCAAGACCCAGATTCTCTCTCTAGCTTCATATCTTGCCACTCTTCCTTATACGTCTGTCTCACGTAGCTGTAGCAAACTACTGGCAGTTCCCTAATTGTATCATTTCCCTATTCTCTTTCGGTATCTTTCAATGTTTTCTTTCTTCTCTGTGGAACTCCCTCCATCTTATTGTGCTGGCTGATTTCATATTCTTCAAGACTCCATTGAGGTATCACCACCCTGTCCATGAATGACTACCAAGGGGAGAATCCCCAGTACCCCAATATTTCCTTGATATATCTTATTTAGCAAGTTCGAGGGTATGTCATTGTCTGTAAATGTTGAGAAACATTTAGTTGCAAGGTGGTGCCAAGTTTTAGGGTAGAATTCCAGTAACAGCTAAAACATTGTCTTACAGAAAAGCTACTCCTCAACCACAGCCTGGAGCCGGAATTCTGACCCATTACCTCATCGGTACAGGCCATCGGTCACAAGGGGCACTGGTTGGAGTGGGGGTGACTCACTATGAGCTATCACCACTACTACTAGCAAACCATCTCCAACTACATTTAGCTGGATATGATAAGTGGGGTCAGCTGCCTTGTTAAAGAGGAATTCTGGCACTTTGAGAATCATGTTTACATAAAAGTTAAAGACCCTCACTTTAGGAGAGAAGTTCGAGCTAATGAAGAAGAAAATGTGCCACCCAAGTGAAGAGTGTACTTCATTTAGAGTCTTAGGTACATAGTAAGCCTCAAGCCAAGAACTTTCAGCAAAGATTGTTCTGTTTTCTTTTTTCTTTTAAAATATAAACATACACTTTTTATTAGCCCTAGATACTAAGACAGACTCATTATAACAGAAGAAATAGCCTAGATCTGTCTGTACTGAGCAAAAAGCAAAGCCGAGGTTAATATAGAAGTAAATACTGATCAGAAAATATATTGCTATTTGATTGTGTATAAAATTGTGGAAGCTAAGAGTACATAATTTTAAACTAAAACAGCTTACATGATAGGGAGAAGAGAGTCTATCTCTTTTCCTAGAAAAATGGCTATCATTGAATTTTGGAAAGTCTATAAAGCAGAAGAAAATGCCTGATAATTACTAAATAAATAGTATTTATTTGCTACTTCTAAGTGATTATTTTTAAAAATCCAAGTTTTTGAAAATAACAATAGTTCTTCCGTAATCAAGAATTAATCCTGTTTAGCTTGTAAAAACTAGTTTCCAATGCCACTGAAATAAAAAGTTATGTGAAAGAATACTTTTATCACCATCACACTCAAAGGAGTTTAAAAGGAAAGAAAATGGAAATTTTAAAAGTCAGTCTGTTTCAGTTTTGTATTCAGTATATAGAATAAATAAATTGTGCCTTATAAGTTCTTTCAATCAATGCCTGGATTTTTTTTTTACCAAGGTTAAAAAAGGAAAAAACATTTCTCTTATGCCCTGTTCTTTGCTTACATTTATGTCCCAGAGCTAAGGTTACTATTATTACATATTAACATATTTTTACTATTCTAGGATATAGAGGTTAGGCCTGCCCATCAGCACAAGGTGACATTCATGATGGTTAAGGCTCAGGCTAAAGCAGACTTTAGAAATGGTCAGCTTGCTGGGGTTCAGATTCTGCCCTGCCCTTTATGACCCTGGACTAATTAATTACCTGATCTCTCTGTGCATCAGTTTCATCATCAGTAAAATGGGAAATAGAAGAATTCATAGCATTGTTCAGACTAAGAGAATAGTGTAAGCACTTAGCATAGCTCTGGATAAGCAATAATTGTTCAGTAAATGTTAGTTGTGATTTATAAATGTTTTGATGGAGAAAGATGTTGTAAATTCTAAACAATTGGATTTACCAGACTTTTGGAACACAACTTGTTTATAGTCCTGTAGTTGCCTGTATTCCATTGTGTTTTCAACAAAGAGATATTTAGCATACACACAGCAGCTGTCTTCCCAAATTATATTGTTTTCTCAAACTAAAAAAATTATATTTTAAAATTTGCAGTAAAGAATAGATTTCTGAAATTGAAATTTAAGTGGTCATACTCCGTATTCATAAAATACAGTTTGTAGCATATTGATTTGGCTAAAGAAAGCATATGATTGAGTTCAAGTTACTGTGCAGGCTTTGAACAGAACCAGCTCAGCTGGCGTGTGTCCTGGAGATACCTATTCAAGAGATTTATACCCTTCTCCCAGACTGTGGAATGGCCAATGTAATGGTCTTCAGAAGTAAAAGCAACCACCTCAGCCTGCTTATCACTGAGACAAGAGGGGATTTATTATTGTTAACCAAAAGAATACTGGAAAACAGGGAAACACTGTTAATTATATTCAAGACATGTCCAGCAGATTTTCTTGCCCTCGAAGGGAATTCCTTTTCTGCCAATGATCTCTGTCTACCTCTTGCTACACAACAACATAACGGATTAAAGGTTGGGTTTGGGCCAACTGAGGATACAATAAGCCTCATTCTCCAACTGGACAATTCCAAAAATAGGTTTATTTTTTTATTTTTATTTGATTTTTTTAGTTTTTGCTGAATTGGGTTCCCATTTAATTTAATTGCCAGTCCTCAACCACTGGCTGGCAGACTGGCTAGAAAGTATAGGACAGGAAAAGACAATGTCAAAAAATTGTGATTGGTCACAAGAATGAAAGAGATAATAAAAACATCAGAAAGGTAATGGTTACAGGAGCATTTATGATCTTGCTCCCTGGTGTATGTCATCAGTTTGGCTCAAATAAACTCTCATAAAAATTACAAACAAACAAACAAACAAACAAAAAAAGGCAGCATTACCTTATCTGTCCAAAAGTTTGGTCATCATTTCATCTTTTGGATTGATTTATGACCAAAATGGAGAATTGTGGACAAAAAGAAGGATTTTATGGAAAGTAATCTCACGGGGTGATCTGATCATAAATTCCTAACTGGGCAAGCATGGTGTAGTCATGCCCCAGACATATAACTTTTTAATAACACGTTTATCTTTACCTGAAGCAAGCCCTGTCCATTGTTTCTGTGTACCTAGGTTAACACACCTTTGAAATAACCACCCTCAAGAAAGCACGTAATCTTGTTAATTATCCTGTAATCTAATCCCTGGCTTGGTTTTTCTCACCCTCATGTAATCTTCCTTAAGTTCCCTCCTTAATATCAAATGCATAAAAGAAGCTCCAAAACTAGTATTCTCTGGAGCATTTGAGATCTTGCTCCCCAGTATATGTTGTCATTTTGGCTCAAATAAACTTTTATAAAAATTCAAAAGAAAAAAGGTGGTGTTAAAAAGCATGTGTGGTCTGACAGTGGCTAAACCTTCAGCTATAAAATAAATAAATCAGGGAGATGTAGTGTACAACATGGAGACTGTAGTCAACAGTACTGTATTGTATATTTGAAAGTTGTTAAGAGAGTAGATCTTAAAAGTTCTCAAAAGACAAAAAAAAATTTTTGTAGCTATATGTGGTGATGGATGTTAACTATACTGATTGTAGCAGTCACTTCACAATATATACAAATATCAAAATATTATGTTGTATACCTGAAACTAGTATAACGTTATGTCAATTATGTCTCAATTTTAAGAAATAAACTAAGATAAACAATAACAAATATTGGTGAGGATATGATGAAATTGAAACCCTATGCACTGTTGGTGGGAATATAAATGATGTAGCCACTATGAAAAACAGTATGGCAGTTTCACACAAAAGTTAATCATAGAATTACCATATAATCCAGCAATTTCACTTCTGGGCATGTACCCAAAAGAAGTGAAGCGTAGGCTCTAACATATATTTGTATGCCCATGCTTGTAGTAGCATTATTCACAATTGCCCAAAGCCAAATGCCCATCCACAGGTGAGTGGTTAAACAGAATGTACTGTCTGCACACGATGGAACATTATTTAGCCTTAAAAAGAAAGGAAATTCTATTACATGTAATAATGTGGGTGAACCTTAAAGACCTTTATTATGATAAATGAAACAAGCCATTTCAGACACATGTTATGTGATTCCACTCAGAATAGTCAGATTCATGGAGACAGAAAGTAGGAGAGTGATTGCCAAAGGCTGGAGGGAAAGGAAATGGGAAGCTGTTGTTTAAAGGGTGTAGAGTTTCAGTTCTGCATGCTGAAGAGAGTTCTGGAGATGGTGGTGATGATTGCACAACAATATGAATGTAAAATAAATGACTACTTCAGAATTCCAAACTTGGTTATGCAATTTCAGCGAAAACTTATATTTCATATAACTTCTCTCCACCCTCCGCCCGTTGTTCTGCCAAATGGTCTAATCTCATCTACTGTTGCACCCCAGTATACCTTACACTCTCACTACCAAATGACAGTTTCCAGATGCAGTGTGGCATACCATTCCCATTTTTTAATTTTACACAGAGCTCTGTCATCTTCACTTATTCCCACATTTTCTGTTTGTGGCAAACTCCTGCTTATATCCCAAAACCCTTCACAAGTATCTTCATCTCTCTGGAGTCTTCTCTGACTAACCTCAGCAGAGTGAATTACTTTTTCTTTGTATACAAGTGTAGCTAGTACAACTGTATTTGTGTATATCACACTGTATAACAATAATTTGTTTGCATTTCTGTCTCCCTCACTAAAACAATCAGCTTCTTCAGGGCTAGAACAGCTTGTTATTCATCTCTGTATCTCTAGCTCCTAACACAGTTTCTGGCAAATTGTAGGTACCTAATGATGAGGAGAATAATAATTATATAATAGTACTACTAATAATAATAATAGAAAATAACATTTATTTACTTACCATGTGTGAGATATTTTATTATATACTTTACTTTTAGTAATTTATTTTAATCATCACAAGAGTCCAGTTGAGTACAGAGCAGTTAAATAGCTTCCCCAAAGTTATCCAACAAGGAAGTAGCAAGGCTGGGATTTGAACCCAGCCAGTCTGGCTCCAAAGTTTGTGTTCTTAACTACTATACTGTCTATAGCATCACATATATGAAAAGGTGGTTACACATATAAATTAATTTTATAATGTCACTCCCTTCTAGACCTAGCTTTTACCCTTTTCTTAGTAGCATTTATTTTAGGGGAGTTGCGTACATTGTTTTTTTTGTTTGTTTGAGTTGCCATAGATACTAATATAATTTTAATGTAGTATTCAAATAATTCCCTCTGGTAATTTTTTTTCTTTTTAACAAAGTGAAGACAATAAGAAATCAACTGTACAGCAAAGAAAAATTTACTGGGGAAAATATGCCCGGTATTCTTGCCCACTTTTACAGAGTTCTTGCTGCTGTGAAGAATGATGGAGACTATGGTCCTATATTAGAATTTTAGGCAGATGGAACATCAGTCAAAACCAAGAAATGCTATAGCCAGCTTTAAAATTTTACTATATTGAGTATATATAACTTCCTCAAAGGCATAATCTGAAATTGTACAGCAGAGTAAATGGGTTTTTATGTGACAACTAGGGAGTAATGGCCAGCTTTTTTTTCTGTTTTGTAGCATGCCAGATATGATATTAAAAAATATCAGCCAAAATTCGGCCATAATTTTTAGTAACTAAAAGTAAATAGTAGACTATACATTTTCTTATTTTAGTAGTAGTAGTTATATCTCTGACAAAGAACAGTTTTATTTGTTGGTGTTCTAAATCTTTAATTAGACTCAAGGAGCTTGAGGGAGAAATAAGTCTGGTAGTTTTTAATTATTAAGACAGAGCAGCTGTATTATTTTTCCTTTACCTCTTACTTTCCCCAAAAGTATACTTGCTTAATTTACTTTCTTGGTAAGAGTGAATAGAGGCGGGGTAATAGTGCTACCATATTGACTGACTAATTTACTGACAAACGCTGTGGAGCCTAAGTAGTTGACTTTTAATAACCATTAAATTTTCATTTCGGTTTATTATAGCACATCCATGCAGAGTTGGAGTTTAACCATTCACATATCACCTTGTTTTGCCTAGGGAATGTTCAAGACACTATTTTTACCAACTCATACTTTTCATATTTATTCTCCGACAATAAAACATATAAGTAAAAATTCAGCAAACATTAAGAACGGTCTTTGTCCAAGCACCCTTCTCCCCCACAATATTTCCACATTGCCTGTATTTCTTAATAGCCATTCTTGAACTCTCTTCCATTTTAAAATTTCTCCCTTCAGCTTTCCTGAACATGAAGATTTTCTTTTTCTTTCCATTGTTAGCTTTCCCTTCTCTGTACCTCATGAACACTTGGAGGCTGCATGGTTAGCACTGGTCATGCCAGCCTCTCCAGATCACGTCGCTGTCTACAGTTGGATCTCCATGGTAATGAGAAGCAGAAAGTGCTGAAGTAGCACACTCTGTAAGGACTGGCAAGAGAAAACAGTGCCACAGCCTGTACAGGAATAGCACTTAATCCCCTTGGTGCGGGAGATGCCAGAGAGAAGCACACTGTGGCAGGGAGCGGGAGTCTCTCTCAGTTAAGGACACAGACTTGGCAGATTTATTAGCAGCAATATTCTAGGATGAACCTAATTTACAGTTAGTAACTGTGTGTTTCAACTGGAAAAACCTTTAAAAAATTGTTCCTTCTCTTTCAGGAGGCCAGATGCTCCAGTGCCTGATGGTGAAGGCGAAAAAAATACAGAAGAAAGTTCAGATAGCGAGTCTTCCTTTAGTGACTAAGCTTAATTTTACTAACAATTACATACCCATGTGTATGTGTACATTTACATTCTGTCAGAAACAGAGCCTGAATTTAAACTCTTAGTCATAAAAACATCAGATGGACAAATATCTACCACCAGCCTTCCTCTGTGTTAAAATAAATAAATAAATAAATAAAGCATTTATAACCTGGCAGAGTGTCTTGTTACCAAAATAAAGGGCCCTGAACCAAGAAGTAAAATAGCCTAAAGAAGTGCAATTAGGCTTTAATACTAAGATGAAATATTGCAGGGATGCAGTGAACTACTTTAAAGTCAATGTGAAGTGATCAAAAATACACTCGATGCAAAAACAAATTTAGCTAAGTGAATCATTCAGTTTTGGTGACTATTTTAGCATGAAAAGTATTATGTGCATTTATATCACAAATTAAAGAAATTTCTAGCAGAAAGTAATACTGGATTGAAATTTTCCCTGATAACTTAAACCTTATATATCCTATACAATATAGATATAGAACTTACTGATAGTATTTATTAGCATCTAGAGCTTTTTACCACTTGGCCATCACTTCATATAATATCAAAGTTAGGTATTCTTATTATATTTTTTATCAGATAGAAATTGAATTTAAGGTAGTTTTAATGTAGTTCAGACTGAGCAAACATCATTGTCATCAACTCTTCATATCGCCTAAACAGAAAAAATATATTTAACTTGCGGTTTTAAAATGCCCTCACCTCACTTTGCAAATAATTCTTCATGAATAAATATTTGTACAGTCTAGAAAAATCTCTAAACTACAGTCAGCCCTTGGTATTCACAGAAAATTGGTTCCAGGAATCCCTAAATTCACGGATGCTCAAGTCCCTTATGTAAAATGGTGTAATATTTGCAAATAACCTTTGTGCATCCTGCATCCTCCTATATAGTTGAGAGTGATCTCCCGGAGCATTAACCACCCCCGCACTTGTGGACTGTGCTTTTGAGTGGGGAAGCAAGCTCCCCCAATGTTGAAAAAGGACTCGAAATAAAACAAAGATACACGGCCCATGCTTGTGGAATTTCGTGATCAAAAAAATATACAAATTTGACCTTAGAACTGTCGAGTGCAGCTGTGACTAATATCAAGTTGACAAGAGCATGTGATGTGGAACAAAAAATATTCACTGCCATTTACCACTTGCCTATTCAGAACTGCTTCAGTCTCATGTTAAATTCACTCTGTCACCAAGTTTACAAGGTGATGCCCAGCCACAGTCTATATAAGACTACACAGGAGGATTAGTGAGACAAGCTACATTTCCTGTTACTACATCTGGACCCAAGGCCAAAACTCATTCGTCATCTTCCTCCCCAACCTATTTGAGATTTTTCTAGCACTCTGCCAGAAACTCTAGTTTGGTTTCCTGGTGGAGTGACCCAGACCTTCATCCCTTCAGGGATGCAGAGCGTTGGTGACTTGGCCTTTTTAGGCTCTGATTATCACAGTAGTCTGTTTGCTGTTCACACCAGGCATGGAAGCATCAAGACATATCCCAATGAATCCACTAAGTTCCTGACACATTCTCTCTGTTTGTGTATCCACAATCCTAGCTTCTCATGTTAACCAACATATTAACACTCTTTTTTAGCCTGTTATGCCACAGACATGAGCAGCCCAACAGGACCAGTTGACAGCAGTAGCCTCAGTTTTATGGGATCCTTACCGTGCTTCCTGGTGAAAGTGTTCCAGCTTCTTCCTCTTACCCTGTCTAGGAAACAGGACCTCCAGTCCAGCAGCAAGCCTAAGGTGGTAGAAATGGGATGCACAATTCTGCAAGTAGGCCACTGGGAATGGGGGTAAGAAGGGCCAAACCTGTTTCTATCCTCTTGATTGCTGGAGCCATGAATTCTAGCAGTTGGGAACATGGCATCATGGACAGGCCGTTGGCATGTATCACATCCTGGAGAACAGCACCTCAGCCCTGCAGATGTCATCTCTGAGCTGTTGTCTAAGCTGACCCTATAACAGTACTGTTTCATTGTTCTCAAACATGTCATTATCACCCTCTTTAGTATATTCTTTATTGCTTTAGTAGATTGTTCTCTGGACCCTTCTTTGGAAAATAGTAAGTTGGTTCTCTCCACATATGAAATCTATTCTAACATTACCACCTTTCTGAGCTACTGACTTCTTCAATACTTTGACAAGGCAATTTCAGCATCTCTTTCTCATTTAGTGTAGGCCATCATCATGGCCAAGTTTCAAGAAACCATCCCACCAGCCTATTAACACCAACGCTATGAGTCCTTGCCGCCACCTACACGGTGAATCTTGAGTCATAAGAAAGTGTTCCCATGTCGATAAACTCTCCCCTATCTAGCCTTATATTTCTGCCTCTCTGGTCCAGCACACTCAAGATCTATTCCCACACATGTTCAGATTCCTGCCAGTACTTGTTAGCCAGTTCTTAAAATTCTTTCAGTAAATATGCTATTTCTTCCCAGATTAAGGACTTTATTTTCTCTCTCAGCTGAAATGACATTAATTATCATTCTCAAGGCAATGGGGGAAGACGAGTTAGATCTTGAGGTAGTAAAAGTCATCTTACAAGGCATCCACTTCAGGTGAACACTTTGTATGGTCTCCAGGTAAAGGGAGGTTGGTTTCTTCTAGTGAGAGAGAAAGAGCTGCCTTGGATGACACGGGGGATTCAGAGAAAACCAGGGGTTCAAGCTCCTCAAGCACATTCACCCAAACGTCTCAGTCCCTCTCCTATGATATCTAGACCCTAACTTTAGTAAAGGAGACTTATGGAAGCTGCATGTTTCATCTACTTTGCAGCTCTGTCAACTCTTACAATTAAACTCTGGGTCTGACTCTAATCACAGCTGTCCTATGGCTGAGGAGATAGTTGTCTCTTTAAACACTACCAAGGTGGCCTTTGGGCTTTCACTGTGCTCTAAGATGGTAGTGGGAAGATCTGAGTCTGTTACTGTTACTTTATGTTTCTAAGGCTTCTAAGGCAATTAACAAATGCTAGCCAATTCCACAATCCTTTGCCCTATTCTAGTGGCATAGCTACTAGATAAGCCATTGCTTCTCATCCCAATCCTCCAAAGGTGAGATTCTTAGGAACTGTGATATACACCAGGGATTACCACCATCCTAGCAATAAAGAAAGTGATCCAGTTACAGAACCCCATACTAAGGATCTGCTTTCTATGGACAGTCTCATACTAAAGTCCTTTGTTATATTCCTCTTAAAACCAACGTTGAGACAAACACTTGGAGCTTGAGTAGTTCATTTGCGAATTAATTTCAGGAGTCAATAGTAAGAGAGTGGGAAGAATGAGAAAGGGAAGAAAATACAATAAAGAGTATATGATCAAGATTGCCACTGTGGGTGCTTGGGACTTGATTCTAGGACCAGCACCACCTGAGAAATGAGCAAATGCTTCCAAGAATTGTCCATCAGAAGGACCAGAGGCTGGACCACTTGTCCACTAGCCCTGCACCCATTGGTTTCACTGCTCTACATTTCTGCAATATACTTGCATATAGGCCAAGGGGCTCCCACAGTCTTGAAAAGGGCATTTTGTGACAAAATGGGAAAGTAGGGCACTTATCCGAGATGGGTTGCTGTCACCAAAAGGTGAGTCTGAGCTTGAGTGGAACTCTCTGCTACAGCTGTGTCTGAAACCCAAGGTGGGCCTGGGGGATTTATTGTAGGGCATTGCCACAAGTATCAGCTACAGATGATGCTGCTTCTAAAACACCAAATTGACCCAAACTTACTTTTATTTAAAATGTATAATTTTCTTCTTGGATACAAAGACAAGTTGGACTGTAAGCCACACTCAAGATTTCCAGAACTTTTTCATTAAAATTTTTAGTTTTTAAAATCGTCCAAGAATGACCAAAGGATAAACAATGACTAAATCTATATCTTTATAGTCTGTTGCAATTATAATGCAATTTTTAAATGTTTCCCTTTACACATACCCCGCCGAGTTTTTCTGTGAAACTTTTGTATCTGAACCAGGACATGGCTCCTGTTAGAGAATAAATTGTGTCCATGTGCTCTTGATGAGTGCCCAGGCAACATAATGTTCAGAAAAACTTTTGTTTCTGATCAAGTTCTTTACAAAAACAAGCTTGATTTCCAGGATTTGTGAAGAACTTAAATTCCCACAATTTAATCCTTTACTTTAACTGCTGCTGCAATGGTGCCATGGTGTCTTTACAAAAACAGTCACTTTTACCTTTCTTGTTGATAAGATAAACAAAAAGATGGCCACTAAAGCAAGTGTCACTCTTAGATTTTAGATAGATAGGTTAATCTTAGGTTTTAGATAGATAGGTTAAACAGACATGTATCTGCCTTTGGAACACGAAATATATTTTATTCATAACTTCATTTTCTCTGTTCTTCAAAAGATATTTAGATTGGCAGCTTACAAATAAATAAATTTGGAAATAAACTCATTTTACAATATCTTCAAATTATTTACTAGGCATCTGTGTATATTTTCTTTCAAATTGATATAATTAGATTAAAACATTTTAGAATTAAACACTTTGTTTCACAGTTAACATTACATTTTTTTTTGCAATAAGTTCTAAGTATTGGAATAATAACATGTTTAAGTCTAGAAGAAATCTTAACCATATCTAGTTTAATTGCCTCATTTTGACCAATGAATAATTTGAAGCCCAGAGGAACTGAATGATTCCTCCAAGAACTGCAAGAAAGAAAAGGTTTATCTGTATAAACAAAAATGCTTAATTAGTAATATTCTTATTTAAAATATTAATACTTTTAGTTACCCATAAAAAGCAAAATTCTTAAAATTTCAGTAATCGTAATAAAATTTCACATTGTAATGTGCAAAGTAAAGCTGTGAAAAAATCTTTATACTTTCCTTAAGGATATTCTACCATCAGTCTCTCAATTTTTTATTTGTATTAAAATATGTGACCCTGTGACAATCAAGTAAAGCTACTTCTACATTTTCTTAGGGACATCTTAACCACACTAGTTTATACTTTCCTATATAGTATTATTCTAGTTTTCTAAATCAAACCTTGGAAAATTCTAAGAAGCTGGCATCATAGTTTTTAAGTGGCCAGCATAAACAGAGTGCCTATATAGCAAAATAAAAAACCCCAGGGGTAAAATCTATGACAAATTCTTTCCAAGACACAAACTACCAAAATCACTCAAAATGAAATAGATAACAGCTTTATATCTACAAAAGAAACTGAATTTGTTGTTTAAAAACATGCCCAAAAAGAAAAATGGACACTCACATGACTTCATTGGTGACTCCTACCAAAAAAGGAAGAAATAATGCCAGTTCCACAGAAACTCTTCCAGAATATTGAAAAGAAGAAACTACTTTCTAAGTCATTCTATGAGACCAGCATTAATCTTATACCAAAAAACAGACAGACATTACAATAAGAGAAAACCACATACCAATATCCCTCATGAAAACAGAAGTAAATATTCTTAAAAATTTCCAAGCAAATTGAATCCGATATCATAGAAGAAATATAGATGTTCAATAAGCATATAAAAAGTTGTTCATCATATATCATTAGGAAATTGAAAATTAAAACAATTGTGATTATACCACATACTTATTAGAATGGCTAAAATCCAAAATACCAATAATACTAAATGCTGGGAAGGATGCAGAGCAACAGGAACCCTTATTCATTGCTGATGAGAAGGCAAAAAAGTACAGTCTCTGAAAATTGGTTTGGCAGTTTCTTACAAAGCTAAACATAGTTTTACTATACGGCTCAATCATAGTCAGGTATTAAGTTAAAAACTTACATCCACATAAAACTCTACACATGAATGTTTATAGCAGCTTTATTTATAATTTCTCAAACTGGAGGCAACAAAGATTTCTTTCAATAGGTGAATGGATAAGTTAACTCTGATATATCTGTACGGTGGAATATTATTCAGTGATAAGAATAAATTAGTCTCTTTTTTGTGGTGCCTAGGAGACAGTCAGCTGCTTCTTGATGAAGCTGAATATCTCTTACCCAGCCACTGGCTGCCAGAAGCTCACTGAAGTGGACGATGAATGAAAACTTTGTACCTTTTATGAGAAGTTGCTGCTGACGCTCTGCGTGAAGAATGGAAGGGTTATGTAGTTCGAATCAGTGGTAGAAACGACAAACAAGGTTTCACCATGAAGCAGCGTGTCTAGAACCATGGCCGTGTCCGCCTGCTGCTGAGTAAGGGGCATTCTTGTTAATAGACCAGGGAGCACTGGAGAAAGAAAGCACAGATCTGTTCAGGGTTGCATTGTGGATGCCAATCTGAGTGTTCTCAACTTGGTCATTGTGAAAAAAGGAGAGAAAGATATTCCTGGTCTCACTGATACTACTGTGCCTAGTCGCTTGGGCCCCAAAAGAGTGAGCAGAATCTGCAAACTTTTCAATCTCTCTAAAGAAGGTGATGTCTGCCAATATTTTGTGAGAAAGCCCCTAAACAAAGAAGGTAAGAAACCTAGGACCAAAGCACCCAAGAGTCAGCGTCTTGTGACTCCACACTTCCTGCAACATAAACATCGGTGTATTGCTCTGAAGAAATAGTCTACTAAGAAAAATAAGGAAGAGGCTGTAGAATATGCTAAACTTTTGGCCAAGAGAATGAAGGAGGCCAAAGAGAAATGCCAGGAACAGATGGCCAAGAGACATAGGCTTTCCTCTCTGAGAGCTTCTACCTCTAAGTCTAAGTCCAGTCAAAAATGAGATTATGTAAGAGTAACGAATAAATAAGATCAGACATCAAAAGAAAGAAAGGAAGGAAGGAAGGAAGGAAGGAAGGAAGGAAGGAAGGAAGGAAGGAAGGAAGGAAGGAAGGAAGAGAAAGAAAGAGAAAAATTAGTCATTGACTCATGAAAAGACACAGAGGAACCTTAAACGCATATTACTAAATAAAAGAAGCCAGTCTGAGAAGGTTACATATTGTATGATTCCAACTATATGACATTTTGGAAAAGGCAAAAACTATAAAGATAGTATAAGATCAGTAGTGGTCTGGATGTGAGGGGAAGGAGAGGCGGACTGAATAGGTGAAGCACAGGGTATTCCTAGGGTAATGAAACTGTAATGTGTGAAATTATACTGATGGATTCATTTGTCAAAACCATAGAACAATGGACTAGGACTAGTTAACGTATCAATATTGGTTCATCACTTGTTTCAAAAATTGGTTAATTGTAACAATTGTATCACAGTAAAGCAAGACAATAATAGGGGAAACTGGGAGGGAGGGGTGAATATATATGAAACTTTTGTACTATTTGCTCAATTATTCTGTAAATGTAAAACTATACTAAAAATAAAATCTATATTTTAAACAATTAATACATTCTGTTCAAATGAGGTGTATCCCAGGAATGAAAGGTTGGATTTACAGTAAAAAAAAAAAAAAAGGAAAGAAAAAAAAATCAATGTAACTTATTACATTAACAAACTAAAAGAAAAATATATTATCACTTTTATAGGCAAAGAAAATGCATTTGACAAAATCTAACATCCATTTCTGGTAAAAATTATCAATAAGCTAAAAATAGAAATGAACTTCCTGATAAAAAGTGTCTACAAGAAACCTATAGCTAACATCATACTTCATGGGGAAAGGCTGAATGCTTTTCCTCTAAGATTAGGAACAAGACAACAATGTCTACTCTTACCACTTCTATTCAGCATTGTACTGGAGATTCTAACCAAAACAATAGGCAAGAAAAGAAATAAAGGCATACAAATTGTAAGGAAGAAGTAAAACTGTCTTCACTTCCAGACAACATTATTATGAAAACCCATTAGGATCTACATAAAAGCTACTAGAACTATTAAATGAGTTTCAGGATACAATATCAATATACAAAAATCAATTGTATTTTTATATAACAACAACAAACAATTGAAAATTGAAATAAACAATGCCATTTATTACCAAAAGAGTATACTGAAAACTACAAAACATTGCTGAGAAAAACTAAAGGAGACCTAAGGAAATGGAATGATTTACTGTATCCATGTATTGGAAAACTCTATCTTGTTATGATATCAAGTCTTATAAAATTTTTATAGAGATTAAATGCAATCCAATAAAAATCTTGGAAGACTTTTTAATAGAAATTGACCAGCTGATTCATATGGAAATTCAAGGAACCTGGAATAGCTAAAATAACTTTGAAAAAGAACAAAGCCGGAGGACTAAAACTCTTTGATTTCAAGAGTTATTATAAGCTACAGTAGTTAAAGTATGATGTTAATGTAAAAATAGACAAATATATCAATAGAACAGAATGGAGAGTCCAGAATTAGACTAACTTATATACGGTGTTTGTTTTCAACAAAGATACAAAGGCAATTTAGCAGAAAAGGGCAGCATTTCAACAAATAGTGATGGAACAGATATTCATATATTACAAAGATGAACTTCAATTCATATGCTGAATCTTATACAAAATTAACTTAAAATGTATCATAAACCTAAATGTAAAACCTATGACTATAAAATTTCTAGAAAAAATAGAAAAGTTTTGTGACCTTAGGTTAGGCAAAAAATTTTTAAATGCAATACCAAAAGTATGAGCCATAAAAATCAAATTAATAAATTAGAATACCAAAATTAGAAACTTCTCTTCAAAAGACACTGTTAAGATGGTAAAAAGACACACCATAGATGGGGAAAAAAATGTTTGCAAATTATATATCTGATAAAGAACTTATCTCTAAAAAATATAAAGAACTCTCAAAACTCAATAATAAATTCAGTTTGAAAAGATGAGCAAAATATTTGATCAGATGCTTAAAAAAGGCATACAGATGACAAATAAGCATACAAAAATAATCACAATATAATTAGTCATTAAAAATGCAAATTAAACCACAATGAGATACTACTATACACCTATTAGAATGACTAACATTTGAAAGGCTGACAATACTAAGTACTGGCAAAAATGTCGAGGACTGGAGGAAAAGTTTACATATACAAATAAAATCAAAGAAAATTCTACATACATATAATAAAAGTCCGTGAAGAAGAAAAACAAACCATATGAAGTAATAGAATACAAAAAGTACAATTCAAGAAAACTATCCTAAAATAAAAAAGATTGATATTAAAATTATATATTGAGAAAGCACACTATATATCTGAAAATTAAACCCAGAACAGCTAATATCAAGACATGTTACTAAACCTATAGGACAATAAGAAAAAAGAGTCATTTGGGCATTGAGTCAAAAAAAGACCAAGTTGCTTCTAAATGAAATAACATTAGATTGTCATCAAACTTTTTGATAGAAATAATTTATACTGAAAGACAATGGTGTAATGTATTTAAGATACTCAAAGAAAATATGAGCTAAATATTTTATATTCAGCCAAACTAAACTTCAAATATAAACCTATAATCAAACTGTTAATCCTAGAACTCAACAAAACAACCAACCCAATTTAAAAATGAACGTAGGACTTGAATGGGTATTTCTCCAAAGAAGATATGAAAATGGCCAATAAGCACATAAAAAGATACTCAGCATCACTATTTAATAAGTAAATGGAAATCAAAAGCAAAATTAGGTGTCACCTCACACCCATCAGGTTAGCTATTATAAAACAGCAAAACAGTGGAAAGAATGTTGGTCCTGAGGATGTGGAGAAATTAGAACCCTTGTACATTGCTGGTGGGAATGTAGAATTTTACGGCTGCTATGGAAAACAGAATAGCAGTTCCTTAAAAAATTAAGCACAGAATTTCCATATGATCAAGCAGTTCCACTTCTGGCTATATACCCCCAAAGAAATGAAAGCAGAGGCTCAAACAGCATTATTCACAATAGCCCAAAGGTGGAAACAACTTAAATGCCCATTCATGGATGAACAAATAAACAAAATGTAGTATATACATGCAATGAGATAATATCAGCCTTAAAAAGGAAGAAAATTCTGATATATGCTACAACATGGATGAATGTTGAAGATATTATGATAAATAAGCCTACACGAAAGGGCAAATATTGTATGATTCCACCTGTATGAGGTACTAAGAGTAGTCAAATTTGTAGACATAGAAAGGAGAATGGTAGTGACCACAGGCTGGGAAAAGAAAGGAATAGAAAATTATTGTTTAACGGGTACAGAGTTTCTTTTGAGGAAGATAAAAAGTTCTAGAGATGGATAGTAGTGATTGCACGATAATGTAAATGACCTAATGTTACTGAACTGTACGCTTTGAAATGATTAAAATGTTAAATTTTATGTTATGTATATTTAACCACAGTTAAAAAAAACTATTAAGATCATGCAAGAACCTAAGACCTTAATTAGGGAATATTGTCTCCATGAGATCTTCCTTCAAGATCCAAAACTCCTCGAAAGGGAGACAAGTGAATAAACAAGGTTGCAGTAGAGTTTAACAACCAATACCATGTGCTAGATATTGCTCCAAGTGTTTAAGACAAAAATTTATTTGTTTATATAATGAATTACTAAGTGCTTACTGTGTGCCACAGGTACTATTCTAGGTGTCAAGGATATTGCAACGAACACAACAAAGGTCTCCACCTTCATGTAGCTTACTTACATTTTTATTGGGAGAGAAAGACAAACAAATAAGTAAAATATATTGTATGCCAGATAGTGATAAGAGCTTGAAGAAAAATTAAGCAAGAAAGGAGAATAGATAGTAGAGAGGGTTGGGAGGGTTTCACAGACTAGTGATGGGAAAGACATAAACAGGTAGTTTTTAAAAATCAAGATGTATGCTCCACAAAGAATAAATATGGAATATTTTATGAATGTACTGATGAGAGGCATCTAATCTCTGTTTAGAGAAGGGAAATGTCAGGGAAGCTCTTTAGATGTAGAAATGTCTGATCTGGGTCATAAGAAATGCCACAAAGAGGCATTAGTAGGAGGGGGCAGATCCAGCAAAAAGAGCAGCATGTGCAAAAACCAGGATGTATGAGACATTATGGGGCATCTGGAGAACTGAGTGATTCAATATGAAGTGAGACATGAAGCTGGCAGGTTGGGGCACTGTGAACCTTGGTGGGAAGCTTGAGTTTTATCTGAAAATCTATGGAGAAACATCAAAAATACAATAAACATGAAAGTAACATAATTAGATTCCACTTCAAAAAAGTCACTTTTTGCTGTGTGGACCTGATGGAAAGAAATCAAGACCAGAAACAGGGTGATATGACTAATGCATCCAAAAGAAGAATGATAAGGTTAAATTAAGATACTGGCTATAAGGCTAGACAGAAGACCCACTTGAGAAATGCCTAGGAATAAATCAGCAAGATTTGATGACCAACTAGATGTGAGGTTACAAGGAGAGAGAAATCAAGGATGATGCCAAGGTTTAAGGCTGTGGGGATTAAGTATCATTTACTAAATTAAAAAGAGAAAAATAGAACAGGTTTAGGGTAAATTATAATTCCATTTGAGACTCGTTTACTTTGGAGCACTTGTGGACATCCAAATGAAGCTGTTCAGTAGATAAAACAAGTCTGGAATTTAGGAGAAAAATCTGGGCTGAAGATACAGATTTGGAAGTATCAGTCCATAGTAGATAGATGAAACCATGGACATGAATGAGATCGTGTAGGAAACTGGAGCTACAGACTGGGAAGAAGGCCAAGGAAGTAACCGGGGGAAAACACACCACTCCTGGGACAGGTGGAGCAAGAGCAGCCCAGTACAAAAGGTAGTAAGATATGGTCGGAATTAGGGAGAGACTAGGACCCAAAAAGGATGGTGTCACAGAAGCCAGCGTCAAAGAGTGGTTCAAGTGGAAGGAAGCAGCCAACCATAAACAAATGCCAGGTGGCACTTACCAAACCTTTTTATGTCACTGATTTTCCCACCAGCCTTGAGCTCTGCGAGGGTATGTGTACTTCTTACCATCATATTCCCAGCTCTAGGTACACAGCAGATATTTAAAACGTATTTTGTTGAATAAAGAAAAATTTCAGCCATTGTTTCTTTAAGTATTTTTTTTTGTCTCTGCTTGCCTCTCCTCACCTTTTGTAACTCCAAGTATACATGTTAGCCTGCTGGGTGTTGTCCTGTAGCTTGCTATTAATTTTTCCCATTCTTTTAGTCTTTGTGTCTCATTTCGGAAAGTTTCTACTGAAGTCTTCAAATTCACCAATCTTTTCTTCTTGCCACGTCTGAGCTGCTGTTCATCCCAGCACCATCCAGTTCATTTTTCATCTGTAAAGTTTTGACTTGGGTCTTTTTAGATATCTTCCATTTCTCTCCATGTCACACTCATACTTTCCTCTAACTCCTTGAACATATAGGATGTATTTGTAATTAAGTTTAGCATTTCTTAAGTACTGGATATGTTTGCAATGCTTTAAATATTTTAGGGATTTTGCAACAGGATGCAGTTAAATTACTTGGCAACAGTTATTTTAGAGGCTAGCTCTGAAGCTTTGTTTGGTGGGTGCAGAACAGCTTTTAGCCTAGGGTTAATTTGACCCTACTCTTGATGCAGTATCCTTCTGCAGGCTCTCTGCAGGTCCTTATGGGTTAGGAAGTCTTTCTACTCCGGCTAGTGGGAGCATAAACTATTGCCAGCCCAGTGTGTACTCCACGGATTGCTCCACCAGGTCCTCTCCAGCAGTTTCTTCTCCAATCTTGGTAATTTCTTGAAACCCCTGCACTTATTAAAATTCAGTTGAAGACCTCAGGGGACCCTCTGTGGATATCTGGAGCTCTCTCTCTCTCTCTTTCTCGTTGCAGGTTTCTTCTTCCCAGAGCTTTCCCCCATAAAGTGTAGCTGCCCTGGCATCTCTGAACTCTAAACTCCGTCTCTTCAACTCATGGAGATCACCAAATTCTTCTGGGTTCCCCTTCCCTGTGTAGTGGCCCAGAAACTCACGAGGCAGTAAACTGGGGCTTTCATTAGGCTCATATTGTTGGATATTCCCACCCCACCCCACCCCCTGCCACTTTTTCAGAGATCTCAATCCTGCATTGCCTGTTTTCCAAAGTCTGAAAATTAGTTTCAAAGATTTGGACTCATTTTTTAGTTGTTTAAGGAGGGAGGATAAATGCTGCCCCTTGTGACTCTGTCATGACTGTAAGTGGAAACTCAGTGCTTCGACTTTAGACCCTTAAATTTAATTAGAATGTGAGCTCCTGGAATTTAAGCTAGCACATAGAATAGAAAATGGCACATAGAAGATATTCAATAAATATTTTCTGAATTAATGAGGCCCTGTTTCCTCCCCACATTACCTTCAATGAACTTTTTTTCCTTTTAATTATAACCATTTCCCTAATATGCCAAGAACATGATCAATTATCTCCTCCAAAATATTGACTATCCTCTTCCATATCCATCTTTGTGTGGTTAACATTCACCTATACTATTTTTAAAATGTTTAGAGGAGAAAAAAAAAGACCCTAATAGAAGACCTACATATACTGTGGGTGCCTCTAGTTGACTTAATCTGATAACTTCATGAGCATCATCTCTTATCTTCAGTTGAGTACTCACCAAAACAATGATCTAATCCAGTGGCCTAAATTTTCCTCAGAGGAAATGCTTTGTGTTTCTCATCTGCCAAAATAATTTAACCTGGCCTTGACCTAGCTCTATAATTTATGGCCCGAAGACTAGAAAGTGCTAAGAAATTGCTAGTATTGGCATTAACTCTGTCACTTCCAGGCTACCATGCTAAGTGCTAAAAAATGTCTTGAGTGAAATCACCTCCTAAATCAGATCCTCTTTTAGAAGGATAAAGCAAATTAATTTCAAAGTTAATAACTGTATTAACACATAGGGAACATTTGGGCTTCCTCCATAGCTAGTCTTCTTTCATCCTTATTAGCATGCTTGCCCTTTTGAAAAATAGAATGACACAACAAGAGTGGAACTACATATATCAGCACTAAATGGCAAAAAACTTAAGAATTTTTTTTGCAAATCATATGTGGAATTAAATAGAAACAATTTTGAAGTGAAAATGAATTGTCTAGGTAATGTATTCTCCCCAAATTAAAAAGGAATATGGTACAGGGTAAGCATGCCACCTGATAAGCCACAGCATAAGTGGCTTATCACTATTACTTTTAGAGGGAGCATTTTCCCACTTGTTGCCCTTATTTGACATCTGTTTTTCCCTTTGGAATGATGAATCTGGATCTTTCAGTCCTAGAAGAAGTTGGCATCACTTAGGCAACTTTGCTGACAGTCCTCCCAGATCCTTAGAAAAGACCCGGAAAAATGGTATGTTTCAAAGATTTTTGGACATTTCTTTTCGGATTTTGATGAAAAAGAACAATGAGTCTGCCTATTCGGGCTCATCATTGAGTCGACGTTTAGGCACAAAATTCACATTCTGATTTTTCTGGGACACAATCTGTTAATATTTGAAAGTTTTCTTCTAGATGAGGTATTTAAGTCAGTGTGTTTCTCATACACACTGGCCCCACAATATCCATACATTTCTAGAAGTGCCTGACTCTCTTCAGCCTTCTCCGTTCAGACAGTTGAAACTAAATGAGGGAAAAAAGGGATTCTTCGAGTTTCTTTTTTTAGTTAATTAATTAATTATTTTATTTTATTTTATTTTATTTTATTTTATTTTATTTTATTTTATTTTATTTTTTAAGCAAGGCAACCCTCAGTTGACCTCACAGATTGCAAGGAACTTGTCACCTTACAATCCCTTATTTTTCATATTTTATGCCTACAGCACCTGGTCTTCCTAGGTGGTCGCCCATCCAAGTACTAATCAGGCCTCACCCTGCTTAGCTCCCAAGATCAGACCTGATCGGGTTCATTCGGGGTGGCATAGCCATAGACGAATCTCTCTTTTTTTTTTTTTTTTTAAGTAAAATAATTTAATTAGTTTAAACTTCATCATACTGCTCAAACAGGAAAATAAAGCAATGACAGTAGTAGCAAAACAAAACTCTGTAAAGTTAATGTGGTAAACGGAAGTTTAGTTTGATTTTACAGATGAAGAAGTGCTAAAACATTTTGACCACAGAACTTCTGAGGTGTAGAAGGGGACATAATATGGAGATGGGAAGGCAGAGTTTAATTTCTTTCTCCCGCCTTTTATTTGTCTTAATAATTTGAGGTTTTTTTTCAATGTTGGCTGTAATTATTAGGCCAAGAGATTTTAGCTGACGCAAGGTTGCAACATTCAGTATGCAGAAAAAACGGGACAAATGAAAGTCAAAATAAATTTCTCTTCCTGGAGCTATTAGACGAGTGGGAACAGCTTGTTCACTAATTGCACAGATGAAGTCATTTTTGTTTGACTGATATTAAAGGCTTGACGTGAGAATCTTTCAGTTCCATCTTGCTCTGCTATATAACGCTGGTGACAGGTATTTAAGAACTGCCTGTTCTGTCCAAAAGGTTCACTGTCTACCAAGGATTATCAGACTGTCTATACACATAGTTAAACTGCTCCCAATGGTTTTGAAGCACAGCAGACCCTCTGTGTGGCAGGCACGCCTCAAGCTGTAATTCTCCCCTTTGGATTTCATAGACGTCATTTGACTTTTGAAAAAAAATCTTTTTTTTTGCTCACTTACACTTCAAAGACGGTGGTTAAGATTTTGCTTTAAAAAAAAAAAACAACTGCTTTTATTTAAAAACAAACTTACTTGCTTCCAAATGCAAAGAGCTTTTCAAAACATAGTAAAATACTTTACATGATGCCTCAGATCCTTCCTTAAGTTTATTTTCATTGTATAATCAGTTTCATTTGTTGGAGAATCCTTGAGGCATTTCACATTTTGTTAAATACTAACGTACGCCAAATTTGTAGACTCACAGGGGGTTGATGGTGTGAAGCAGAAAGGTTTAGAAAAATTAGGGCAAATTAAGCTAACAGTCAGTGTTAGGATCGAATGTTATAATTTCCACTAGCCCACATGAAAGAAAAAAAAAAGGGAAGCCCTACAGGTGAACCCAGGAACACCCTTTCCAACCAGTTACTTGCTGTTCACCAATGTGAAAGCAACAAGGTCCATCATGTACTCCGGTTTTTGAGAATTTGCAATTATTACTTGTTCTAATAGAGATATTGGTTCCACACTCTTTGCAGGAGAGGAGTATTTTGCAATAACCTCTTCTCTATAAAGCCTGAGTCTATTTAAACACATCAGGCTGCCATTTGCCCTGATATGAAAGTTGATAATATGAGATCTTTTGGCCTCTTGTCCTTTTTGTTTTGTAATGGCCCTAAATAATGAACCCTTTCAAATTTTTTATTTAAATGATTTCTAAAATATTTAAAGCCATTAAAACAAACCTGCAGTTGCACTAATTTCTGTGGAAATATTGAAAGGCAGATAGACAATTCTGGACAATAGACAAGAATGCATTTATCTGTTTATTACATTCTGAATTTCTTTCTAGTGCACATGTTGGCAACTTCCCTGCAAGGAAAAAGGTAGGAAAAATCAGAGGGGATAAAACTATTTTATTTTTGTAATAGAAAATAATACTGAACTTTGCATAGTAGTCCTGTCCAACAAACTGATAATATAAGCTACATAAATTATTTTGAATTTCTAGTATCCATAATTTTAAATGTAAATTTATTTTAATAATATATTTTATTTATTCAATACATCTAAACTATTATCATTTCAATATATAACCAATATAAGAAGTTTTAATGAAATATTT
>JAQQSQ010000115.1:38739-77575 GCA_028627145.1 Eidolon dupreanum
TCTTTCTTTCTTTCTTTCTTTCTTTCTTTCTTGTGACTGAATATGTACTACTCTATAACTTTGCTCTGTCCAACACAGTAGACACTAGCCACATGTAAAACTAGTGAGCATTTGAAATGTGACTAGTCCTAATTCAGATTTGCTGTGAATATAAAATACACACCAGATTTCAAAGCCTTAGTATGAGAAAAAGAATGTAAAATATTTCATTAAAACTTCTTATATTGGTTATATATTGAAATGATAATAGTTTAGATGTATTGAATAAATAAAATATATTATTAAAATAAATTTACATTTAAAATTATGGATACTAGAAATTCAAAATAATTTATGTAGCTTATATTATCAGTTTGTTGGACAGGACTACTATGCAAAGTTCAGTATTATTTTCTATTACAAAAATAAAATAGTTTTATCCCCTCTGATTTTTCCTACCTTTTTCCTTGCAGGGAAGTTGCCAACATGTGCACTAGAAAGAAATTCAGAATGTAATAAACAGATAAATGCATTCTTGTCTATTGTCCAGAATTGTCTATCTGCCTTTCAATATTTCCACAGAAATTAGTGCAACTGCAGGTTTGTTTTAATGGCTTTAAATATTTTAGAAATCATTTAAATAAAAAATTTGAAAGGGTTCATTATTTAGGGCCATTACAAAACAAAAAGGACAAGAGGCCAAAAGATCTCATATTATCAACTTTCATATCAGGGCAAATGGCAGCCTGATGTGTTTAAATAGACTCAGGCTTTATAGAGAAGAGGTTATTGCAAAATACTCCTCTCCTGCAAAGAGTGTGGAACCAATATCTCTATTAGAACAAGTAATAATTGCAAATTCTCAAAAACCGGAGTACATGATGGACCTTGTTGCTTTCACATTGGTGAACAGCAAGTAACTGGTTGGAAAGGGTGTTCCTGGGTTCACCTGTAGGGCTTCCCTTTTTTTTTTCTTTCATGTGGGCTAGTGGAAATTATAACATTCGATCCTAACACTGACTGTTAGCTTAATTTGCCCTAATTTTTCTAAACCTTTCTGCTTCACACCATCAACCCCCTGTGAGTCTACAAATTTGGCGTACGTTAGTATTTAACAAAATGTGAAATGCCTCAAGGATTCTCCAACAAATGAAACTGATTATACAATGAAAATAAACTTAAGGAAGGATCTGAGGCATCATGTAAAGTATTTTACTATGTTTTGCAAAGCTCTTTGCATTTGGAAGCAAGTAAGTTTGTTTTTAAATAAAAGCAGTTGTTTTTTTTTTTAAAGCAAAATCTTAACCACCGTCTTTGAAGTGTAAGTGAGCAAAAAAAAAGATTTTTTTTTCAAAAGTCAAATGACGTCTATGAAATCCAAAGGAGAGAATTACAGCTTGAGGCGTGCCTGCCACACAGAGGGTCTGCTGTGCTTCAAAACCATTGGGAGCAGTTTAACTATGTGTATAGACAGTCTGATAATCCTTGGTAGACAGTGAACCTTTTGGACAGAACAGGCAGTTCTTGAATACCTGTCACCAGCGTTATATAGCAGAGCAAGATGGAACTGAAAGATTCTCACGTCAAGCCTTTAATATCAGTAAAACAAAAATGACTTCATCTGTGCAATTAGTGAACAAGCTGTTCCCACTCGTCTAATAGCTCCAGGAAGAGAAATTTATTTTGACTTTCATTTGTCCCGTTTTTTCTGCATACTGAATGTTGCAACCTTGCGTCAGCTAAAATCTCTTGGCCTAATAATTACAGCCAACATTGAAAAAAAACCTCAAATTATTAAGACAAATAAAAGGCGGGAGAAAGAAATTAAACTCTGCCTTCCCATCTCCATATTATGTCCCCTTCTACACCTCAGAAGTTCTGTGGTCAAAATGTTTTAGCACTTCTTCATCTGTAAAATCAAACTAAACTTCCGTTTACCACATTAACTTTACAGAGTTTTGTTTTGCTACTACTGTCATTGCTTTATTTTCCTGTTTGAGCAGTATGATGAAGTTTAAACTAATTAAATTATTTTACTTAAAAAAAAAAAAAAAAAGAGAGATTCGTCTATGGCTATGCCACCCCGAATGAACCCGATCAGGTCTGATCTTGGGAGCTAAGCAGGGTGAGGCCTGATTAGTACTTGGATGGGCGACCACCTAGGAAGACCAGGTGCTGTAGGCATAAAATATGAAAAATAAGGGATTGTAAGGTGACAAGTTCCTTGCAATCTGTGAGGTCAACTGAGGGTTGCCTTGCTTAAAAAATAAAATAAAATAAAATAAAATAAAATAAAATAAAATAAAATAAAATAAAATAATTAATTAATTAACTAAAAAAAGAAACTCGAAGAATCCCTTTTTTCCCTCATTTAGTTTCAACTGTCTGAACGGAGAAGGCTGAAGAGAGTCAGGCACTTCTAGAAATGTATGGATATTGTGGGGCCAGTGTGTATGAGAAACACACTGACTTAAATACCTCATCTAGAAGAAAACTTTCAAATATTAACAGATTGTGTCCCAGAAAAATCAGAATGTGAATTTTGTGCCTAAACGTCGACTCAATGATGAGCCCGAATAGGCAGACTCATTGTTCTTTTTCATCAAAATCCGAAAAGAAATGTCCAAAAATCTTTGAAACATACCATTTTTCCGGGTCTTTTCTAAGGATCTGGGAGGACTGTCAGCAAAGTTGCCTAAGTGATGCCAACTTCTTCTAGGACTGAAAGATCCAGATTCATCATTCCAAAGGGAAAAACAGATGTCAAATAAGGGCAACAAGTGGGAAAATGCTCCCTCTAAAAGTAATAGTGATAAGCCACTTATGCTGTGGCTTATCAGGTGGCATGCTTACCCTGTACCATATTCCTTTTTAATTTGGGGAGAATACATTACCTAGACAATTCATTTTCACTTCAAAATTGTTTCTATTTAATTCCACATATGATTTGCAAAAAAAATTTTTAAGTTTTTTGCCATTTAGTGCTGATATATGTAGTTCCACTCTTGTTGTGTCATTCTATTTTTCAAAAGGGCAAGCATGCTAATAAGGATGAAAGAAGACTAGCTATGGAGGAAGCCCAAATGTTCCCTATGTGTTAATACAGTTATTAACTTTGAAATTAATTTGCTTTATCCTTCTAAAAGAGGATCTGATTTAGGAGGTGATTTCACTCAAGACATTTTTTAGCACTTAGCATGGTAGCCTGGAAGTGACAGAGTTAATGCCAATACTAGCAATTTCTTAGCACTTTCTAGTCTTCGGGCCATAAATTATAGAGCTAGGTCAAGGCCAGGTTAAATTATTTTGGCAGATGAGAAACACAAAGCATTTCCTCTGAGGAAAATTTAGGCCACTGGATTAGATCATTGTTTTGGATGAGTACTCAACTGAAGATAAGAGATGATGCTCATGAAGTTATCAGATTAAGTCAACTAGAGGCACCCACAGTATATGTAGGTCTTCTATTAGGGTCTTTTTTTTTTCTCCTCTAAACATTTTAAAAATAGTATAGGTGAATGTTAACCACACAAAGATGGATATGGAAGAGGATAGTCAATATTTTGGAGGAGATAATTGATCATGTTCTTGGCATATTAGGGAAATGGTTATAATTAAAAGGAAAAAAAGTTCATTGAAGGTAATGTGGGGAGGAAACAGGGCCTCATTAATTCAGAAAATATTTATTGAATATCTTCTATGTGCCATTTTCTATTCTATGTGCTAGCTTAAATTCCAGGAGCTCACATTCTAATTAAATTTAAGGGTCTAAAGTCGAAGCACTGAGTTTCCACTTACAGTCATGACAGAGTCACAAGGGGCAGCATTTATCCTCCCTCCTTAAACAACTAAAAAATGAGTCCAAATCTTTGAAACTAATTTTCAGACTTTGGAAAACAGGCAATGCAGGATTGAGATCTCTGAAAAAGTGGCAGGGGGTGGGGTGGGGTGGGAATATCCAACAATATGAGCCTAATGAAAGCCCCAGTTTACTGCCTCGTGAGTTTCTGGGCCACTACACAGGGAAGGGGAACCCAGAAGAATTTGGTGATCTCCATGAGTTGAAGAGACGGAGTTTAGAGTTCAGAGATGCCAGGGCAGCTACACTTTATGGGGGAAAGCTCTGGGAAGAAGAAACCTGCAACGAGAAAGAGAGAGAGAGAGAGCTCCAGATATCCACAGAGGGTCCCCTGAGGTCTTCAACTGAATTTTAATAAGTGCAGGGGTTTCAAGAAATTACCAAGATTGGAGAAGAAACTGCTGGAGAGGACCTGGTGGAGCAATCCGTGGAGTACACACTGGGCTGGCAATAGTTTATGCTCCCACTAGCCGGAGTAGAAAGACTTCCTAACCCATAAGGACCTGCAGAGAGCCTGCAGAAGGATACTGCATCAAGAGTAGGGTCAAATTAACCCTAGGCTAAAAGCTGTTCTGCACCCACCAAACAAAGCTTCAGAGCTAGCCTCTAAAATAACTGTTGCCAAGTAATTTAACTGCATCCTGTTGCAAAATCCCTAAAATATTTAAAGCATTGCAAACATATCCAGTACTTAAGAAATGCTAAACTTAATTACAAATACATCCTATATGTTCAAGGAGTTAGAGGAAAGTATGAGTGTGACATGGAGAGAAATGGAAGATATCTAAAAAGACCCAAGTCAAAACTTTACAGATGAAAAATGAACTGGATGGTGCTGGGATGAACAGCAGATCAGACGTGGCAAGAAGAAAAGATTGGTGAATTTGAAGACTTCAGTAGAAACTTTCCGAAATGAGACACAAAGACTAAAAGAATGGGAAAAATTAATAGCAAGCTACAGGACAACACCCAGCAGGCTAACATGTATACTTGGAGTTACAAAAGGTGAGGAGAGGCAAGCAGAGACAAAAAAAAAAAATACTTAAAGAAACAATGGCTGAAATTTTTCTTTATTCAACAAAATACGTTTTAAATATCTGCTGTGTACCTAGAGCTGGGAATATGATGGTAAGAAGTACACATACCCTCGCAGAGCTCAAGGCTGTGGGAAAATCAGTGACATAAAAAGGTTTGGTAAGTGCCACCTGGCATTTGTTTATGGTTGGCTGCTTCCTTCCACTTGAACCACTCTTTGACGCTGGCTTCTGTGACACCATCCTTTTTGGGTCCTAGTCTCTCCCTAATTCCGACCATATCTTACTACCTTTTGTACTGGGCTGCTCTTGCTCCACCTGTCCCAGGAGTGGTGTGTTTTCCCCCAGTTACTTCCTTGGCCTTCTTCCCAGTCTGTAGCTCCAGTTTCCTACACGATCTCATTCATGTCCATGGTTTCATCTATCTACTATGGACTGATACTTCCAAATCTGTATCTTCAGCCCAGATTTTTCTCCTAAATTCCAGACTTGTTTTATCTACTGAACAGCTTCATTTGGATGTCCACAAGTGCTCCAAAGTAAACGAGTCTCAAATGGAATTATAATTTACCCTAAACCTGTTCTATTTTTCTCTTTTTAATTTAGTAAATGATACTTAATCCCCACAGCCTTAAACCTTGGCATCATCCTTGATTTCTCTCTCCTTGTAACCTCACATCTAGTTGGTCATCAAATCTTGCTGATTTATTCCTAGGCATTTCTCAAGTGGGTCTTCTGTCTAGCCTTATAGCCAGTATCTTAATTTAACCTTATCATTCTTCTTTTGGATGCATTAGTCATATCACCCTGTTTCTGGTCTTGATTTCTTTCCATCAGGTCCACACAGCAAAAAGTGACTTTTTTGAAGTGGAATCTAATTTTGTTACTTTCATGTTTATTGTATTTTTGATGTTTCTCCATAGATTTTCAGATAAAACTCAAGCTTCCCACCAAGGTTCACAGTGCCCCAACCTGCCAGCTTCATGTCTCACTTCATATTGAATCACTCAGTTCTCCAGATGCCCCATAATGTCTCATACATCCTGGTTTTTGCACATGCTGCTCTTTTTGCTGGATCTGCCCCCTCCTACTAATGCCTCTTTGTGGCATTTCTTATGACCCAGATCAGACATTTCTACATCTAAAGAGCTTCCCTGACATTTCCCTTCTCTAAACAGAGATTAGATGCCTCTCATCAGTACATTCATAAAATATTCCATATTTATTCTTTGTGGAGCATACATCTTGATTTTTAAAAATTACCTGTTTATGTCTTTCCCATCACTAGTCTGTGAAACCCTCCCAACCCTCTCTACTATCTATTCTCCTTTCTTGCTTAATTTTTCTTCAAGCTCTTATCACTATCTGGCATACAATATATTTTACTTATTTGTTTGTCTTTCTCTCCCAATAAAAATGTAAGTAAGCTACATGAAGGTGGAGACCTTTGTTGTGTTCGTTGCAATATCCTTGACACCTAGAATAGTACCTGTGGCACACAGTAAGCACTTAGTAATTCATTATATAAACAAATAAATTTTTGTCTTAAACACTTGGAGCAATATCTAGCACATGGTATTGGTTGTTAAACTCTACTGCAACCTTGTTTATTCACTTGTCTCCCTTTCGAGGAGTTTTGGATCTTGAAGGAAGATCTCATGGAGACAATATTCCCTAATTAAGGTCTTAGGTTCTTGCATGATCTTAATAGTTTTTTTTAACTGTGGTTAAATATACATAACATAAAATTTAACATTTTAATCATTTCAAAGCGTACAGTTCAGTAACATTAGGTCATTTACATTATCGTGCAATCACTACTATCCATCTCTAGAACTTTTTATCTTCCTCAAAAGAAACTCTGTACCCGTTAAACAATAATTTTCTATTCCTTTCTTTTCCCAGCCTGTGGTCACTACCATTCTCCTTTCTATGTCTACAAATTTGACTACTCTTAGTACCTCATACAGGTGGAATCATACAATATTTGCCCTTTCGTGTAGGCTTATTTATCATAATATCTTCAACATTCATCCATGTTGTAGCATATATCAGAATTTTCTTCCTTTTTAAGGCTGATATTATCTCATTGCATGTATATACTACATTTTGTTTATTTGTTCATCCATGAATGGGCATTTAAGTTGTTTCCACCTTTGGGCTATTGTGAATAATGCTGTTTGAGCCTCTGCTTTCATTTCTTTGGGGGTATATAGCCAGAAGTGGAACTGCTTGATCATATGGAAATTCTGTGCTTAATTTTTTAAGGAACTGCTATTCTGTTTTCCATAGCAGCCGTAAAATTCTACATTCCCACCAGCAATGTACAAGGGTTCTAATTTCTCCACATCCTCAGGACCAACATTCTTTCCACTGTTTTGCTGTTTTATAATAGCTAACCTGATGGGTGTGAGGTGACACCTAATTTTGCTTTTGATTTCCATTTACTTATTAAATAGTGATGCTGAGTATCTTTTTATGTGCTTATTGGCCATTTTCATATCTTCTTTGGAGAAATACCCATTCAAGTCCTACGTTCATTTTTAAATTGGGTTGGTTGTTTTGTTGAGTTCTAGGATTAACAGTTTGATTATAGGTTTATATTTGAAGTTTAGTTTGGCTGAATATAAAATATTTAGCTCATATTTTCTTTGAGTATCTTAAATACATTACACCATTGTCTTTCAGTATAAATTATTTCTATCAAAAAGTTTGATGACAATCTAATGTTATTTCATTTAGAAGCAACTTGGTCTTTTTTTGACTCAATGCCCAAATGACTCTTTTTTCTTATTGTCCTATAGGTTTAGTAACATGTCTTGATATTAGCTGTTCTGGGTTTAATTTTCAGATATATAATGTGCTTTCTCAATATATAATTTTAATATCAATCTTTTTTATTTTAGGATAGTTTTCTTGAATTGTACTTTTTGTATTCTATTACTTCATATGGTTTGTTTTTCTTCTTCACGGACTTTTATTATATGTATGTAGAATTTTCTTTGATTTTATTTGTATATGTAAACTTTTCCTCCAGTCCTCGACATTTTTGCCAGTACTTAGTATTGTCAGCCTTTCAAATGTTAGTCATTCTAATAGGTGTATAGTAGTATCTCATTGTGGTTTAATTTGCATTTTTAATGACTAATTATATTGTGATTATTTTTGTATGCTTATTTGTCATCTGTATGCCTTTTTTAAGCATCTGATCAAATATTTTGCTCATCTTTTCAAACCGAATTTATTATTGAGTTTTGAGAGTTCTTTATATTTTTTAGAGATAAGTTCTTTATCAGATATATAATTTGCAAACATTTTTTTCCCCATCTATGGTGTGTCTTTTTACCATCTTAACAGTGTCTTTTGAAGAGAAGTTTCTAATTTTGGTATTCTAATTTATTAATTTGATTTTTATGGCTCATACTTTTGGTATTGCATTTAAAAATTTTTTGCCTAACCTAAGGTCACAAAACTTTTCTATTTTTTCTAGAAATTTTATAGTCATAGGTTTTACATTTAGGTTTATGATACATTTTAAGTTAATTTTGTATAAGATTCAGCATATGAATTGAAGTTCATCTTTGTAATATATGAATATCTGTTCCATCACTATTTGTTGAAATGCTGTCCTTTTCTGCTAAATTGCCTTTGTATCTTTGTTGAAAACAAACACCGTATATAAGTTAGTCTAATTCTGGACTCTCCATTCTGTTCTATTGATATATTTGTCTATTTTTACATTAACATCATACTTTAACTACTGTAGCTTATAATAACTCTTGAAATCAAAGAGTTTTAGTCCTCCGGCTTTGTTCTTTTTCAAAGTTATTTTAGCTATTCCAGGTTCCTTGAATTTCCATATGAATCAGCTGGTCAATTTCTATTAAAAAGTATTCCAAGATTTTTATTGGATTGCATTTAATCTCTATAAAAATTTTATAAGACTTGATATCATAACAAGATAGAGTTTTCCAATACATGGATACAGTAAATCATTCCATTTCCTTAGGTCTCCTTTAGTTTTTCTCAGCAATGTTTTGTAGTTTTCAGTATACTCTTTTGGTAATAAATGGCATTGTTTATTTCAATTTTCAATTGTTTGTTGTTGTTATATAAAAATACAATTGATTTTTGTATATTGATATTGTATCCTGAAACTCATTTAATAGTTCTAGTAGCTTTTATGTAGATCCTAATGGGTTTTCATAATAATGTTGTCTGGAAGTGAAGACAGTTTTACTTCTTCCTTACAATTTGTATGCCTTTATTTCTTTTCTTGCCTATTGTTTTGGTTAGAATCTCCAGTACAATGCTGAATAGAAGTGGTAAGAGTAGACATTGTTGTCTTGTTCCTAATCTTAGAGGAAAAGCATTCAGCCTTTCCCCATGAAGTATAATGTTAGCTATAGGTTTCTTGTAGACACTTTTTATCAGGAAGTTCATTTCTATTTTTAGCTTATTGATAATTTTTACCAGAAATGGATGTTAGATTTTGTCAAATGCATTTTCTTTGCCTATAAAAGTGATAATATATTTTTCTTTTAGTTTGTTAATGTAATAAGTTACATTGATTTTTTTTTCTTTCCTTTTTTTTTTTTTTACTGTAAATCCAACCTTTCATTCCTGGGATACACCTCATTTGAACAGAATGTATTAATTGTTTAAAATATAGATTTTATTTTTAGTATAGTTTTACATTTACAGAATAATTGAGCAAATAGTACAAAAGTTTCATATATATTCACCCCTCCCTCCCAGTTTCCCCTATTATTGTCTTGCTTTACTGTGATACAATTGTTACAATTAACCAATTTTTGAAACAAGTGATGAACCAATACTGATACGTTAACTAGTCCTAGTCCATTGTTCTATGGTTTTGACAAATGAATCCATCAGTATAATTTCACACATTACAGTTTCATTACCCTAGGAATACCCTGTGCTTCACCTATTCAGTCCGCCTCTCCTTCCCCTCACATCCAGACCACTACTGATCTTATACTATCTTTATAGTTTTTGCCTTTTCCAAAATGTCATATAGTTGGAATCATACAATATGTAATCTTCTCAGACTGGCTTCTTTTATTTAGTAATATGCGTTTAAGGTTCCTCTGTGTCTTTTCATGAGTCAATGACTAATTTTTCTCTTTCTTTCTCTTCCTTCCTTCCTTCCTTCCTTCCTTCCTTCCTTCCTTCCTTCCTTCCTTCCTTCCTTCCTTCCTTTCTTTCTTTTGATGTCTGATCTTATTTATTCGTTACTCTTACATAATCTCATTTTTGACTGGACTTAGACTTAGAGGTAGAAGCTCTCAGAGAGGAAAGCCTATGTCTCTTGGCCATCTGTTCCTGGCATTTCTCTTTGGCCTCCTTCATTCTCTTGGCCAAAAGTTTAGCATATTCTACAGCCTCTTCCTTATTTTTCTTAGTAGACTATTTCTTCAGAGCAATACACCAATGTTTATGTTGCAGGACGTGTGGAGTCACAAGACGCTGACTCTTGGGTGCTTTGGTCCTAGGTTTCTTACCTTCTTTGTTTAGGGGCTTTCTCACAAAATATTGGCAGACATCACCTTCTTTAGAGAGATTGAAAAGTTTGCAGATTCTGCTCACTCTTTTGGGGCCCAAGCGACTAGGCACAGTAGTATCAGTGAGACCAGGAATATCTTTCTCTCCTTTTTTCACAATGACCAAATTGAGAACACTCAGATTGGCATCCACAATGCAACCCTGAACAGATCTGTGCTTTCTTTCTCCAGTGCTCCCTGGTCTATTAACAAGAATGCCCCTTACTCAGCAGCAGGCGGACACGGCCATGGTTCTAGACACGCTGCTTCATGGTGAAACCTTGTTTGTCGTTTCTACCACTGATTCGAACTACATAACCCTTCCATTCTTCACGCAGAGCGTCAGCAGCAACTTCTCATAAAAGGTACAAAGTTTTCATTCATCGTCCACTTCAGTGAGCTTCTGGCAGCCAGTGGCTGGGTAAGAGATATTCAGCTTCATCAAGAAGCAGCTGACTGCCTCCTAGGCACCACAAAAAAGAGACTAATTTATTCTTATCACTGAATAATATTCCACCGTACAGATATATCAGAGTTAACTTATCCATTCACCTATTGAAAGAAATCTTTGTTGCCTCCAGTTTGAGAAATTATAAATAAAGCTGCTATAAACATTCATGTGTAGAGTTTTATGTGGATGTAAGTTTTTAACTTAATACCTGACTATGATTGAGCCGTATAGTAAAACTATGTTTAGCTTTGTAAGAAACTGCCAAACCAATTTTCAGAGACTGTACTTTTTTGCCTTCTCATCAGCAATGAATAAGGGTTCCTGTTGCTCTGCATCCTTCCCAGCATTTAGTATTATTGGTATTTTGGATTTTAGCCATTCTAATAAGTATGTGGTATAATCACAATTGTTTTAATTTTCAATTTCCTAATGATATATGATGAACAACTTTTTATATGCTTATTGAACATCTATATTTCTTCTATGATATCGGATTCAATTTGCTTGGAAATTTTTAAGAATATTTACTTCTGTTTTCATGAGGGATATTGGTATGTGGTTTTCTCTTATTGTAATGTCTGTCTGTTTTTTGGTATAAGATTAATGCTGGTCTCATAGAATGACTTAGAAAGTAGTTTCTTCTTTTCAATATTCTGGAAGAGTTTCTGTGGAACTGGCATTATTTCTTCCTTTTTTGGTAGGAGTCACCAATGAAGTCATGTGAGTGTCCATTTTTCTTTTTGGGCATGTTTTTAAACAACAAATTCAGTTTCTTTTGTAGATATAAAGCTGTTATCTATTTCATTTTGAGTGATTTTGGTAGTTTGTGTCTTGGAAAGAATTTGTCATAGATTTTACCCCTGGGGTTTTTTATTTTGCTATATAGGCACTCTGTTTATGCTGGCCACTTAAAAACTATGATGCCAGCTTCTTAGAATTTTCCAAGGTTTGATTTAGAAAACTAGAATAATACTATATAGGAAAGTATAAACTAGTGTGGTTAAGATGTCCCTAAGAAAATGTAGAAGTAGCTTTACTTGATTGTCACAGGGTCACATATTTTAATACAAATAAAAAATTGAGAGACTGATGGTAGAATATCCTTAAGGAAAGTATAAAGATTTTTTCACAGCTTTACTTTGCACATTACAATGTGAAATTTTATTACGATTACTGAAATTTTAAGAATTTTGCTTTTTATGGGTAACTAAAAGTATTAATATTTTAAATAAGAATATTACTAATTAAGCATTTTTGTTTATACAGATAAACCTTTTCTTTCTTGCAGTTCTTGGAGGAATCATTCAGTTCCTCTGGGCTTCAAATTATTCATTGGTCAAAATGAGGCAATTAAACTAGATATGGTTAAGATTTCTTCTAGACTTAAACATGTTATTATTCCAATACTTAGAACTTATTGCAAAAAAAAATGTAATGTTAACTGTGAAACAAAGTGTTTAATTCTAAAATGTTTTAATCTAATTATATCAATTTGAAAGAAAATATACACAGATGCCTAGTAAATAATTTGAAGATATTGTAAAATGAGTTTATTTCCAAATTTATTTATTTGTAAGCTGCCAATCTAAATATCTTTTGAAGAACAGAGAAAATGAAGTTATGAATAAAATATATTTCGTGTTCCAAAGGCAGATACATGTCTGTTTAACCTATCTATCTAAAACCTAAGATTAACCTATCTATCTAAAATCTAAGAGTGACACTTGCTTTAGTGGCCATCTTTTTGTTTATCTTATCAACAAGAAAGGTAAAAGTGACTGTTTTTGTAAAGACACCATGGCACCATTGCAGCAGCTGTTAAAGTAAAGGATTAAATTGTGGGAATTTAAGTTCTTCACAAATCCTGGAAATCAAGCTTGTTTTTGTAAAGAACTTGATCAGAAACAAAAGTTTTTCTGAACATTATGTTGCCTGGGCACTCATCAAGAGCACATGGACACAATTTATTCTCTAACAGGAGCCATGTCCTGGTTCAGATACAAAAGTTTCACAGAAAAACTCGGCGGGGTATGTGTAAAGGGAAACATTTAAAAATTGCATTATAATTGCAACAGACTATAAAGATATAGATTTAGTCATTGTTTATCCTTTGGTCATTCTTGGACGATTTTAAAAACTAAAAATTTTAATGAAAAAGTTCTGGAAATCTTGAGTGTGGCTTACAGTCCAACTTGTCTTTGTATCCAAGAAGAAAATTATACATTTTAAATAAAAGTAAGTTTGGGTCAATTTGGTGTTTTAGAAGCAGCATCATCTGTAGCTGATACTTGTGGCAATGCCCTACAATAAATCCCCCAGGCCCACCTTGGGTTTCAGACACAGCTGTAGCAGAGAGTTCCACTCAAGCTCAGACTCACCTTTTGGTGACAGCAACCCATCTCGGATAAGTGCCCTACTTTCCCATTTTGTCACAAAATGCCCTTTTCAAGACTGTGGGAGCCCCTTGGCCTATATGCAAGTATATTGCAGAAATGTAGAGCAGTGAAACCAATGGGTGCAGGGCTAGTGGACAAGTGGTCCAGCCTCTGGTCCTTCTGATGGACAATTCTTGGAAGCATTTGCTCATTTCTCAGGTGGTGCTGGTCCTAGAATCAAGTCCCAAGCACCCACAGTGGCAATCTTGATCATATACTCTTTATTGTATTTTCTTCCCTTTCTCATTCTTCCCACTCTCTTACTATTGACTCCTGAAATTAATTCGCAAATGAACTACTCAAGCTCCAAGTGTTTGTCTCAACGTTGGTTTTAAGAGGAATATAACAAAGGACTTTAGTATGAGACTGTCCATAGAAAGCAGATCCTTAGTATGGGGTTCTGTAACTGGATCACTTTCTTTATTGCTAGGATGGTGGTAATCCCTGGTGTATATCACAGTTCCTAAGAATCTCACCTTTGGAGGATTGGGATGAGAAGCAATGGCTTATCTAGTAGCTATGCCACTAGAATAGGGCAAAGGATTGTGGAATTGGCTAGCATTTGTTAATTGCCTTAGAAGCCTTAGAAACATAAAGTAACAGTAACAGACTCAGATCTTCCCACTACCATCTTAGAGCACAGTGAAAGCCCAAAGGCCACCTTGGTAGTGTTTAAAGAGACAACTATCTCCTCAGCCATAGGACAGCTGTGATTAGAGTCAGACCCAGAGTTTAATTGTAAGAGTTGACAGAGCTGCAAAGTAGATGAAACATGCAGCTTCCATAAGTCTCCTTTACTAAAGTTAGGGTCTAGATATCATAGGAGAGGGACTGAGACGTTTGGGTGAATGTGCTTGAGGAGCTTGAACCCCTGGTTTTCTCTGAATCCCCCGTGTCATCCAAGGCAGCTCTTTCTCTCTCACTAGAAGAAACCAACCTCCCTTTACCTGGAGACCATACAAAGTGTTCACCTGAAGTGGATGCCTTGTAAGATGACTTTTACTACCTCAAGATCTAACTCGTCTTCCCCCATTGCCTTGAGAATGATAATTAATGTCATTTCAGCTGAGAGAGAAAATAAAGTCCTTAATCTGGGAAGAAATAGCATATTTACTGAAAGAATTTTAAGAACTGGCTAACAAGTACTGGCAGGAATCTGAACATGTGTGGGAATAGATCTTGAGTGTGCTGGACCAGAGAGGCAGAAATATAAGGCTAGATAGGGGAGAGTTTATCGACATGGGAACACTTTCTTATGACTCAAGATTCACCGTGTAGGTGGCGGCAAGGACTCATAGCGTTGGTGTTAATAGGCTGGTGGGATGGTTTCTTGAAACTTGGCCATGATGATGGCCTACACTAAATGAGAAAGAGATGCTGAAATTGCCTTGTCAAAGTATTGAAGAAGTCAGTAGCTCAGAAAGGTGGTAATGTTAGAATAGATTTCATATGTGGAGAGAACCAACTTACTATTTTCCAAAGAAGGGTCCAGAGAACAATCTACTAAAGCAATAAAGAATATACTAAAGAGGGTGATAATGACATGTTTGAGAACAATGAAACAGTACTGTTATAGGGTCAGCTTAGACAACAGCTCAGAGATGACATCTGCAGGGCTGAGGTGCTGTTCTCCAGGATGTGATACATGCCAACGGCCTGTCCATGATGCCATGTTCCCAACTGCTAGAATTCATGGCTCCAGCAATCAAGAGGATAGAAACAGGTTTGGCCCTTCTTACCCCCATTCCCAGTGGCCTACTTGCAGAATTGTGCATCCCATTTCTACCACCTTAGGCTTGCTGCTGGACTGGAGGTCCTGTTTCCTAGACAGGGTAAGAGGAAGAAGCTGGAACACTTTCACCAGGAAGCACGGTAAGGATCCCATAAAACTGAGGCTACTGCTGTCAACTGGTCCTGTTGGGCTGCTCATGTCTGTGGCATAACAGGCTAAAAAAGAGTGTTAATATGTTGGTTAACATGAGAAGCTAGGATTGTGGATACACAAACAGAGAGAATGTGTCAGGAACTTAGTGGATTCATTGGGATATGTCTTGATGCTTCCATGCCTGGTGTGAACAGCAAACAGACTACTGTGATAATCAGAGCCTAAAAAGGCCAAGTCACCAACGCTCTGCATCCCTGAAGGGATGAAGGTCTGGGTCACTCCACCAGGAAACCAAACTAGAGTTTCTGGCAGAGTGCTAGAAAAATCTCAAATAGGTTGGGGAGGAAGATGACGAATGAGTTTTGGCCTTGGGTCCAGATGTAGTAACAGGAAATGTAGCTTGTCTCACTAATCCTCCTGTGTAGTCTTATATAGACTGTGGCTGGGCATCACCTTGTAAACTTGGTGACAGAGTGAATTTAACATGAGACTGAAGCAGTTCTGAATAGGCAAGTGGTAAATGGCAGTGAATATTTTTTGTTCCACATCACATGCTCTTGTCAACTTGATATTAGTCACAGCTGCACTCGACAGTTCTAAGGTCAAATTTGTATATTTTTTTGATCACGAAATTCCACAAGCATGGGCCGTGTATCTTTGTTTTATTTCGAGTCCTTTTTCAACATTGGGGGAGCTTGCTTCCCCACTCAAAAGCACAGTCCACAAGTGCGGGGGTGGTTAATGCTCCGGGAGATCACTCTCAACTATATAGGAGGATGCAGGATGCACAAAGGTTATTTGCAAATATTACACCATTTTACATAAGGGACTTGAGCATCCGTGAATTTAGGGATTCCTGGAACCAATTTTCTGTGAATACCAAGGGCTGACTGTAGTTTAGAGATTTTTCTAGACTGTACAAATATTTATTCATGAAGAATTATTTGCAAAGTGAGGTGAGGGCATTTTAAAACCGCAAGTTAAATATATTTTTTCTGTTTAGGCGATATGAAGAGTTGATGACAATGATGTTTGCTCAGTCTGAACTACATTAAAACTACCTTAAATTCAATTTCTATCTGATAAAAAATATAATAAGAATACCTAACTTTGATATTATATGAAGTGATGGCCAAGTGGTAAAAAGCTCTAGATGCTAATAAATACTATCAGTAAGTTCTATATCTATATTGTATAGGATATATAAGGTTTAAGTTATCAGGGAAAATTTCAATCCAGTATTACTTTCTGCTAGAAATTTCTTTAATTTGTGATATAAATGCACATAATACTTTTCATGCTAAAATAGTCACCAAAACTGAATGATTCACTTAGCTAAATTTGTTTTTGCATCGAGTGTATTTTTGATCACTTCACATTGACTTTAAAGTAGTTCATTGCATCCCTGCAATATTTCATCTTAGTATTAAAGCCTAATTGCACTTCTTTAGGCTATTTTACTTCTTGGTTCAGGGCCCTTTATTTTGGTAACAAGACACTCTGCCAGGTTATAAATGCTTTATTTATTTATTTATTTATTTTAACACAGAGGAAGGCTGGTGGTAGATATTTGTCCATCTGATGTTTTTATGACTAAGAGTTTAAATTCAGGCTCTGTTTCTGACAGAATGTAAATGTACACATACACATGGGTATGTAATTGTTAGTAAAATTAAGCTTAGTCACTAAAGGAAGACTCGCTATCTGAACTTTCTTCTGTATTTTTTTCGCCTTCACCATCAGGCACTGGAGCATCTGGCCTCCTGAAAGAGAAGGAACAATTTTTTAAAGGTTTTTCCAGTTGAAACACACAGTTACTAACTGTAAATTAGGTTCATCCTAGAATATTGCTGCTAATAAATCTGCCAAGTCTGTGTCCTTAACTGAGAGAGACTCCCGCTCCCTGCCACAGTGTGCTTCTCTCTGGCATCTCCCGCACCAAGGGGATTAAGTGCTATTCCTGTACAGGCTGTGGCACTGTTTTCTCTTGCCAGTCCTTACAGAGTGTGCTACTTCAGCACTTTCTGCTTCTCATTACCATGGAGATCCAACTGTAGACAGCGACGTGATCTGGAGAGGCTGGCATGACCAGTGCTAACCATGCAGCCTCCAAGTGTTCATGAGGTACAGAGAAGGGAAAGCTAACAATGGAAAGAAAAAGAAAATCTTCATGTTCAGGAAAGCTGAAGGGAGAAATTTTAAAATGGAAGAGAGTTCAAGAATGGCTATTAAGAAATACAGGCAATGTGGAAAAATTGTGGGGGAGAAGGGTGCTTGGACAAAGACCGTTCTTAATGTTTGCTGAGTTTTTACTTATATGTTTTATTGTCGGAGAATAAATATGAAAAGTATGAGTTGGTAAAAATAGTGTCTTGAACATTCCCTAGGCAAAACAAGGTGATATGTGAATGGTTAAACTCCAACTCTGCATGGATGTGCTATAACAAACCGAAATGAAAATTTAATGGTTATTAAAAGTCAACTACTTAGGCTCCACAGCGTTTGTCAGTAAATCAGTCAGTCAATATGGTAGCACTATTACCCCGCCTCTATTCACTCTTACCAAGAAAGTAAATTAAGCAAGTATACTTTTGGGGAAAGTAAGAGGTAAAGGAAAAATAATACAGCTGCTCTGTCTTAATAATTAAAAACTACCAGACTTATTTCTCCCTCAAGCTCCTTGAGTCTAATTAAAGATTTAGAACACCAACAAATAAAACTGTTCTTTGTCAGAGATATAACTACTACTACTAAAATAAGAAAATGTATAGTCTACTATTTACTTTTAGTTACTAAAAATTATGGCCGAATTTTGGCTGATATTTTTTAATATCATATCTGGCATGCTACAAAACAGAAAAAAAAGCTGGCCATTACTCCCTAGTTGTCACATAAAAACCCATTTACTCTGCTGTACAATTTCAGATTATGCCTTTGAGGAAGTTATATATACTCAATATAGTAAAATTTTAAAGCTGGCTATAGCATTTCTTGGTTTTGACTGATGTTCCATCTGCCTAAAATTCTAACATAGGACCATAGTCTCCATCATTCTTCACAGCAGCAAGAACTCTGTAAAAGTGGGCAAGAATACCGGGCATATTTTCCCCAGTAAATTTTTCTTTGCTGTACAGTTGATTTCTTATTGTCTTCACTTTGTTAAAAAGAAAAAAAATTACCAGAGGGAATTATTTGAATACTACATTAAAATTATATTAGTATCTATGGCAACTCAAACAAACAAAAAAAACAATGTACGCAACTCCCCTAAAATAAATGCTACTAAGAAAAGGGTAAAAGCTAGGTCTAGAAGGGAGTGACATTATAAAATTAATTTATATGTGTAACCACCTTTTCATATATGTGATGCTATAGACAGTATAGTAGTTAAGAACACAAACTTTGGAGCCAGACTGGCTGGGTTCAAATCCCAGCCTTGCTACTTCCTTGTTGGATAACTTTGGGGAAGCTATTTAACTGCTCTGTACTCAACTGGACTCTTGTGATGATTAAAATAAATTACTACAAGTAAAGTATATAATAAAATATCTCACACATGGTAAGTAAATAAATGTTATTTTCTATTATTATTATTAGTAGTACTATTATATAATTATTATTCTCCTCATCATTAGGTACCTACAATTTGCCAGAAACTGTGTTAGGAGCTAGAGATACAGAGATGAATAACAAGCTGTTCTAGCCCTGAAGAAGCTGATTGTTTTAGTGAGGGAGACAGAAATGCAAACAAATTATTGTTATACAGTGTGATATACACAAATACAGTTGTACTAGCTACACTTGTATACAAAGAAAAAGTAATTCACTCTGCTGAGGTTAGTCGGAGAAGACTCCAGAGAGATGAAGATACTTGTGAAGGGTTTTGGGATATAAGCAGGAGTTTGCCACAAACAGAAAATGTGGGAATAAGTGAAGATGACAGAGCTCTGTGTAAAATTAAAAAATGGGAATGGTATGCCACACTGCATCTGGAAACTGTCATTTGGTAGTGAGAGTGTAAGGTATACTGGGGTGCAACAGTAGATGAGATTAGACCATTTGGCAGAACAACGGGCGGAGGGTGGAGAGAAGTTATATGAAATATAAGTTTTCGCTGAAATTGCATAACCAAGTTTGGAATTCTGAAGTAGTCATTTATTTTACATTCATATTGTTGTGCAATCATCACCACCATCTCCAGAACTCTCTTCAGCATGCAGAACTGAAACTCTACACCCTTTAAACAACAGCTTCCCATTTCCTTTCCCTCCAGCCTTTGGCAATCACTCTCCTACTTTCTGTCTCCATGAATCTGACTATTCTGAGTGGAATCACATAACATGTGTCTGAAATGGCTTGTTTCATTTATCATAATAAAGGTCTTTAAGGTTCACCCACATTATTACATGTAATAGAATTTCCTTTCTTTTTAAGGCTAAATAATGTTCCATCGTGTGCAGACAGTACATTCTGTTTAACCACTCACCTGTGGATGGGCATTTGGCTTTGGGCAATTGTGAATAATGCTACTATAAGCATGGGCATACAAATATATGTTAGAGCCTACTCTTCACTTCTTTTGGGTACATGCCCAGAAGTGAAATTGCTGGATTATATGGTAATTCTATGATTAACTTTTGTGTGAAACTGCCATACTGTTTTTCATAGTGGCTACATCATTTATATTCCCACCAACAGTGCATAGGGTTTCAATTTCATCATATCCTCACCAATATTTGTTATTGTTTATCTTAGTTTATTTCTTAAAATTGAGACATAATTGACATAACGTTATACTAGTTTCAGGTATACAACATAATATTTTGATATTTGTATATATTGTGAAGTGACCGCTACAATCAGTATAGTTAACATCCATCACCACATATAGCTACAAAAATTTTTTTTTGTCTTTTGAGAACTTTTAAGATCTACTCTCTTAACAACTTTCAAATATACAATACAGTACTGTTGACTACAGTCTCCATGTTGTACACTACATCTCCCTGATTTATTTATTTTATAGCTGAAGGTTTAGCCACTGTCAGACCACAAATGCTTTTTAACACCACCTTTTTTCTTTTGAATTTTTATAAAAGTTTATTTGAGCCAAAATGGCAACATATACTGGGGAGCAAGATCTCAAATGCTCCAGAGAATACTAGTTTTGGAGCTTCTTTTATGCATTTGATATTAAGGAGGGAACTTAAGGAAGATTACATGAGGGTGAGAAAAACCAAGCCAGGGATTAGATTACAGGATAATTAACAAGATTACGTGCTTTCTTGAGGGTGGTTATTTCAAAGGTGTGTTAACCTAGGTACACAGAAACAATGGACAGGGCTTGCTTCAGGTAAAGATAAACGTGTTATTAAAAAGTTATATGTCTGGGGCATGACTACACCATGCTTGCCCAGTTAGGAATTTATGATCAGATCACCCCGTGAGATTACTTTCCATAGAATCCTTCTTTTTGTCCACAATTCTCCATTTTGGTCATAAATCAATCCAAAAGATGAAATGATGACCAAACTTTTGGACAGATAAGGTAATGCTGCCTTTTTTTGTTTGTTTGTTTGTTTGTTTGTAATTTTTATGAGAGTTTATTTGAGCCAAACTGATGACATACACCAGGGAGCAAGATCATAAATGCTCCTGTAACCATTACCTTTCTGATGTTTTTATTATCTCTTTCATTCTTGTGACCAATCACAATTTTTTGACATTGTCTTTTCCTGTCCTATACTTTCTAGCCAGTCTGCCAGCCAGTGGTTGAGGACTGGCAATTAAATTAAATGGGAACCCAATTCAGCAAAAACTAAAAAAATCAAATAAAAATAAAAAAATAAACCTATTTTTGGAATTGTCCAGTTGGAGAATGAGGCTTATTGTATCCTCAGTTGGCCCAAACCCAACCTTTAATCCGTTATGTTGTTGTGTAGCAAGAGGTAGACAGAGATCATTGGCAGAAAAGGAATTCCCTTCGAGGGCAAGAAAATCTGCTGGACATGTCTTGAATATAATTAACAGTGTTTCCCTGTTTTCCAGTATCCTTTTGGTTAACACTAATAAATCCCCTCTTGTCTCAGTGATAAGCAGGCTGAGGTGGTTGCTTTTACTTCTGAAGACCATTTCATTGGCCATTCCACAGTCTGGGAGAAGGGTATAAATCTCTTGAATAGGTATCTCCAGGACACACGCCAGCTGAGCTGGTTCTGTTCAAAGCCTGCACAGTAACTTGAACTCAATCATATGCTTTCTTTAGCCAAATCAATATGCTACAAACTGTATTTTATGAATACGGAGTATCACCACTTGAATTTCAATTTCAGAAATCTATTCTTTACTGCAAATTTTAAAATATAATTTTTTTAGTTTGAGAAAACAATATAATTTGGGAAGACAGCTGCTGTGTGTATGCTAAATATCTCTTTGTTGAAAACACAATGGAATACAGGCAACTACAGGACTATAAACAAGTTGTGTTCCAAAAGTCTGGTAAATCCAATTGTTTAGAATTTACAACATCTTTCTCCATCAAAACATTTATAAATCACAACTAACATTTACTGAACAATTATTGCTTATCCAGAGCTATGCTAAGTGCTTACACTATTCTCTTAGTCTGAACAATGCTATGAATTCTTCTATTTCCCATTTTACTGATGATGAAACTGATGCACAGAGAGATCAGGTAATTAATTAGTCCAGGGTCATAAAGGGCAGGGCAGAATCTGAACCCCAGCAAGCTGACCATTTCTAAAGTCTGCTTTAGCCTGAGCCTTAACCATCATGAATGTCACCTTGTGCTGATGGGCAGGCCTAACCTCTATATCCTAGAATAGTAAAAATATGTTAATATGTAATAATAGCCTTAGCTCTGGGACATAAATGTAAGCAAAGAACAGGGCATAAGAGAAATGTTTTTTCCTTTTTTAACCTTGGTAAAAAAAAATCCAGGCATTGATTGAAAGAACTTATAAGGCACAATTTATTTATTCTATATACTGAATACAAAACTGAAACAGACTGACTTTTAAAATTTCCATTTTCTTTCCTTTTAAACTCCTTTGAGTGTGATGGTGATAAAAGTATTCTTTCACATAACTTTTTATTTCAGTGGCATTGGAAACTAGTTTTTACAAGCTAAACAGGATTAATTCTTGATTACGGAAGAACTATTGTTATTTTCAAAAACTTGGATTTTTAAAAATAATTAATCACTTAGAAGTAGCAAATAAATACTATTTATTTAGTAATTATCAGGCATTTTCTTCTGCTTTATAGACTTTCCAAAATTCAATGATAGCCATTTTTCTAGGAAAAGAGATAGACTCTCTTCTCCCTATCATGTAAGCTGTTTTAGTTTAAAATTATGTACTCTTAGCTTCCACAATTTTATACACAATCAAATAGCAATATATTTTCTGATCAGTATTTACTTCTATATTAACCTCGGCTTTGCTTTTTGCTCAGTACAGACAGATCTAGGCTATTTCTTCTGTTATAATGAGTCTGTCTTAGTATCTAGGGCTAATAAAAAGTGTATGTTTATATTTTAAAAGAAAAAAGAAAACAGAACAATCTTTGCTGAAAGTTCTTGGCTTGAGGCTTACTATGTACCTAAGACTCTAAATGAAGTACACTCTTCACTTGGGTGGCACATTTTCTTCTTCATTAGCTCGAACTTCTCTCCTAAAGTGAGGGTCTTTAACTTTTATGTAAACATGATTCTCAAAGTGCCAGAATTCCTCTTTAACAAGGCAGCTGACCCCACTTATCATATCCAGCTAAATGTAGTTGGAGATGGTTTGCTAGTAGTAGTGGTGATAGCTCATAGTGAGTCACCCCCACTCCAACCAGTGCCCCTTGTGACCGATGGCCTGTACCGATGAGGTAATGGGTCAGAATTCCGGCTCCAGGCTGTGGTTGAGGAGTAGCTTTTCTGTAAGACAATGTTTTAGCTGTTACTGGAATTCTACCCTAAAACTTGGCACCACCTTGCAACTAAATGTTTCTCAACATTTACAGACAATGACATACCCTCGAACTTGCTAAATAAGATATATCAAGGAAATATTGGGGTACTGGGGATTCTCCCCTTGGTAGTCATTCATGGACAGGGTGGTGATACCTCAATGGAGTCTTGAAGAATATGAAATCAGCCAGCACAATAAGATGGAGGGAGTTCCACAGAGAAGAAAGAAAACATTGAAAGATACCGAAAGAGAATAGGGAAATGATACAATTAGGGAACTGCCAGTAGTTTGCTACAGCTACGTGAGACAGACGTATAAGGAAGAGTGGCAAGATATGAAGCTAGAGAGAGAATCTGGGTCTTGATGATACAAGCATTTATATGCAATTCTAATATGTTAGACCACATGCTGAAGGCAACGGAGAGTCACAGAAAGATCTGAAGCAAAAATGAAGTATGAACAAATCCACTTAGGCTTTAGTGACAGATTAAAAGAGAATAAGGAAACCAATCAGAAGCTATTATAATCAAGTGAGAAATGATGACAGCTTGAACTAAACAGCAATGGGTATGGAGGCATGTGGTCAGATGTGAAGGATATAAATGAAAAAATCAGTGACTGACATAGTAGGGACTAGGGAAGGGGGCACAATCGAGGATGATTTTCAAGTTGCTAGTGTGGGTGGCTTGTTAGGTAAAGGATTATGAACTAGGTTTAGTCTGGACAGGGGTTGAAATGAAGTCAATAAGGGGTAAAGGGACTGGATATCCAGCATATGCTGATGTTTACAGGGCTGCTGGTTTTCCATTTCTTACATTTTCTCTATAGAGAAATATCATCATTGTAGAGGTCATTTTAGCTGTTATTACAAAAGGTCTACTGGGTATTTCCAGAAGCAAAAAGAGGTCATAGTCAATGTTAAATATATTCACAACATTTATTACAATGAGTACCAAATAGATTGGACCTATATGTTCAATTCACATTAAAATATATGTCACAATCCATCTGCTTTCAAAGTGTGTGTCAGAAACAATTTCCAGAACAAATGTCAAATATCCTGGAGATGCTTTAGTTCAAATTACCAACCCATGCCATTGTACTTGAATTGTTTGCTACTTGCATCTATATTAAATGTAGATACATATTGAAAATCTGTTCTTGAAAACTCTAAAAAAATTCTTAAATTTCATATTTTGGAAGATAAAATAGTAGAGAAAAGACTTTTATAGTGTTTCACCTCCAAAATGCATACATTTCCTTAAAGGGCTGACAGCCAAGGCAAATTCCAAAGTGGTATACTGCTACTGCAGTATGAATGCCTGGACAACATAGCTATATACATCGGGGTGAACTAAAACCCAAACTGGAAAAACGCTTTACAAGTATCTAGATACTTGCAAAACAGACTAGTTCTGAATAATCCATTAAGATATATTTTATCCAGGATGGGCTATGTAGCCAGGTTTGCTTGGATGGAATAAATTATTGTCAAATGTCTAAGCCACAAATTTTCAGCATTTCTCAAAAAATATTTTGTAAAACTCACACAAACCAATATCTAGTTTCATAATAACCATTTATGTGGACTCAGAGAGACTTTACCCTATTTATTTCTCAATTTGGCTCAACTTAAATTATGGTAGATTAAATTTCCTACACACTATGGTCATAAATGCAAACCTGGTAGGTAATTTTTAAAAAGAAAGAATGGAAGAAAAGATGAAGGTAGTATGGAAAGAAAAAAAATGCCACTTCTTGTGGACAATATTGCTATGCAACAAAACTAATATCAAATTCTATCTCTTTTGGAAATAATAGATTCGTCTCTGATCTATTGTAATTGCTCTTAAATGCACAAAGGCTGGTTTTAGTAGCACAGGATAGATTTTTCATTTTTATAACATAGCAGACACACTATCTTTGAAGGTGGTTTCCTCAATTATAAAACACTGTATAGGAAAAAAATATATAGAGTTTAAAATATTCTTATTATAACTGATAAATTCAACATTTTGACAGTAATATAATTATATTAGAAGAATTACTTACTCAAGAAGATCTGGGTCTAGTCCTTCTGATATCATTTTGTTTCTTATTGCCATCACTGGAACACCCTAAACAAAAAACACAATATAACAACTCAATTAGTAAAAATGCTTCCTTCATAAAAACAGAAAATAGACCAATGGAACAGAACTGCGAGCCCAGAAATATACCCAAGCATATACAGTCAACTAGTATTTGACAAGGTAGCCAAGAATACCCAATAGAGAAAAGACAGTTTCTTCAATCAATGAAATTGGAGATTCGCATGTAAAAGAATGAAACTAGACCCCTTTTGCCATTCACAAAAATTAACTAGAAACAAATTAAAGACTAAAATCATGAAACTCCTAGTAAAAAACATAGGAAAAAAACTCCTTGACATGGACCTTGGTAATGATTTTTATGGAAATCAAATCCAAAGCACAAGCAACAAAATAAAACTAAACAATTTAGGACTGCATTAAACTAAAAAGCTTCTGCACAACAAAAGAACCATCAACATGTGCTCACTTTAGCAGCACATATTTTAGAAAACCACTGACAAAACAAAAGGATGACCTTCAGGATAGAAAAAAATATTTGCAAACCATGTACCTGGTGAGGGGTTAATATCCAAAATATATAAAGAACTCATACAACTCAACAGCAAAAAATCAAATAATCAAAGTTAAAAATGGGCAAAGGACCTGAACAGAATTTTTCCAAAGAAGATATATAAATGGCCAGCAGTTATATGAAAAAATGGTCAATATCGCTAGTCATTAGGGAAATATAAATTAGTACCACAATGAGGTATCACCTCATACCTTTAAGAATGGGCATGATCAAAAAGACAAGAAATAACAAATATTGGCGTTGATGTGGAGAAAAGGGAACCCTTGTACGCTGCTGGTGAAACTGTAAATTGGTACAATGACTATGGAAAACAGTATGGAGACTACTCAAAAAATTAAAAATCCATATGTTCAGCAATTCTACTCCTGGGAAAAGAACTGAAACACTAATTTGAAAAGATATCTGCACACCAAGGTTCATAGCATTATTTCTAATAGTCAACACATGGAAACAACCTAAGTACCCCGATTGATGAGTGGATAAAGAAGTTGTGAGATATATAGCTATATATCTATATCGATATTTGTATCTATAAATTATATAGTATTCATCCATAAAAAAATGAGAAAACTCTATCATTTGTGACAATATGGACAGACACTGAAGGCATTATGCTAAGTGAATAAGTCAAAGACAAATGCTGTATGATCTCATACATGACATCCAAAACAAAACAAACTCATAGAAAAAGAGATCAGATTTGTGTTTATCAAGGGTGTGGGGGAAGGAGTTGTTGGAGGAAAGTGGTTGCAAGGTACAAGCTCCCAGTTATAAGACACATAAGTACTAGGGATGTGACATGCAATATGATGACTGTAGTTAACACGGCTGTACGACATGCAGGAAAGCTGTTAAGAGGTTCTAAGCATTCTTGGCACAAGGAGAAAAACTGTTTTCTTTTTATTGTATCTATATGAGATGATGGAAGTCAAATAAACCTGTGTGGTAATCATTTCACAATATATGTAAATAAAACCATCATACTGTATACCTTAAACTTATAGAGTGATAGATGTCAATTATTTCTTAATAAAACTGGAAAAGAAATAGAAGCTAAAAAAATGCCTCCTTTATATATCTCTACATACCACCTAAAACAAAGCTTTTTAGATGGCTCGTTAAAATAGTTCGTATTTTGCTTTTCTATTAGTATGTGCATAGCACTTGGATAATCTAAAGGTACACACTTTAACTGACTTAATGGAATCAGTGTTATCCAATACCATATAAGCCCAAATTAAAAAATTTTCCCACATGGGAAAAACTCAATCATCTCCCTATTACTGTTGCATACTCTTCCTTTGGGTCCTCCCATGTCACTACCCAGTTGTGACATTCAGTTTGGAATCTAAGGTACAGAAGAGGACCCTTAGGAGCTCTGATGAGCCCATCCAATTTTTCATAGCCCTACCCTGAAGCTTCTGGACACAAACCCAGCTAAGGTTCCCCTGCTTTCTTTTGTAGCTGTCCCTTGTTCTCAGGGATCTTAAAGGGTGGTTAGGAGTAAATTTGCTGTGGTTAGTAGAATTCTGATATCACAATCCCACACCTCAATGATTAACATCACTACGGCAGCACAATGCTTTCTGCTGAGAGAATAAAAAAGATAATCGGCCCTTGACTTCAGGCACAACAGTCTAATGATGTGTTAAACATATGATCACAACACAGGCCTGCATAACGGGCAACATCAGAACCAGGGAAAGGCAGATACAGTGGATGACCAGTAAAGGATTCACTGAGGTGAGTCTTGAAGTTGGGCTGAGAGCTTATTTAGAATGAAAAACAGAAAGAAATATCTACAAAACTTTAAATTATCTACTATAAGTAAGCTTGTCTCAATATTTTTTAAGAATATATACTTGTCCAGATATTTCCTTCCTTCAAAATGCTGATTTTATTTTACATTTTACCCAATAAAATCTGCGTTTAAGTCTAAGCAAGCATATAGTAAACATGAGCATCAAACGGATTATTCCATATGAAGAATCTTCAAGGTTAATGATGATATATCTCTCACAGAAACGTTATGGATCTTGCGAATTAAGTTCAGATCATTATTAACTATAATCCTCATTTTTAAAATCAGAAAATATATTAAAAATTTAAGTCTCATTTACTTTTTAAAAAATGTCCAGAAAAGATGCCTTCTACAATCATAATCTCTTATTTTTGCTATGGAGGAGGAAATAATCCAAGTTCTCTACAGGCTAGCTAGGTTAAAGGAGGTCGGGAAAACTAAAGCTTTCTTTCAGATTTACAGGTTATCAGAAAGAGTCTCTCCTCCTGGGAAGGAGCAAAGGCAAGGCTGTCATTTATAGGCCCATTTATACATTTATCTTCATAATTTTTAGGTTTGACTTTATAAATTAGTAAAATTTAATCTGTTAAGACTTAGATAACAATGGACACCTAAATACATCCTAAATATTAGATGGATAAAAATAGCACCATCACAACATTATCTTCAAAACCACACTCCTGTATGGTTTTGTAATACTGTTCCATGGGGCAATATTTAAAGTATTCTGAAAAATGAAATATGGTTGGTTTGGAAGACAAAGATGGTAGAAGGTAAAACTTTGGGCTTTTTGTTAGTTTATGAAGTTTAAGGATAAATGAAAGATAGGGAAAAAAGTAGTTACTTGCTTAGGGGCATTCCATGTTAACAGACTCTTACATTTGAGATAAGGTAAGCACGAGATTAAAATAAACACCACTTTTAAAATATATTATCTGGAACTAAGACTGGAGAGAAAGATTTTTAAATAAAATGTTGTTAATTATTTAATAAAATTTATTTAATAATAGAGGAGAAAGCTGACTACTTGAACAACAAGGTTGGAGATTTTACTGGATAATTAAATGCCATTCAGCTACTTAATAGCGAAAGTTAGAAGTTTGAAACATTTCATTAAAAAACATTGAAGTGCTAAGAAGAAATGAGAAAAATGCAGTTAACATTATACTTCTTTAAAAAGATCTCTTAGTTTCTATTAATTATGGTTTGATGGTATAAAGTCTTTCTACAAACTCAATTATGTGATTTATTTACTATACTTTAGCATAATCCACAGAATATTGATAGAAAGCTTATACAAATAAGTTACAAAGCCAAGAAAACTGAAGGGGAAAAAAAATGAGGTGAAAAAATCATTTCCTAAAATATAGCAAAGAAAGTGCGTGTAGGGTGGGAATGAGGGGAGGTGGTAAAGGGAAGGGAGGAATAGGGAACAGAGAAGTTGGTGGAATTAAATAAGGTTCCTATTTTAACAGTGGTTTCATGGACTTGGTTATAGTATAAGAATAATGGAAGTCTGCATCTATAAGCTCCATTTTTTACCCTTAGTTTCTTAAAGCTGATTCCAGCAAAAGAATACAGATATTAACAAAACTTGGTAAGTCTTTAGTCATTTCTATATCTGGATATAAAGGAAAATACATATAATATCTTACTGTATTAGAGACTACTATAATCATTACCTTAATACAAATCTCATAAAGCTTGATACAAAAATAATTTGGCCTGTGTTACAAAGGGATTTGCTGCTATGTTTCTAGTGATGTTGCTTAGAAAATCTGTTGTTTTCTATATTCATTCTTAGAGGTTAAGGAACAGTCTGGTTTGTTAAATATCAAAAAAAAAATGTCCAATTTCTAATCTCCAAGAGACAAGGCTACTGGTGGTCTAAGGAGGACATGAGAGACCTCAAAACTGAAGTCTATTGAACTGTGGGATTATTTTTGGCAAGTGATAATGGCAGTTTGTCCAACATAAGTAATGAAGACGAGAGAAGGCAGCCATAAGTTTGATGTTCCAAAAAATCACGTCTGTATTTGCGTCACTGGAGAAAGTGTGTAAAGAAGCCACAGTAATGAAATTATGATGGCAACACTAATAATTGAATACTAGTTTCTTATATCACAAAAACTGTTTGGAGGTTATAGGACTGCCAATATTTACATTTACTTGTTATCGTGTTAATGAAAGCCAAGCTACTAAATTCCTTTATAAACCATGTTAAAATTTTCCTAGTTTTAGAAGGGAAAAAATCTAAGCGATAAATAACTTTCCTTTTTTAAAATAACACACACAAACTCCTTATATTTTAGAGTTTTTCCTCTCCATTTATGAGTTTGAATCACAACAATGCAGTTATGAAAGATGGAAAATATGAAGTTTATGAAGTTTTCTTCCCTACCTAGGTCAACAATAAAGAAAAGATCTATTGAGCTGATAGGTGTTGGCACTTTTTTTATTTGCAGGGACTGGGAATGAATAGGAGTTGAAAAGATGTTATGAGGTGGGAAAAAGTAGTCAGTCCTCCAATCAGGCTCCTTTCACTTAAATTGTAACTTAAAAAAACTGACTCAATCATTTCTTTCCTTCTGATCGTCAATAATGCTCTTTAAAAATATCTATACTGTATTTTATAAAATATATTAGTAGGATGTCATATTTAGGATACAATTTTCAGATGAAATATTCTATATAATAATGAATGTTTACTGAACAAACCATAACACCAAAGTACATGCATGCTCAACAGTCTTTTCTCCCCCTGGGAGCTTTCTGTGAAGGGAAACAAAATTAAATCTCTTAATTATTGCAGGATGAATATGGGTATATAAAAAAAGGAGAGCTTTATTTCTAATGATTGTACAGATTTAGAAAATGATAGATTCTGATATTAACTCTGATACTGTTGCCTCCAAGGGTCATTAATTTGTACCTAAATGGGCAAAAAAGCTCACAAGTTTTGACTGGTACTATTCACAGTGATTTCTATGGAGCTAACAGTAAATTATTCCTTTTCCAATGTTTATCTAAAGAGATCAGATTCACAGGGAGAAAGTATTTCTCACTAACTGCACGTCAGATATCTTTAATGATGAAGGAACAAATCACATGACAAAATGGACAAGAATGATATGGGCTATAACAAGGGCCCCAGGAAGATGGTAAGGCAGTTACTAATACTTTATTCATAAAATTAGTATATGTTAGCAGTTCCACTCATGCCTTTTAGGTATTAGAAGAAAGGTTAACCTAAATGCCTATCAAAAAAACCTTTAAAAAATTATTTCAAAAAGGGATCTACTGTTATGAGACTGAAAATACAGCTGCACCAATTTTTTCATGTGATTGATTTTTCCACTAGATAACCTTTTAACATGATAAATATTAGGTGTTAGAGATTTTGTAGCCCCTCAAGTATTTGTTAAGAGTGATTTGGTGCTGTGGAAAACCCATTTTCCTCCATTATAATGCAAAAACAATATCTAAAATTTAAAGACTTACTTTGATAGGCTAATTATGCTATAATACCATTGTGAATACTTCTGCTACATTATAACTTTGCTATACCTCATTTTACTCAAATGATATTTGTTGTTGATAATATGTATTGATTAGAATTTCCTAAATCTAATTATACATTTACTTTCTAGAAATAAAAACTTTCAAAGAATTTTTATAGTAAATCATTTTGGAATTCACTACTTGAATTAAAGTATAAATTCAGATGGTCTCTAATTCAATTTCTGGAAAAACTATTCAAGAGGATTTAAAGAAATATCTCCAAATACAGCACTAAAATACATAACAAATAGAATTCTTAGTAATTAATTATAAAGATAATTCTACTGACTGAAACCAGTGAATATTTACTTTTGAACTAATTTTTCAATAGTGTTAATGTGTTTGAACTGTTGTATTATGAATTTCTCATTCAATGACCATAGGTACCCATTTAAAGAGAGATTGCCATAATTAGGCATCCCATGTGGCTACAGAACAACAATGAAGGGCCCTGAATCTGATATTAACGTGTCATCAGCATGTGGTCTAACTAACTTAATAAAAGTTATTTGTGAATTTTACCTAGGAAAAGAATAAGAAAAGTTGGGATGTTGTATCATACTATGAAAAATTCTGGTAAGTTGAAACTTAGGTCTAGAGATATTTTTTTTAAAATTGTAGTATTAAGATAAATATATAGTGATAGAAAGAGATATGACTTTGGGTGATGAACATACAATGTAATACACATGACGTACTATTGAACTGTATACTTGAAACCTATATAATTTTATTAATCAATGTCACCTCTATAAGTTTAATGAAAGATAAAATAAAATAAAATGGAAAATCTGAAAAAAACCCATAAATGCAAAAGGCATAGTTATTTTTGGGTAGAGGAACATATAATTTTCATTCATTTTTCCCAATAAAACATTTTGAAATCAATTTTACTTCCTTATAAAATATAATTAATGTAGTAGCACTGTCTCCAAATTGTAAAATAATCCTTTCCAAAAAATTAACTTACAAATGAGATATGTTGTTGCATCTTACATTGCTGTAAGCTATTCAAGGCACATTATCTTCCACACCAGGAGTGTCCACCCCATGATGACTGCTTACAGTATCTGAGATCCGTGTCCAAATAAAGTACTAAAATACCTTCCTCAAGTTAATAATGGTCTCTAAAAGCTCTAAGACACTTCTTTCCCACCTGAGGTGAGTCCACATCCTTATGACAGCTCATGCTCCTCTGGTCTTTACTTTTTCTTCCATTAATAAACCAGTCTCAGACAAACAAATTTATAGTTAGGGTGAAAATCACAATATTTCTAAAAAGAATAAATCTAAGTAAGTAACTCCTTAATTTACACCATACATTTTAGCAAGTATGAAAACTGTCACTGTTACTGTATGTCATCAAATGCTTCCTTATGAATCTTAATAGTAATGTTCCTTTTGTCACAACTTCTAAGACCTAAACTCCTTGTTTAAAGGGGTTGGAATGAGAGATATGAAGTTAAAAGTTAAAAATATTTTTCTGCTAAATGTCCCTGTCTTTCTTGGTTCCCATTTTATATATCACTTAAAGGAAATTCCTATGAAATATAAAACTACCTTAAGCTCATCCTCTCTAAAAGTTCCCTTCCCTGTGTTTGCTTGCTTGCTTATATTCCTTCTTTTTCTTTTGTGGGGAGAGGCATACAGAGGTCTGGTGTTATAGTGAATTTATGGCAGATGAAGTAAATATTATTGGCATCTAGCAAAATAACCTGAAACAAAGAATTACATATTTTGGCTTGAAATGACTATTTCAGATAAGCTGTCCTATACATTATGTCAATCATTTTAATTAGGATTCCAATGACATAAGAATATGATATACAGACTATATTCCTGAAGAAATATATTCTTCAAACATACTTTCATACTTAAGAAAAACTGACTTGATAAATTTAGCACCCTAAATTAACTATCTTATCAATTATTTTTAAAAGACTGTTTTGCATTCTTAATTTTCTTATGTTTCACTTACTTCATCTTTTAAAATTATTTTTAATTATCTGACATATTATTTAAAAACAAAGAATTCAAGTGTACAGTAGCAAAATATCCTTCTACAACTCTCATGGAGACAATGTGTATACACCAGCTTGTTGGCATGGGACAATTCTTCAACTATGATTGAGAACGAGGTTCACAGTTCAAAATATATTTTTCCAAAAACTATAAGCACCACAAATAAAAACAGTTATGGTTAATAACTAGTTTCTGGAAACAAATTATTCACAAATCAACACTTTCATGGTTAACTGAATGCCACCTGAGGATAACTATAATGAAAAATATGACATATCAGTATCAAAATATTCTGAGCTTTATGATTATGGCAACAGTGATACTAGAGAATATATGAGGAACAGACAAGAATCAAGGCAGGTGCATACAATATTACCAAATGGATAGTGACAACCACTTAACTTAGTAGTACCTGCTCACTACATGTTTTTCTTTCCAAGTAAGAAATTTAAAACTGAATTTAGCAATATCACTGTTTTCTGCTCTCTAACAAACACACATAAGAAAAATAAAATAGAAAAGAATAAACAAAAGGGCAAATATGTCATTTAAAAGCAATACTTCTCAACGTTAAATGTGTACACAGTATGACTGGTTCTGAGCTCCCTAACTTTGAAGGCAACTTGGGAAGGGTTCAGGAGGCAGTCAGAATATTGACAAATCGCAGTCTGCAAAACTGGCACAATAATTCCTCACACCTGGTTTCCTAAGAAGCTAGTTCACTGACTTTAGCAGAGAATAAGTAATTTTGGTAGTTCTTTGCCAAAAATACAACAAAAAGCTAGTTGTTTGTAGATTCCCTTTTCAATTTTCAAAGTTGGCTAAATTATGCAATTAATTAAACAGACAAATTAAGTGTTCATTTGCATCTTTACCTACAGTCATGTGTGTGAGAAATCAATCACTGTACATGCAGTTTTTATCTTCAATGCACAGCATGAGGTGAAAACACCACAAAAAGTAGTCCCCTCCACAAACATTTATGTACTCAAAAAATACTGATCTTGATATTGATTAGTCTTAGGTATTATAAAAGAAACGAAACACACATTAATATTATAATACCTATAGAGTTAAACAAATATAATGAAAGAAGAAACAGCATGTAGTTGTTAAACTAAATCCACAGCAGTGTTTTGCACAGCTCTGAGTATATAGGAAGCACTTTTGATTACTTTTGACTACACTGTTGATCACTGATAATGAACTTATGACCCCGGAGCTCTCTAGACAATGGAAAGTCACACTGGGGTCATATCCCAACCAAGGTTTTAAACCCTTTAATTACTCTTACAAAAACTACACCTTATCTAAAGAGCACTCTACTTCATGCTTGATTAGTTTCACAAGGACTAGGGTACAGAACTTCTTGATGAACATCTTTAATAATCAATTGGAGACTCTTCATCCTTAGGTAATGGAAGTCACATTTCCCCAGGCCAACATCCACTACTGGCAACAGATGCATCAGAACCACCAGAACCAAGGAGATTATTTAATTCACATTTTAAGCCAGCCAAAGAAAATAGAGCTTTAAAAAAACCTAAGTGTCCGAAGAGACTTTTGGCAAATATGGTTTCAAAAAATACAAGTCATTAGGTTCTTAATGTAGAAGTCGGACTTTCCCAATGCACAATTTATTACTGGCAAAGAATTCACCAAGCTCTGCCAGTAAAAGGGGGAGAATTGTTGGAAAAGTGATCTATGTACACAATTCCAGTTAAGTTATAAAAGCAATATGTAATTTAGTAAAGGCTTGTGCTGCACTATTATGACAACAAACATTAAATCAGAATCAATTATCTGTCACATTTGGAACACGACAGTATTACTCACTGAAAAATCTTGTGTAAAACTTAACTTGAAAAGGAAAAAAAAAAATCAGAAAATGCCAGCAGGTGTTCCAGGAAAATTAATTAATAATGAGATCCAAATCTGGGGATCAATTAAATAGATCATAAATCTAGAGAGAATGTCAGATCTCATTTTATGCATGAGGAAACTGAGGCCTTACAAGGTGACATGACTTGAACACGGTCACACAGGGCTGTACTGACAAAGCTAACTATATCATGTTGTATCCCAGAAGTACAGAGTAGACTTGGGTGGACTCTTAGGCATTCCAATGTCCCACATAAACAACTACTTCTGGAACTGTAATCATTCTTATATTTGACAAAGGGCAGTAATCCAGGAGTGACAGAAAAAGGTATGGGATCGAAAAATGAGGTACTCCTTATGTCTCTGTGAACTGGTACCTGTGACATTTGAAAAATTCTGCTGATTTATGTTCAAAGGAGTTTATATTAATTAAGCAGTTTTAACTACCTAGGTGCTAGAATAGTGTGTGGGTATGTGACAAGTAAGGGAAAGCAAAATAAAAGCAGTACATTCCAGGAGATGGGTAGGACCCACAAAAGAGAAGACTTCATGGTGGCTCAGGAAGAAAGTCAAAAGGACTGTAATTCATTGATATTTAGGAAGCCTGAAAATTTTTTCAAATCTTTATTTGTAATTTGTAGGACTCCTATGTCCCCCTACCCAAAGTGAGTGATTACTACATGGATTGTCAGCAAATTCAAGTTTTTATACTAGCAAAGAGGCTATACTAGCAAAATGGCTTGAGAAACATTTGTCTACTCTCTGGAAAAGGATAAACAGCATAAGTGGAATTATAGGTATAAGATTCTGGTAACGGAACAACTAATTTTTAAACGAAAAAAATATAAAGACAATTGAAAATGAAAGAAATCCTATCATTGTCCTTAGGAGGTGAGAAGGCTTCTGGCACTGTTAATACCCTTTAGAGGGTACAGAAATATTTGGGGGATCTTAGGAATAGATTTTTATATTCTTGGGATAAATACAGTGATTTTTTTCCCCAAAAGATAGTTTTTTTGGAGACCATGCTATCTTCTTTTTTGTTAATTCCTTATACAAAATATAAGTTTCTAAAATTCAGCTTTGGTAACATGTATTAATGTGTACAATGGGTGATAAACAACTCAAGACCATATCAAGAGGCAAAGTACAACTATTTTGATTAATTATGCTGATATTGGTCTTCTCTACATGAATAACTAAAACTAAATTTTGAATAATGGGTAAGCTAGAGAAAAATTAGCCACCTTCTGAGGTCATTGGGCATTTTAATAAAAATTTACATCTTGTTGGGAAAGTGAAACACTTTCCAATATTGATAAGGCAATTTGCAATGAAGCCCGGTGCTAGGTTCTTCCTTACAGGAAGTGGTCAAATTTGTTTTTCTTTCTGTCTATATCCCTTTGAACCTTGTTTGTTCTCAGTCACACTCAAGGAACTGAACCACCTTAGCAGAATAAATAACTGATTAGAAAACTAACACAGAAAACAGGAAGGCATGTCACCATGCAGGAGAATATAGATACAAAGCTACCTAGATTCTTCCCATATCAATGGCAGAAATTGAAGGATTCAATGATACAGATCGTAATGGGTGTCTAATGACTTTCTGTGAGGCATTTTCTAAAGCAAGGTAGTACTGTCGTCTGTTCTAGCTATAGTTCTGTAATGATACAGATATAGAAAACACTAGCTATGCAGATGATGCTTGAGGAACAGTATTTTCAGCGCTGGCTTATGGTATTAGAATGATTATACTCTTGGAAAAGTGCTAAATAGCTCAAAAGAACCAAAAGGTTATGCTTAGTAAGACCTATAAGTATGATCAAGGAGCTTTGAACTGAAATCAGAGGATAAAAAAATCCTCAGAGCAGAGGATCTAAACAGACATTTTTCTAAGGAAGATATACAGATGGACAACAGGCATATGAAAAGATGTTCAACATGAGTAATTAGTGAAATGCAAATCAAAACTGCAATGCAATATCATCTCACACCTATTAGAATAGCTATTATCAAAAAGACAGGAAATAAGTGTTGGAGAGAACGTGGAGAAAGGAAACTGTTGTGCACTGTTGGTGAGACTGCAAATTAGTGTAGCCACTATGGAAAACAGCATGGAGCTTCTTCAAAAAATTAAGACCAGAACTACCATGTGATCCAGCAATTCCTCTTCTGGGTATTTATCCAAAGAATATAAAAACACTAATTTGAAAAACACCCCTTTGTTCATTGCAGCATTATTTGTGGCCTAAGTATCATCAATGGATGAATGGATAAAGATGAAGTGGTATAGATATATATATAATGGAAAACTACTAAGCCATAAAAAGACAAAATATTGCCATTTGCTACAACTTGGATGGATTGAAGGTATTATACTAAGTGAAATAAGTCAGACAGAAAAGGACAAAAACCATATGATTTTTATACGTGGACTATAAAACAAAAAAGTAACATGAACAAAACAAAAATAAACACACAGACACAGATAACAGAAATGTGGTACCAGTGGGCAAAGAGGAAGGGGGAGGGGTGAAATGGGTAAAGTATATATGGTAAGAGATGGAAACTAGACTTTTGGTGGTGAACATGCAATAGGGTATACAGATATTGAATTATAATGCTGTACACTTGAAATTTATATGTTATTAACTAATGTTACCTCAAATAAAATTTTAAAATCCTCAGTTAAAACTGCAAGGCTATGGATAATAATAATAATATGATGGGGAAAAAAAAGAACAGTGGAAGAACTAGCAGGTAATTATTAAGAGGAGAGATATAAAGAAATAGAAAACAAATCCAATAGCCTAAAAAAATGTGTGTGTGTGTGTGCAGAGAGAAAATCTGAAATTTCAAAATAAGTAAATTTCAGAGATCGCTAACACTTAGTGGGATGAAATTAATGGGAAATGGCTTTGAAAGGCATGTATTATAATGTTTTATAATGGAAGGAGAAAGACAGCTGTAAATTAACACATATACACGAGTATGGAAATTTTTAAACATGGGATAAAGGAACCCCTAAGCAAGGCTAATAAAAGGCAATAGTGGTATTATCAAGTAGAGCATACTTTTTGGCCACTTGACCAGATGGAGGATTTAGATGAAGTTTTCTGAAACATGTTGCGAACAAGAACAAGGATAAAATACAGACGTGATATAATGGCAGCTTAATTTTGCTCAAATCAGAGCATCTGATAAATTTCTATATGTTGAAAATTTTATCCTTCAACAGATAAAGGAAGCACTGAGGGGAACTGATTTTACTATTTCATACTTACATTTGAACAAAAACACAAAACTGAATGATGATGTAAAAATGACAGGAACTTTGGTAGTGACCATGCCCAGGAAAAACAGTCCTGGGCATTGTCAAACACGTAGCCTACGGCTGCGGTTGGGCATTTTGACAATCACCCATGATATACTTAGGAAACAGGAGAAATGGTGGCTTTATAGAGGGCTTAAGAAGAGTAATGACTGGCAGATTCATATTAAATATGAGGCAGATCTCTACTTGGTCTATTCTTGGTTTGGTCTTAAAAAATATTTTAAATCAGTAACATGAAGAAATGGGAGCATTTCTATACATTTCCAGGTGACACAAAGCTAGGAAGGAGAGTTAATATGCAGGATAAAATAATCCATTCAACACATACTGATCGAACACCTTTATGGAAAAAAATGTTAAAGTGAATACAAAGATGAATCAAGA
>JAQQSQ010001160.1:0-13039 GCA_028627145.1 Eidolon dupreanum
CCACTCAGTCCGTCCGTGGACCTGTGTGGAAGGCAGAGCCCAGGTGACACCTCGCGTCCCGGGGGAAGGCTTGCACCCGGCACGACGGCCCCCTCGGCTACTCTGCAACCCCCCGACGGTCCGGGCAGGCGAGACCCCCAGAGCTGCTCCGTGGGGGGCGGCCCCGGCCCCGGCCTGCCTGCGGCCCGGGGGCCTCCAGCGCCGCCCTCCGCCCACGCCGCCCTGCGTCCACCTGCGCAGCACGGCCGGGGGCCGGTGGGGATGTGGTGGTGGATGAGACGGACGCTGCCACACTGCGGCGGGGACGGTCACGTGCACTCGTGACAAGCGGTGGGGGTCGGGGGAAGGAGCCCCGAACCGAGCAGGGACCTTGTCCCGGAGAGCGGGGGAGGGGCAGCGAAGGCCCGGGCCGGGCGGGAGCCAGAGCCGGGGGTGGGGGTGGGGGTGGGGGTGGGACAGAGGGCATTGGAAAGGCGTCTGGGGGGCAGGCTTCGGTCTAGGGGTGTCGAGCCCATTGAGCTTCCCCTCTCCCCTCATCCCAGCAGGGGGGAGCCAAGGGCATCAGGGGCACTTAGCCCGAGCCGAGGGACAGGCCACCCGCAGCTCTGAGGGCAGCTGGGAAGGACAGGCCTCGGGTCCCCCCGCTCCGGTCTCCCCGGGAGGGGAACTTGCAGGCCACACGTGCTGCAAAGCCCAGGCCTGGATGAGGGCGCAGACGGGAGACAGGCCGAGTGGGGCTCCCCGGGCCCTGAGGCACCGCAGCACCTCCAGGGCTGGATCCCGGGCCCATGGGTGCCCCCGATCCTGTCCTCTGTGGGGCAGCACAACAACGCCCCTCCCCCCCGGCCAAGATGTCCACGTCCTAGTCCCCGGGACCCGTGGCCCTGTGACCTTACAGGGCAGCCAGAACTGTGCGGATGTGGCTGACTTGAGATCTTGAGATGGGAGGTGACACTGGATGATCCGCTGTGTTCACTGTAATGACAGGTGTCCTTGTAAGAGGGGTGCAGGGGGTCGGAGACGGAGAGGGGTGTGTGACGATGACAGAGGCCGGGCTGATGCGGGGCCGCGAGCCGCGGAGAGCAGGCGGCCTCTAGAGGGTGGAGAAGGCGGGGGCCGGGTCCTGCCCGAGCTTCCGGAAGGAAGGCAGCCCTGCCGGTGCCTGGGTTTCAGCCCCCGAGACCCACTTTGGGCTCCCGACCTCAGGAGCTCCGAGATGACACGTGTGTGCTGCTCAGGCTGCTCCGTGCCCACGGGAACCTCCGCGGCAGCGGCGTCCACGGACGCGGGAAGAGCCAACCGCGGAGGATGCCTGTGGGTGGTGGCAGGGTCTTCGCGGGCCGGCTCCGCCCTCCGGTTAATACGAAGGGGATGGGGGCCGATGGGGACGGGCCTCTGAGCGAGGCGGTTGGCTTCCTTACGTGTCAGTGGGAACGAGGCGGTGCTGGGCCCTGCACCCCAAAACGACCCGGTGCCCATGCGGCCACCAGCGGGCATCTCCGAACACCCCCTCGGCATCGCAGGCCCGCCGGCCACCGGACACTCAGCCACATCCGTCACCCACCTTAAAAATGGATCTGAGCCGCTGAGGGGCAGCATGGGCTGCTGGCGACAGCCTCGCTCTGGGCCGCCTGGGGTCTGCTCGCTGTCACCAGCAGGAATACGTGGGAGACGCCAGTGGGGGGCGCAGTGACAGAGGGGGGAGCAGGTCTCTGCCAGGACCAAGGACAGCGCCCCAAAGCCTTTCTCCCCCGGTCGGGGCTTGCTGCCAGCCTCTGTCCCTACCCGGGGCCGTCCGCCCTGACGGAGGAGGCCAGGAGGGGCCTGGTTCCTGCCAGGGCCGGGGCTCTGGTCTCTGAGTCCTCTCCGTGGACCTGCCGAGCGCCCTCCCATCTCCCTGCTTGTCACGGGGCCCAGCGTGTCCAGGGCAACCTCGAAACCCCGGTCCCTCTGCCAGCAACACACAGCTGTCCTGGTTACGTCACCTCGAAGATGCAACCGGGGATGGAAGACGCTGCCCGGGACACGGGCGGTGCCTGGACCGAGGACGAACGCGGGCTCCCGAGTCCCTTACGGACAGAGCCGCCCGCGAGGACTCTGGGTGGGGAGCGGAGGGGGCAGTGGGGAATCAATTCTCTTTCTTTGGAGGGCAGGGGAGAAAAGCTTCTGTGGGCGCCGAGACAAAGTGCAACGTGGTCGGTGGCCGGCCGAGGTGCGAAGGCCACCGTCCCCCCCACGGCCGTGGGCTCGCGACCGAACATGTCTGGCTGCACCTCGGCGTTCTGCGGGCTTTATTTTTACTCATTTAATTTGTTTTCCTATCTGACACCCTTTCTCCACTGCATCTTCTAACCTAATTGGGAGCAAAGAACAAATTTCGGGGCGGGCACCCAGGCCAGCATGTGGGGTCTGTCTCCAGTGCCGCTCTGCGCAGCGTGACCCCTGACCTCCCTGGGCGTCCGCTTCACGTCCCCTCCAGAGATGCTCCTGCTGCCGCCTGTCGGGCGAGGCCGGAATGTCTGTCCCAGGCCTGGCCCGGCGCCCAAAGGGCGCTGCTGAGTGGGGACACAGATCCCTGGCCAGGCCCGGCCTCTCCTTCCAGCCAGAGCTGGGAGTTGGGGGGGCCTCGGCCGGGGAGGGAGCAGACGGGCACGGGCGCCACCGAGGGTGGCCTGCGCCTGCTTTGTGAGACGCCTGGAGAGCTCGTGAGCACCGAGAGGGAAACCGCAGCCGAGGGGCCAAACGGTGGAGTCTGTGCGATGCGCAGGGCCTGGGCAGACGTCCGGAGGAGGACCGTCTACGGCCCCCCGGCGCGTGGCCCCCCCAAGCCCCTCCGCCCCGCCAGTGTGACGGAACTCGCATGGGGCAGTTAACCTAGTGACAGGTGTCTGCACAGGTGAGGGCCAAGTGACAAGGCAGCCTACTGGGACGAGGGGGTAAGAGGCTGTCCTGACCCTGGGCTCCCGCTTCCTGGCTGTCAGACTGTCTCAGTTTCGAATCCTCACTCTGCCACTTACCTGCTGCAACTCTGGGCAGCAGAAGGGACTCTGAGCCTCAGTTTCCCTGTCTGTGAAACAGGAAACCACACCTGCCCTCAAAGCTGGGCGTGAGCCTAAAGGGAATGACCAGAGGGTGGGGTGGGTGGGGGAGGAGGGGTCCTGGGCAGTGGGGGGGGGGCTTGTCTCAGGACATGTCACCGATACGAACCCAAGTCGCGTGAACCCACCTCTAGAGATAGCCCCTCTGTGTGGGTGTCCTGGGGCGGCCATAACAAATTGCCTCAAACTGGTGGCTCCAAACGACAGAAAATTACTTTCTCACAGTTCTCAAGTGTGGAAGCCTGAAATCAAGGTGTCGCAGGGCTGTGCCCCGTCTGGAGGCTCCAGGGGAGGGTCCTTCCTGCCTCTTCCAGCTGCTGGGGCTCCAGGGCTCCTGGGCTGGCGGCCGCCTCAGCCCGCCCTCCGCCTTGGGGGCCACGCTGCCTTCTCTGTGTTTCTCTTCTAAGGACACAGCCATTGGACTGCGGGTCCCCCTGGGCCATCCAGGATGCTCTTGTCTTGAGACCCTTAACTCAATTGCATCTGCAAAGGCTTTTCTTCCAAGTAAGGTCACGTTCTCGGGTTCTGGGTGACATGACACGTAGGGGCCACTGTTCAGCCACCATGGCCTGTTAGTATGTTTTTTACTTCATTTCAGTCTTTCCGTGGCGACGCGTGGATACGGGCTTTTTCCATCCCTGTGACTGAGATCTGTCTGCATCTCTATTTATATCTGTTTTGAAGGCCCTGAACAGATACCCGCAGGCGCTCTGGAGGAAGCCGAGCAGGAGAAGCACCTGCTGCCCAGGTGTGATGCTCCCTCCCGCCAGGCTCGGGCAGGGCAGTGGCGGCTCTGGGGCAGGGGTGGGCGGGTTCGGGCGCATAACGGGCACGAGGTCCCCAGCTCCTGCCTCCCGTTCTCTCCGCTCTTTGTCCCTCTGCCTTCTTTGAGCTTGTTCCCGTCTGCAGTGCAGGTCCCCAGGTCCCCGTGGGTCCAGGGACACGAGCCTGGGAAACGGGCAGGCTGCACATCCTGTCAACACAGGAAGCAGGAAGGAGCCTGGGGGAAAGTTTTCTGACCACTCTGTGGGCTTAGGGCGAGTTGTTAAAGCCCCACGAGCAGCAGCCTGTGCAGCCACAGTGGGGGCTGGAGATTCTGCCTTACCTGGCAAAGTCCCCCTGCCCCCGTAGGTCCCACCTGAGATGTCACCTCCCGGAGGCTCACATGTGCCCTCGGCACAGCACGTTGCTCAATGCTGTGATGAGTTCACCCCCCGCCAGCACCCCTGCCACGTGCCGGGCACAGCCAGGGCCCAGTGGGGACCCAGCAGCGACCCCACTCCCATGCTGTGGCCACGCTCCCAGGGAGGGGCCCGTAGAGGCCACTTGCAGCTGTGGGGGATGGGGCAGAAAGGGTGCATCAGGCATTCAAAACGTGTTTGTCGGATGAATGAAGGGCAGAGTGTAGGGCGTCTGAAGGTGGAGCAGGCAGGCGAAGAGGCTGGACATGCTGGCTTGGGGGCCTCGGCTCACTGGGAAGGCGTTGAGAATGGACACAAAGCTAGCCAACGGCTCAAGAAGAAATTAAAACCGCAGTGGCCCCGTAACCATGAAAGAAATCGCGCCAGGAGTTACACATCTTTCCACAAGGAAAGCGTGAGGCCCAGATGGCTTTCTGAGCCGGGGCGACCCGTCACGGAAGGAGCAAACTATTCTAACCCCATAAACGGCTTCCAGGAGGAAAAGCAGAGAACATCCCCCCGTTTGTTTTGTGAGACGGGTGTCAGACCAGGAAAGGAGAGTGTAAGAAAGGAAAATTGCAGTTGGTTCTCGTTCATGCACTTAGGCGCAAAAATCCTAAACAAAATAGTAGCAAACAGAATTTACCGATGTATTAAAAAGATGATTGCATCGCACGTTGAGTTACACTCAGAATCTCAGATGGTCTCCTAGGAAACGGATTAATGTAATTAATTAGCAAAGGAAAAAAGCCCCATGATTTTCTCAAGTAACGTGCAAAAGCCTTTGATAAACTTTTGTGTCTATTTGCAATTAAGTCAAAAGCCCTCGGCACACGAGGAAGAGAATTAAACTTTCAGCTGATGAACTGCACGTCAAAAAAGACCCTGGAGTCAAATGAAATTAGAAATGCGTTTCTTTTAAGATCAGGGACAAGAGAAATGTGCCTATGACCAGGACTTCTATTTAAGATTTTATTGTGGGAAAGCCCTAGCTAGCAGAGAGAGAAAAGCAAACCAGATACAACCAACAGATAAAGGAGGAGAATCCGTAAGATAATTTAGCAAGGTGGCTGGATAAAAAAACCTCCAGCTCAATTAATCTAAGTCAGCTGATTTCTATATTTCAGCAACAATTAGCAAATGTAATTTTGAAAAATACACCATGAAACGACAAAAATGAAACTATCTGGGAATAAATCTGAAAACACTGCGGAAGCTCTTGCTGGTGACAACGATACAACCTTTTTGAAAGATGCTGAAGCTGACATGTTTTTGGCTGGGAGGACACAACAGCAATGTGTCAATGCTCCCCAAACAGTCAGTGTGATTCTAACCAAAATCCAAACAGGATCGTGTGTGTGTGTGTGTTTGTGTGTGTGTAACTTGATAAGCTGATTTTAAGATGTGTATGGAAAAGGAAAGAGCTAAGAGTAGCTAAAATAATCCTGAAGGAGAACAGGTGAGTGGAGTGGGGGAGGGGAGCCTCGCTCAGATGCAGCTCAGCACTGCCGAGACAGACGGTGGTACCAGTGGCCAGCCGGAACCAGGCCTGCACCCACGTGGACGCTGGACGGCGGCTGAGCCAGTGCCGCGGAGCCCAGAGAAAAACGTCTTACCCCGCACAGTGACGCTGGAAGCATGGGTCATCCACATGGGAAACAGATGAAACTCGATCCCTACCTCACGCCACACACACACAAAATGAAATGAGTTCCTGGGTGAAAGACTTATACGCGAGAGGCGAGCTTATTAAATTCCTAGCAGGTAAGACTGGAAAATGCCTTTATGACTTCTCGGTAGAAGAGAATTTCTTAAAGAAGACAACAGAAGAACATAAATCCTAAGGGAAAAGTTTGATCAACTTATCGACATTGCTTTGAGAAATACTTGTCACAAAAAGAGTTGCGAAGGCGAGTTAAGGGTTGGTCAACAGATATATAAGGACCACAAATCAATCAGTAAGCAAAAGACAGACCACCCCACAGAAAACTGGGTAAAAGATGAAAACAAGCATTTCACAGAAAAGGAACCCAAACGGTCCATGAACACATGGGGGGATGCTCGGGTCCATTGGCAGTCGGGCAATGCGAATGGAGACACCAGTGCAAAATTGCACCGTGCGCCGAGACCGGCAAGGCTACGGGGTCTGAGCCGGGGGCACGCTGCTCCCGATGGGGACGTGGAAGAGACCTGCCACCCAGCGCAGCAGGAGGCCCCTGGAGTTACTGCCGCGGGAAGCTCTCTGCCACGCCTGGGAAAGCGGAGCATGCGGACGCCCCGTGACCCAGCCACTGTCCTCCCACGTCCCGGCGTGGCCGCCAGCAGACGAGTGCGAGAGCGCTCGGAGCCGCCCCGGGCCGTCCCGGAAGCCAGGAGGCCGCCACAGGCCCGTCCGCAGGGAGTGGACACCTACACGCGCTGCTCCCGACTCCCAAATCACAGAGGCTCTGAAAACAAAATGCGTTTCCCCCTTTTCTCAGAGCCATTTGATGGGCGGCAAATTCTGTCCGGAGCAGACGCGAGGGCGTCAGGCGTCTGTTTGTGCCACCTCGGTGGCCGTCCCGACGTCCCATGCAGAGGGAGCGGCGTGTGGGACCGTGTGGCACTTCCTGGCTGGGATCTCACAAACCCACATGGTCTTACGCTTCATAAACTTTACTTATAGTGTCAAGTTAATACACACACGAGGTGGCACTTTTGTTCTGAAACGCGCCTGGTCCCATGCGGGTGGGGGACTAAGGACCCGTCTGGTCCTAGGACGGAATCCTCCACACCTGGGAAAACAAATACCCGGCACAAGCGTGACGATGAGCGACAGCGGCAGCCCGCCCGCGAACCTAGATGGAGAAGGTCCAGCCACGTCAGGCGGGAGGCGGGCACCTCCGCTGGGGTGTGGACGCGGGCGGCGAAGCCACAGGAGGAGCCGGGCCGGGCGGTGCCGGGGAGACGGCTCGCAGCCCAGGGCCCTGCTGTCCCCCATGCAGTGTCCCTCGGCTCAGGCCAGCGCCTCCCCGATGTCTCCAGGACATGGGAACAGGGGCCAGGCGGTGTCACTGACGGGCGACGTCTACCAGATTAGTCTAGTGCCGGACAGCAAGTGACACAAGCTCGGGCCACACGCATCGCTCTGGGCGAGAGCGGGCAGCGGGCTGCCTTTTCCGGCCGCCCCTGCTCCGTACGGGTCCCCCCGCCGGCCACCAGAGGAGAAAGGTTCTGTCCTTAGAGGAATTCTCACGTTCCCCACTTATTTATGTTCTGCCTCCCTAAACGGTAAGCTGAATATGGGACACATCTGTGTGCTCGTCACTGCCAGATAATGACCCCAGGGAACGGAGGGGCTGAGTGGCTGGCTAAGGTCACGGAGCCAGGAGGGCAGAGCTGGGGTCCGGGGAAGATGCCCCTTGGTGCTGAGCGCCTCCCGGGGCCAGCTGTGCCACCTCCGTCCCTAAGGCTTTGGTGCTTCCACTGGGAGACCACACGCAGTCAGGGGTGGCCCCCACCGCCTCCCCCGTGGCCTCCCGCTGCGGCCCGATCAGCTTGTGAGGGGACGCCCTCTGCTCATAGGGAGATGGCTCTGCCTGGGGGCCACCCGTTACCCACCCGGACGCCTGAGGCGGCGGTAATGCTGAGCAGACGGCGGGCAGCACCCAGCAGAGAGGGTCAGGGAAGCAGAATGTCCAGTAAATTTACTTATGCAAATGTTTAACCGTGGGTGCTGCACAATGCAAATAAAATCGAGAAGGCGCCCAGGGTGGGGGGCAGCTGAGCCCAATGGAAGGCGCGTGACCCCAGCCCGGGGCCTCTCTGTGGTGTCTCTGCTCTCCCGGGAGACGCCCCTCCGCCCCTCCTTTAGAAAGGTCGCCCAGCAGCTCTCCCACCCACGGGGCGGGGCTCTGCCTGCCTCCGGACAGGGCGAGAGGCAGGCGAGCCGCTGTGCCCTTAGCGGCCCTCACGCCCGTGGAGGTGGGTGGGGTGCGCTGAGCGTCTGCTGGCGCTGTCCAGCCCGGCCCGGGGGGCAGCGCCCACTTCCAGCAGAGGGAGCAACGCGGCTGTTACCAGAGGCACGAGGTAACGAGGTTCCCGGGAGCGGGGATGCGGGTGGCTCAAGCATGGCCTTGCGAAGACTGTCCTCTGGTCATGCCAACTCCCGAGCCTCAGCCCACCTGCCCCATGGCCCCCCTGACCCTCCGGCACCCCCTGTCTGCACACAGGGACCGGGAACCCCGACGGGCAGAGCTGCCTGGGGGTCCTCAGGCCGGCCTGGGAGAGGCAGTGACGGCTCCCGGGTGGGTGGTACCGCGGTCACATCCGCTCCACGGTCGTGACGGGCAGTGGTCACTGCACGGATGACGATGACTGCACTGTACGTGACACACTGACTGTCCCGCGGGCTCGTGCACGTAGACACAACACACGGATATCACCACGCGCACAGAGCAGGTCCGTGCGCCTTACAAACCGGCACGCGCTGCCACCGCAGCCCCCGAGGTGGGTCGTGCCGTCCCCGTCCCCACGGTGCAGACGAGACCGCGAGGCCCAGAGAGGCCCAGGACGTGCCGGCACAGCTGCGGGCGGGCTCCTACTCGGTCTGGCTCCGGCCCCTCGCCTGATCCCCGTCCACACGGCCGCACAGAGGGCGGCAGGCCTAGGGAAGTACGTGCGCGCGCACGCACACATGCACACACATGCATGCACACAGAAACACATGCATGCACACACATGCGCATGCACGCACACACGTGCACACATAAGGCACGCATGCACGCACACACGCACACAGGCACACACACAATGCACACACACGCACACACAAACACATGCACGCACATACATGCACACACACACGTGCACGCACGCACGCACACGCACGCATGCACACACACATACACAAGGCACACATGCACACACATGCACACACATGCATGCACACAGAAACACATGCATGCACACACGTGCGCATGCACGCACACACATGCACATGTGCACGCACACACACATGCACACGCACACTCACACACACATGCATGCACACACACAAACACACGCGCACAGGCACACACATGAATATACACACGCACACACAAACACATGCATGTACACACATGCACACACATGCACACACGCACACAAACGTGGGAGCACGAGGGCTAATCTGCACACACTGGGCACTTCACGGGGCCGAGTCCAGCTGGGCCGCAGGCGGGGCGGGGCAGCCAGGGGCCGGACCTGCGGCTGCTCTCCAGGGAAGGGACACCCAGGAGGTCATTTAATCGAGCACTCACCCACAGAGCCCCATTTCCTCGTACCCTCCCTCCTGGCCACTCCAGGCCTTACATAAGCGATGCTTTGGGAGTGTGTTCTCGCTCGGGGTGGCCCTGTCACGTGGTCACGTGTCTTGAGCGTGGGCACGCCCGCAGGGAGAAGCAAAGCCTCGGGAGCTTCCCGGCGCCGAGGCCGGCACGGCGCGGGCGTGCGTCTGTGTGTCTGCCACGCTGACGCGGCCGGGAAGGGGCCCCCACTGCCCCTCATTTGGGGTCGAGCGCTGAGCACCGGCACTTTCCTCGTGGGGCTGGTATGTCACTCTCAGCGATTAGCACACGGGGACCGCGGAGTCCTGCCAGGCGTGAGCTCTCGCTGCGCTGTTAACGGCCCTCGGCCTCAACGACCTTTTTTTTTTTTAAGCAATTTCCACTCCAATTACTGCTCAGTGGAAGTGCAGATGCATTGGGGACTTTTCCATGTCATACTTTCTCCCAGGGGCGGATGGAGACGAGGGACACAGAACCGGCTCCCATGGTGCCCGGGATTCACTGCACAAAGTCGAGCTGCAGATGCAAATTTCCAGCCCATTTCTTGACATTTCCCTCCTGGAGCCAGAGCAAAGGGAGCCCAGGAAAAGCTGGTGGCCATCGGCCCCGAGACGGCAGGCAGGCCCCCCCGGCCGCAGTGCCGTGAGCCTGGCACCAAAGCCACACTCCCCCGGCGCTGGGTGTAACAGCAGAGCGGCCATTCCACAGTGTCCCCACCCCCCTCCTCTGCAGGAGGAGACACAAGACTTAAACAGTCCTTCTGAAATCGATTGTTTTCTTTCTCCCTGGGACAAAACGGTGCTGAGAACTACCATCATGCAGGAACTCCAGGAAAAACCAACAGAGGACTCCGGGTCCCCAGACGGACCGCAGGGCGCTGCGGCTGCTGTCAGAGCCCACTGCCAGGAGGTGGTGAGCCTCCGGAGAATCTGGCCGCCTCTGCACGGGGGTTCCGACGCCCCTGAGCACCCTCCCCCCACCTTTTCCATCTAAGAGCCTCCGCCCCAGTCTTTAAAAACCGTGGCTTGCGTTTGCAGCCTCGATGAGCAGGCGAGCCGCCTGGGACGTGGTTAGAGCTTGGAGGTGGCGTCAGCGGGAGGCGCGGGAGCCGGGCCCGTGTGTGTACCAGGCTCCCGGGCGGCGCTGCAGCCGCTGGTCCCCGCCACGCATGGAGCCGGAGGCTCTGGAGCCCGGCTGCCCCGTCTGCCCCCGCCCGGCCGGCCAGCACCCTCGCAAGGAGCACACTGAGCCTCCACTGCCCCCCACCCCCGCCTGATCCCCATTACCGGGTCGGGGTGCAGCAGGAAGATGCTGCGGGGAGGGGTTGGGCAGCATCTCAGAGCGGCTCTGTTCTCAGAACGCTGTCACCCCAGCTCCCGCCCTGGGAGGGTGGTCCCCAGCCTCTGTCCACACCACGGAGCCACGATGCCCATGCTGAGCTCACAGACGGAGCGCCCATGTGGGGTGGGGGCCGGCGAGAAATGGAGCCAGAGTCAGCGGGACCCCAGATCCACACCAGACCCTGAGGTCCCTCCGAGGGAGGCCATCCGCTGGGACACACCCAGCTGTCCCCTGGCACCAACAGAATGTGCATCCTCCTCGAATCACCCAGGCTCTGGGTGTTGGCGGCTGGCCTGGGTCCCACGCCACGGGCCCTGGGACGCTTCCTTGGATAAACGGTTTCTGGGCTAAACTCTGGGCCAGGCCCCCTGGAAGGTCAGAGGTGACTGCCTGGCAAGTGCTCAGGACCGGAGGACCTGTTCGCCGTGGGACCCCCTCCCGGGGCTCCCGGTCGCCCCTCCCCCCTGCATGGGTCTGGGACGCACGGGCCAGCACTTGGAGGAGGGCTGGTGTCCCCGCACGCTCCGCCAGCAGACCCGCCACCGCTGGCCGCCACCGCTGGCCACCACCACCGCCACCACCACCGCCAGACGCTGGCCACACGGCTCTGCCCGGGAGCAGCGGCTCTGTCTGACCCCGCCGGCCGGTCCGGTGGGGAAGTCTGCATGCCGCCCGGAAAGGGCGTCGGGATCAAGGGACAGAGGCCAGGAGGAGGTCAGGGAGGGTCCCTTCCGTCACATGCGTTTTGGCCCTTCCACCCGCCGCCTCGGAAAGCAGGCTCTGTCTGCAGCCCTGTCCTCCTGGGGCAGGGCGAGCGGCTGCGTGTTCTCGGCTCGGCTCCCACCGACGGGCTCGGCGCCGGGCACAGGGTCACAGGGCCCAGGCGGCACCGGGGCTGCTGACCACGACCCACCTCCGCAGCGACCACGGACAGAAAGGCGCGCTGCTCCAGACGCGCTGCTGGGAGCACACGCCGGCACGCGAGCGCCTTTCTCTCGCCCGTGGGAGAAAGGAGCTGGAGATGCAGCCGCAGGAGGAGAGGTTTCGTCAGCCGGGTGGTGGGAGGGGCCTTGGGCGCCATCGGGGAGGGTGGCTGTCTTAAAACCTCAGCTCCAGGGGTGGGGTCCGTGGGCCCGGGAGGCAGCTCTGTACCCCTGGGTGCTGGCAGCCTGGGCAAGTCACCCCACCTTTCTCTGAGCCTCGGTTTCTTCGTCTGCAGACGTAATGCAAGGGCCCAGCGGCATGGGCCGGGTGCACGCCCAGCCCACGCTCGGGAGCAGGCAGCCAGCGAGGCCCCCTCTTCCCCTCGGGGGGTCTCACCCCACCCGGGCCGGGCCCGGGATCACAGACACCTGTTGCTGCTTACTCCCGTTTCCAGCAGTCGATAGAGCTCGATCTCCGATCACGAACCTCTCAGGCAAACACAGCTGATCACGCAGAACCTCGCTCCCAGAGCGGCCCCAGGAATTTTCTGGAAGGAGGCTGCGTGGCGTCGAATGACAAGAGACTGGACACAAACCAATGCTAACTAAAGCCACTGCTCAGACAGAACGCTGGGTCAGCTCACGCAGCCGAGAAGCCCCGGGGGGGACACAGGGGCCTCACCCAGGGCGACGCCGGGGGACCGGGAGAGGGCGCGCTGAGGAGCCGCGAGCGAGCGTGTGTGGGTTTGTTCGCGGGGCCTGCGGAGTGGGGCCGGGCTGCCCCTCACTTCCCCAGCCGCCTGCGCCCTGGCAGAGGTGAGGCTCGGAGACGAACGGTGTTTTCTGAACCAAAGCCGAGAAAGCTGGGAGAGTTCCAGAAGGCTGCTCCATCCACTCAGGCCAGAGACCTTCACCGAGAGCCGTGTGACTGCGGGCCGGAGACCCCGCCTCGGGCCACACACGAGCGGCAACCCCACCCCGGGGCGCACGCCCTGACCTACCGAAAATGGGTGTCCAGTTACACGTACACGTAAGCCGTAGCTGCGTGTGGTGGCCATGTCTGCCCGTGTCCAATTGTGTCCATCCGTGTCCACCCGTGTCCATCTGTGTCCACCCGTGTCCACCCGTGTCCATCCATGGCCGAATGGACAGAGAAAACGTGCTCTCTGTACAGCAGGATACCATTC
>JAQQSQ010001161.1:0-13038 GCA_028627145.1 Eidolon dupreanum
AAGGAAAAAATACATAGGTGATCTCAGACTATGACTTCTGATGATGGTCACCACGATGAGTAGGTTCCCCAAAACTGTGGACACATACATGATTAGAAACATCGCAGAGAGCATTTTCCGCAGGGCTGGATTCTTGGTAATGCCCAGAAGAATGAATTCAGTCACATTGTTTCTGTTCTCCATTTACTGTGGGTCAGTGCAATGCAATATGCATATGATGTATTACAGAACTGTGCACTTGAAACCTATATAATTTTATTAACTAATGTCACCCTAATAAATATAATTTAAAAAAGAAGTTGGTACAAAAGGAAAGTAGAAATACATATATACATATATGTGTGTGCGTGCACATACACACGGGGAGGAGGGGAAGAGAGAGTAAGAATTGCATGAATGTTAATCAAAATGTTGCAAAGAAGTTGCATCAAAACTTAAGTTTGGGTAATGTGCCAACAAAGATTAAATTAAATCGACTAAAAATCATTGATAGCTCAAGGCTCTCCATCCTGACCCACAGTTTGTAAATACAGACAAAACAGGTAAACTATCGACACACTCGATGTATAATCACACATGTGTAAGTGAATCAGTTATTTCAACAATTTCAAAATAGTAGCCTAAATTAATAGGCAAGTGTTTAATACACAAATAAATGTTTAAGATCACCTCTAAAATTTAAAATTCATCATATAGAAAAAGTTGCCCAAAAGAAGCAGCCAGCTAAGCCATTTACAAAATCATTTATGGAACTGTGCTTGCAACTTGGCTGTATTTTAAGCTTAATTTGTCAACAGTTTCCAATCTGCATCTTAGAAGAAACATCGTTAATCAGATGTTCTCCCTTGGGTAATAGACCTGGGCAAAAGGAGGGCAGAGAGCCATCTTCCAATGGCTCAGAATTTCAAAATGTGCAGACTTGCATCATTCCAATTGCACTCCTTTGAGGCTGCATCTCTACTGACTGGGCTGCCAATCACTGTTTCAGTGAATGTTCATCCACCACTGCAGTGATCTGTTTTTCCCAGAAGTAGAGTTTCACTGGAGCCATGCCAAGCTGATGTTCCACAAACGCAAAACCAAATCATGGCATTGACCATTCAATTATTTTTTCCACAACTATACTTCCTTCTTTGACAACAGAATGGACACAGATCCATTTGTCTGATAACATAGGTGAAGAAAAGTTAATGACTTAATTTTGGCTGCCTGGCAAATACCAAAACCAATTTATCTATGTCTTAACTAGGTGTTCTCTTCATCTTTTAAGACTTTTAAAATGGTGTCACAATTGCTATTATTCAGGATTTAAAATATACCTTAACTAGAAAAAATAAGAACTTTCTTTCTCACTCCCTAAAAATTATTATTCTCAAGTAACATGTTTTCGATTTAGAAATCTTTGAGGTTATATAGCCTGTATACTTTTTCTATCTTCAACAGTAAAAAAATAGTCTACATTTACAGCATACATTACGGATTATAATTGGTTCGTTACTATATTTGACCATGTATCTTAGGAAGTCTCCTAAGAACGTGGAGTCTCTGTTTTACCAGATATGGTAATGGGCCAGCTTCTTTGTTGGACTACCTTTATCAACATTCTGAAGCTACTCTATGCTCTTACCTAACCACTTGGACATGAATTACGGCAGTGTTCCTCAATCTCTTTTTTATTATTGCCACCCCAAATGCCTTTTTTTAGACATCTAGTCCCTTAATTACCTCCTCCTCTAAAACACTAATACCACAGATATACTACTTATTTATGCACTTTATGCATATCTGTGCTATATATATAAAAACAATAGATATTTTCATCCCATGAGAAACTATTTTTACCTCTAGGAAGAGATACAGTTCCCATTTCAAATGCATGTGTTAGAGTAACCTAATATTTTTTTAAAGAGAGAGGGGATAAAGTGGTTATATAAATGTAGACATAACTAAAATTCTAACTGTGCTTAAACAACTACACAAATTTATATCCAATTCTTTTCTCCTGCATCACCTTCATAATAAAATTTTTTTCATCGTACTTATTACTAACATGATATTTTTAGTTATTTGTTCACTTGTTTATTATTCATCTATACAATGCTTGTTTGTTTTATTCACTATTGTATTCCTAGCTCCTAGAACTCTCTAGCACACTAGAGGCAATAAACAGTACTTTTTGGATTAATGAAATAGGCCAAACTTACTAAACCTAATTGACCATGGAGCCATTATCAAGTAATATTAATGCTGTGGGGTAATAAAGGGAAAAGTCCTATAAAAAACATTTAGCTCTTCCAGTTGCTACCCTTCTTCACTCCCAGAGCATTGTCCTCCTCAATGATCAAGCTGCTTATTTTTCCTCCATCGTCTCTCTCGCGTATGTGTCACTTTCTTAAAAGTTCGACCATTTGGATTTCAGGTCTTCAACTCTTTACATCCCACTTCTCATGATGTCCATGAAGGAAAATGTGGAAATGAGATTATCCAATGGCTTCTCCCTGACGTAAGAGGAATCAAGGAAGTGCCAGTGACCTGGAAAAGAGAGATCTAAGGAAAGCTGAAGGGAAGAAAGTGGCCCCCAAACCAAGGAAAGAAAGCCCCGAGGACAATCTTCACAATGTGTCCAATGATCACATCAGTCAAGCAAGGAGTATTGTGAAGCGGGAAAAGGAGGCAGAGTCTAAAAGACTTATTATTGCTTATCTTCATTGAGACTCACTTTTGCTTATATAAAACGGAGTAAAGACCTAATAAAACTAGTTTTCTGCATTTAGAGAGTTAAAGTAGGTAAAGAACATGTCAAAATGTGTGCCTCATAGTTGGCCTCCAACAATAATCAGGTCACTCCCCTCACTTAATGTTTAATTTTTTGACTGAATTAAAACTTCAAATTAAATGAAGTTATCCTTATACAACAGATCCAAATGTTATTTATCTTATTAATTTTTAGGAATAGACATATTTGCTTCCTTATATGTTGTTTTAAGTATCAAAAATAATCACACGGCAGAGAAATTCCTGTTGATGAGTGCAAAAGAATATCTTAACATTTTTGACATTGGTTAACAAAATTTATATGTTTCAAGTATACAATTCAATAATACATCACCTGTATATTGTATAGCGTATTCACCACCCAAAGCAAATTGCCTTATATTTGACCCCCTTAACCCTTATCTACCTCCCTACTTCCTCCCTTTCCCTCTGGTAACCACTAAACTGATGTCTGTGTCTATGAGTTTTATACCCCATATATAAGAGAAATTATATGGTTCTCAACATTTTCTGTCTGACTTATTTCACGTATTAGTATATTAATCACAAGATTTATCTATGTTGCCTCAAATGGCTGTATTTCATCTTTGCTTATGGCTGAGTAATATTCTATTGTATATATGTACCACAACATTCTTTAAAAATTATTCACACTCCCACAAGACCCCATCTACTGAGATTGTCAGACTGCCTTATATTTCCTCCTTCAGTTCTTACACCTTCCAAGTTTACCGTTGACAAATCATAATTCTCATTAATCTTCTCACCACTCCACTGCATACTTGGTAGCCCCTCAGACACAATCATCAACCTTAATTTCCCCCTTCAAACCTTCATGTTGTCTAAGAGTAGAAACAACATTTACTCAATACTTTTCCTATCCTTACTTCTGACTTACTCTCATCTCCTAACCGCCTATCATTTGGTCTAGATTCTATCGAACTGTTTCTCACCAGCGATTTCAAACTTGATCAATTTGAACAGATTAAGTATTGATTACATCCTCTTCCAGGCCTGAATTTGTGGGAAAAAGCTCTACTCCTTTTATACATTTGAGATAACCATGTATAAGCTAGAACACACAGTCTCTCAAAGAACAAGTAAACCATACTCTGGCATTACTGTATAGTCAAATTATGAAAGAAATAGCTCCAGATGACCAATGAGTTAGAGAAAGAGATAATTGTGAGAAGTAACACAAAAGGAGTGTTACGTAGTAATGTAGCTTTGCTTTGCTTCGTAAAGCTTTATGTAGTCAGGTAGAATGATCTGGTTATTTTCCATGTATGTAGAGAAGCATTACTGCTGAAATGTATTGCTACATGTGAGATAAAGCTACAACAAATTTGACATCATCTTTCTTGAAGGATTAAGTAAATATTCAAGACTGTCGATAACTTTCTTATCTATAGACATAAACATACCATAGGCAACCGTGTTTTATTTGAAAGAAAGTAGGACTGAGATGTAGAAGACTTGGATTCAGGTTTTTGTAGCTGAAACTCTTAGATGTGTGAACTGAGGCAAGTAAATTAGTAAACTTCCTTTGGCTTCAATTTGCTTCTCTGTAAAATGAGGATAGTAATATTGGAACTACCAATTTAGTATGTGGATAAATCAGATAACTAAAGCGAATGTGTCCTATATGCAATAAAGCATTTATTTAATGTAAAGATACATATCATACTTACAGGACAACAGCTTTTGAGCCTAACCATTTGCCTTTTTGTTGAGATTAAATAAAAGAATGTTTACCCTTATTGCTTCAAATGGGTCCTAAAGTCTTGGTAATGAAAAAGAAAATAATTTCCTTTTTATTCAAGAAAAACTGTGAGCCACAGGATATTTAAGAAGATAAGAGCAAATTACATGTAATTTCAAAATTTCTGGCTTATTTCTTGTACCAATAAAAAAATTAGAGATAGGTTTTTAATTATTATTTCTTCCTTTTGTGGGGGTCTCTCATTTTGTTTTTGGTAGATTCATCATATCAAAAATAAATCATCAGTGATTCTCTCACTCCCCAACTGTCCCTTTCCTATTTACCTAAGAATTTCTATACTCTCTTTTGCTTTACCCACAAGCTAAGTAAAAAATAATGAAGTCCTGAGATCAAAGTCCTATGAAAAAGCCAACTTCATCTAAGTAATATATGTATGAAGAATTTAGTAAAGTAGTAGTGGGACACTGGAGAAAAACATACTCTAGAATCATCAAACTATGGATTTATCATTGTTCCTTCCATTGCATATCCTGAATCTATGCAGATGAACACTGAAGCCTTGTTAAAGCCTAATCAAAGTTATCAAAAGCAAAGAGCCTAACCATTATTAGATACTCTATAAATGTTCATTTCTGGGCCCTTTTTTTTTTTTTTTTGCCAATGATTCGAAAAATCTGTTAGCTTTCTTTCACATGTTACAACTGATATAATCTTCTCCATTTATGTACACTATCATATTCTTAAAATTATGAACAGCCTGTTACTCTCCTCTTCAACAAACTCCTCATGGCATTTTTCACCTCTGTGTTTCTCACTGTGTAAATGATAGGATTAAACATGGGAGTGAGGATTGCAAAGAACACAGTCACCAATTTGTCCACAGGGTAGGTGACCACAGGACGCATATAGGTAAATATACAAGGCACAAAAAAGAGTACAACTACGCAAAAGTGGGAACCACATGTAGAGAGGGCTTTGCGCCGCGCTTCAGAGCCGTGGGATTTCAGGGAGCTCAGGATGACTACGTAGGAGACCAGTAACATGGAAAAAATGAGAAAGCACATGGCCCCACTGTTGGCTGCCACCACCATTCCGAGCCTATAGGTGTCACTGCAGGCAAGTTGCAGCAGTGGGAAGAGATCACACATGAAATGGTCGATGACATTGGGACCACAAAAAGGCAAGTTGACCATGAAAAGAATCTGTACAGTGGCATGCAGTATCCCCCCAATCCAGGCCACCATCACCAGGAGGTGGCAGAGTCGTTGTCGCATGATGGTCATGTAGTGCAGGGGCTTGCAGATAGCCACATAACGATCATAGGCCATGACAATAAGGAGGATGATCTCTGACCCTCCTAGGAAGTGCTCAACAAAGAGCTGAGTCAGGCAGCTACTGAAGGAGATGGTTCTCCTCTGGTAGAGCAGGTCAATGATCATTTTGGGGGTGGTGACTGATGTGTAGGAGGCATCTATGAAGGATAAGTAAGTGAGAAAGAAGTACATCGGAGTAGAAAGAGTGGGGCTGAAGGAGACGGTAATGACAATGAGCAGATTGGCAAGCACAGTAAATAGGAAAACGAACAAAAAGACAATGAAGAGTATTTTCTGCAAGTGTGGATTCGTTGTGAGTCCTAAGAGAATAAATTCAGTCACATTGTTGGGAGGCATGAAGTGATCCATACACCTTCCTGGGGTATAAATTACCTACAAAGAGATAAAGAATGATACCTACAAATCATGAAGGATTTTCATCTGAATTTCATAACACAGAAATGAGATAGACACTGTAACTGTGAAGCATGTGCTTGGCACCCCCATCCCAGTAATTGTTTCTATTCTTTATCACTTCCTCCAAAATACTTGCCCTCTCTTCAGACACCTAGTACCTTCCACCTATAAAACATCTACGGGGCAACATTTGATGTCCACTTACTGAGAAAATACAGGGATATAGACAGGATATCTGGATTCTCCTTCTGGTTCCAACTCTCGGTGACGTTGCTAAGTCCGTTCAGTGCCCCATGATTCCTAGCCCTCCTCTGTGTCTGTGAGCTTACAAACTGTAATTCTCAGATGTATTTTGTAAGCTATAAAGTACTGTGCACAGGTAAGTGTCATTCCTTCTTCCAGGAGAATTTACATTCGAACTCATCGCTCTAACTGTGGCAAGGAAGATGTGGTCAATAAATATCAATCATCAGTAGGTGGTTTAGAGAAATTCATAAGTGGTTGGAGACACACCCCCTGGTACTTGTCATAACACATATGCTATTCACGTGTGCTTCCTCGCTGTGCCTAGTATAGTGTCTGGCATTATGTCTGCAGTGTCTGGCACCTACTGGATCATTGGTGAGTTGCCACACTTCTTTCATCTCCATGTGTAAGAATACGCATGCTCCTCAAGCCCATAAACCTAGGAATTCAAGTGCTCTCATCCTCCTGCTCTGTTTATCAATACTCTCTCCTTTATGAGAAACACAAATAAACTTTTGAAAGGAAGCTGCATTGCAGTTAATAGCTTCTGAAACATTTTATGGAGTAAGTATGAAAATATTGTCTCCAGGAAAGAGTATGTTCCTGGGTCATTTTACTTTCAAGATAATTATAGTGTTTGTTAATTAATATTTTTTATTCTTCAAAATTCTGTTCCACATACAATTTTAACACGGTCACATTCAGGAAATGTAAAGCTTCTGTAGACCAGGATAAAAATAAAACTCTTGAGTAGGTGTTCAATACATGAGGATCTATCAAGCAAAGGAAGCCCTATTTTTGAAGTTTTAAAAGTAGAAGTTTAATGTAGAAACCAGAAATAGTCTATAGATAAGGTAAAGTACTATACATATTAAGACATATAAAATCTCATTACAAATACCTATCACATGTTCACACATTCAACAAATATTTATTGGACATTCGCTATATATTAGTGTGCGTTTGTCCACATAAAGTCATAAAAAGTGCCCTTGTTAAATGCCTTTAGTAATCCCTCCCCTTACATTTTATTACCATACGGCAGCAGCTCATGCATGCAGGATGTGAATGATCCCCCCACTCCTTTACGTTTCTGCTGTGTGCATTCTCACGCCTTCTTCCCCCATCCTCCCATAACATCCATCATCCATCATTCCTGGTTACAAGAAATTGCATCGCTAATAGAATGAGGAAATGTGGGGACATCAATTACCCAAAAGAAAGAAGGAAACATAAATAAGATATAATACAATAAAATAATAAATACAATAAAACAATAAATTGTGTTCTGCAAAAAAATATTTCTTTTCCTTTTAAAGGTAAGTGGATAAAGAGCTCTATTTTTTTATTACTCAAACTGAAAATTTTACACATGGGAGATGGACTTTCCCCAATAGATCAGAAAAGAGTGTAGTGCCAATAGTAAGAATAATGAATAAAAGTAATTTAGAAATAACTATGAAGAGAGAAATTACTTTGGCTTTTTTCTTGACTTCACAATATTCTTTCTAGGAATAAACCCTAATGGAAGATATTTTAAAATAGAAAACTTATTATGTACAAATATGCTCAGCACAATTATTAAGAGTTGTGGAAATAGAAATTGCATGGAATGTCTGACATTAGAGAGATGGGTAAATAAAACATAGTACATCTCTTTGAATAATGTATAGCTTTTAATAAAGATTTTTTTTTAGTTGTGCAATATCATAGGAAAATTCTTAGGTTGTAATATTGAGTGGGGGAAAATTTAGATGCAAATTTGAATATATAAAGTGATTCTAGTTTAAACATATAACTATTAAAAGAAAAGATAATATTTTTACTTCTCAGTTTCAGTATTGTACTTAATTATATCTTTCCTGATGCTTCACATTCTGAAGAAGAGATTTAAACCTCAGATTGCTGGGGCTGAGGGGTGAACATGCGATCTGTAAGATACATTTAAACCTAAGGTTCTATAATTATATAATTTCCTGTGAAAAAAAATCTCACCTATGAATTTGTCTGACGTAGCTCCATGGCCAGGACTCCAGGCAGTAGTTCATTCACCAAGAAAGTGGTAAAGCTTTATGTTTAGAAATGCCAACTAGCTCAGCTACAGTTCAGTATTCTTTGTTGACATATAAATGGCGCCTTCGGATAAGTCTTCTTCCTTTACCCTCACAAGTGCTACATATGAGATATCCTATTTGTAGACAAATTCTGTGAAGTTTCTTAGCTGTGGCTAATTAGATCTCAGGGGTATTTCACCATCATTAGCAGATCTTGATAAGAACCCAATTATTTCACATAACCTAACCGAACATCAGAGGAGAACTTTTATAACATTCATCTTTAATGTTTAACTTCATCCCTAAGTCTGTCTGAAGACAAAATGCAATGACAATAAAAAAAAATTGACCACTTATGAATTTTGATATCTGTTAAAAAATGAACTTAATATGGAGTTTGTATATCTGGTATTGTAGAAATTAAACATTTAGGCGTGTACCTATTTGACTTTTAAATTTTTTATTATAATATTTTGGTTTTTCAATTAATCTACCATTCATGGTGATCATACTTTTTAAATATTGTGAATGTCTTATGAGGGTAGATTCAACTGAATCTTCTGATGGACTTGATGTGGGTGCGAAAATAAAAAAAGAATAAAAATCACTCCAAAGTTTTTGGACTACACTACCTGAAGAAAATGTTGATATTTACTGAGATAATTTCAAGTCTAGATGCCACAACTAACATAGCCAGCATTTGTGTGAGTGCTTATCAAGTACCAGACCAATTTGATCTTTATTGTCCTTATTTAACAGATGAAATAACTAAGGCTTAGAGAGAGTAAGAAATCTGTTTAATATAAGTCAGTAGGCTGCAAACTTTGCTTTACATTGAAATAAAGAAAAAGGTAATTCTATAAAATGGGTCCAGCCTCTGAAACTCTTGACTATTTACTTTAGAATGAAGATAATTGGCCCAAAGAGTGGCTGTGAGCATGGAGGGACTACTAGCTCAATAATTGGCACCAAGTAGATACAAAGTAGGTAGCTGGCAATATCACCTATTTTAATTCTTATTGAGATTTTTTTAAAGAGTGCGTTATCATTATTGACTGTGAAAATGGATGACATTTGACCATGGCTATTAAAATTATGTTCTTCCTCTGAGGCTTTATTTATGCCACCTAAATTGATAAATTATTTAAAACAGTGAGAACATGTTTATCATCTATCTGCATAGCTTTTAAACGTCTGGCATGAATCTTTCTCTTTCTTCTTTACCAAAGTGACTATTTGTAAGCTATTTAACACGCACGTGCACACACATGCATGCACACACACACACACACACACACATACACACACACACCACATCAGAATTATTAGATGATTTTTTAGAATTAGGCAGATACAGTGTTTGTTGCACATGATTACAATTCTAACATGAATCTTAATAGAATATAATACTCTGAGATAAAAAAATATATATTTATTTACAAGTGTTGTTATTCACTGTTTCTCTTCCCTTCAGACCCATTTATTTCCACTTTATTGCTCAGCACCATCCTTCTTCCCACACACAAAAAAAATCTCTCCTTCTCCACTGCTCTCCATCCTCTTCTTCTGTCTCTATATTTTTCCCCTAGTGTTATTCTTTAACTTATAATAGTATGTATTAAAGGAGTAAATAATATCTCTCCCCTACAAGTTCCAGAAAGTAATAATTCAGTCCCTTCTGAAGAAAGACTGGTGAGAATAACCTGAGTAGCCACTAGGAGACAGAGTTATCAAGAGGGCCAGGAAATATAAAGATCTTAGTCTATGCCATCAGTGATGAATGTAATAGAATAGAAATGAGGATGGTTCTACTGCTAGAATGCTAACCAACTTCCTTTTTCAGTCTCCAAGCTGAAAAATAAGGGTATATTAACAGGCAGTATCACTATAGATAAAATAAGGCAAAGGAGCAAGTTTGATTCATTCATTTGCTTTACTATCCAAAACTTCACTGATTTCCATACTAATTCAGTAACCATTTATTAAGCCCCTAATTTGTGTAAGGGGCTGGAATGGGTTCTACAAGAAGGATGCAGAGATAAACACCTGTTCGCAAAAGAGATCCTTGTCTACGATATGGACAATAAACATTCTAATGAAAAAGAGAGAAAACTTTAAGAGTATCAGAGAGATGCACTCAAACTACATAGAGAGGCCACGTAACCTAATGGAGATGCTCTGGATAGCACTGGATCATGTCCTTGTGAACGACATGCTGACTTAGACACTTCAATATTTTGCACTGAAGACAAAATGAACACTTAAAGCAGAGATTAGTATTCTAAATGCCTGATATTGAAAGAACCACTTGAGTGTCTCATCACTTCTGGAAGCAAAAGACTGCTAGTTGGAAATAATAAAGCTCCAATTGTTTTCTATATTTTATCGAGTAGAACATCTCAGCTCTTGGAGAGAGAATCCCTTAGGTTCAATTGCTCTCAAATGTAATGTCAGAAGCCACATCTTCCACCAAAGAACAAAGTTGGAGGTATCACACTACTTGACATCAAAGTATACTACAAAGCTACAGTAAACAAAACAGCATGGTACTACCATAAAAACAGATACATTGACCAATGGAACAGAATGGAAAGCCCAGAAATAAATGCACATTTACACTCGATATATGACAAAGGAGGTAAGAACATACAGTAGAGTAAAGACAATCTCTTCAATAAATGGTGTTGAAAAATTGGACAGATGCATGAAAAAAATTTAAAAAAAAACAAAAAAACTATCACCTTCTTACACCATATACAAGAATCAACTCAAATGTATTAAGGACTTAAATATAAGACTCAAAACAATAAAACTTCTAGAAGAAAACATAGGCAATAAACTCTCTGATATTACTAACAGGAATTTCTTTTCAGTAATATCTCCCCAGGCAAGAGAAACAAAAGAAAAAAACAAATAAATGAGATTACATCAAACTAAAAATGTTGAACAGCAAAAGAAACCATCAACAAAACAAAAAGACAAATGACTGATGGGAGAAGATATTTGCTAATAATATATCTGATAAGAGGTTAATATCACAAATATATAAAGAACTTATACAACTCAACAACAACAAAAAAACAATCCAATTAAAAAATGGGCAGAAGAGCTGAACAGATACTTCTAAGAGAAAATAGAGATGGCCAAAAGGCATATGAAAAAGTGTTGAAGGTCACTAATAAGCAGAGAAATGAAAATTAAAACCTCAATTAGATATCACCTGACAACTGTCAGAATGGCTATTATCAATAAATCAAAGAACAACAAGTGTTGGCAAGGATGCGGAGGAAAGGGACCCCTCATACATTTTTTATGGGATTGCAAATTGGTACAGCTGCTATGGAAAACAGTCTGGAGGTTTCTCAAAACAATTAAAAATGGATATACCTTTTGACCTAGCAATTGCACTTCTGAGTATTTATCCAAAGAAAACCAAAAGGATAATTCGTAAAGATGTGTGCACCCCAATATTTATAGCAGCACACTTTACAATACCCAAGGTATGGAAGCAACCTAAATGTCCATGAACAGATGATTGGAAAAACTTATGATTCATATACACAATGGAATATAACTCAGCACTGAAAAAATGAAATCTGACCATTTGCAATGACATGGATGGACCTAGAGGTTATCATGCTGAGTGAAATAAGGCAGACAGAGAAAGATAAATACCATATGATTTCATTATATGTGGAATCTAAGAAACAAAAAAGAACAAACGAATCAAAAACAGACTCACAAATATACTGGACAATTTGGCGACAGAGGGGAGGTGTAGATGGGGGATGGGGAGAATAGGGTGAAGGGTTAAGGAAGTACAAATTAGTAGTGTATAAATGGTCACGGGGATGGGAAGCACAGCATAGAAAATGCAGTTAGCATTAACATATTGGCTAGGTTGAAAACCGGAGGAGAGAAGGAGCAATTAAGGAGATGATTTCATAAACTATATAAATGTCTAACCAAGGTATTGTTTACTGAAAACTATTTAAAATAAATAAATAAGGCATTCCTTTTTGACTTTAGGAATTAAAGAAACATTTTTCCAAAATCTGTCATGATGGAAGTACATTCATTTATTATATCATTAAATTTTATATATTTTTGAACATTACAGGCAAAATTGTATAAAATTATGCAGGAAAATATGCAGGTAGTAAATAGAGAAAAGCAGTATTAATTTATATGTTCATCATAATGCTGAAATTAATCTATTTGACTTTTTACTTATCCATACAAATTGTATTTTTCTAAGACTATCTAGTGTTCTAATTTTAGAAAAGACATGTTTCAATTTTTTAAAATATTTTTTCTGAATGTTCCATTAGCACTTTCTCATCGCAATTTCCATTTCTGTGCTCTCAGAAACATTACAAATTCTGAGAAGACTTGGGGCTAAGAAATTAAGCCTACTTTTCTCTTCAGTGATGTAAATAATTTGATACATTATAACATTCTGTGTGAAGGTCAGCCATTATTATTATAGATAATGGTTAAAAAATGGTAT
>JAQQSQ010001162.1:0-13036 GCA_028627145.1 Eidolon dupreanum
CTGCTGAATCTCTGCCCCTCCTCCTTTCTGGCCCTCAGCCCAACGCCACCAGCCGTGATCCCTGCCCATTGCACATGAACGTGGAGGTGAGCACTGTTGGCAGTGAGGTGGAGGATAGGCCTCTGGGCCTCCCAACCCCACTCAGGTACAAGGAGCTGCAGGTGAAGCAAAACTGCCAGAGGCTCTTGGAGCGGTGAGTGCCCACCAGGAGGGAGCCAGGGTGTCTGGCCCAGTGGCTGGATCTGGGCAAAGGTCATGCCCCTCTGTGTACCCTTTGGCAGGTACTTCAGTGTCAAGTCCCTCCCAGAAGCCATGAAGGCAGAGGGAGAGGAAGAGGAGGAGGAACAGGGCCGAACTCTGGAAGTTGATGGGCCGGCTCCAGCTCCATTAAAAGCAGACACCACCAGGCTCCCGATGAGGCAGACCCTGGCGCAGGCTGAGAGAAGTCACAAGGCCCCCCTCAAGTATGTCCATGAACCTCCCCCACTTGTCCCACACCAGCTCTGAAACTACAAAGGTGGCGATTGTCTCAGTGAGGTAGAAAGCTCTTCACTGTTCAGAAATGGCTTTCCTCAGCGTCTCTCCAGAATGTATGCACTAATAGCACTTGGGTTGAGTGGGATGTGATTTTCAGGAGGATAGAAGCAGCATTAAGTAACATTATTCTCCTTGTCAGCCTCAGACCTTCTAAGTACATCATGGAGAGAGTCTCCGTGCAATTATGTCTTTAATGCCTTTCTTGGTCTTCCTTTAAACAGAGAGAAAGAAATAAAAAGTGAGCAGGCCTCAGGCCCATAGCCTTTAGCAGGCAACAGGATCTATCCAGAATATGATAATACTGTTTTCCTGTTTCTTATATTTATTTTCAAAGTTAGTTTCCATTTGTAACGCAAAATACTAGTCTTCTGTTTATAATAGTGACATAAAGTCTTTTTGAGTAGATGGAAGTTTATGGAAATAGCTGCGATATGGGAAGTGGTATGCAAATTCCTTTGTTTCCAGACTATTCCCATGTGGTGTATGGGGTGGGTTTTGAGAAAAGTGAGGTTCAGAAAGGGAAAGTGCCTTGCCCAAGGTCACACAGCTAGGAAGTGGCAGAACCAGGGTGGGCGCCCAGGGGTGTCTGACTCAGAGCTTGTGTCCTGGACTGCTTGGCTCTCAGGACAGGGCTACGCAGCACACGTCAGGGCTTGACATGCCTCTCCTTCCCTGGCAGGGAGACTGGGGAGCAGATGGTATCCACTAAACCATCAGGCTTCCATGCATTCATGGCCAGAGATGGGCACCTGCTGGAACCGGGCAAAGCTAAGGCAGCTCCACCTGGCCCCAGCAGGCCGCCCTGCCCCCGCGGCACCAAGCCCCCGGCCTCCCACCAGAGCAGTCTCACCAGCCTGGAGGGAAGCGGCATCTCTGAGCACCTTCCCCAGAAGTCTCTGTGCCAAGCTGGTGTTCCTCACCTGGAGGTAGGTGTCCACAGGGGCATGGGCTCAGAACTTCAGGGAGCTTTCTGCCTCTGGGGCTTTGCTCATGCTGTTCCTTCTCAGAATGCCTGTTCACACGCCTGCTTGTCACAATCCTACCTGACCTGCAGGGCTTATGTCCAGTGCCACCTCTTGGCCATAATTTCCCCCACTCCCATCCCTCTGCCGGAAGCTCTTGTTCCTCCTCTGAGAGCTTGTAGCCCATGGCCTGTCTTTCTCTGAGCCTGCTTAGCACAGCTGGGTGAGCTAGTCATTGACACCATGCTGTTTGTGCCATTAGTGCAGGGATTTTTAAACTGTTCCAGGGATCACAGATCACTACGAAAATGTGACTTATGCTATGCACCCTCCCATAGAATAACACATATATATGGATGTGTACACACACACACACACACACACACACACACACACGCACACCACTATAGTCCTCATGAGCCTGTGGTAAGGAATCTGCACTAGACTACGAACTCATGGAGGGCAGGCACCCGTGTCACTCGGTTTGTATTCTTTGTGCCTATGTGAGACCCAGTATGCAGGAAGTGTGCACTTTAGATGGCTTTCATTGTCCTGATTCATTGGACATTTCTGCAGTCAGATAGGACCATGATGTCACAGGCCCAGTCCAGAGGACATGTTGAAATGAGCATTCCCTTCCCACAGTGGGGCTGCTTCCTCTTCCTCTTTCTATTCCTCAGCTCAGGAAATCTGCAGTCCATCTCCCATGGCTCTGGTTCCCACTCCTCAGGGAAGGGGGACTTGCTCAGGGTTCTTTCAAGGTGTGGCATCCCTGTTTTTTTGGCCTGGTGCTCATGCCGGGTCCTGAGGGCCTGAGGACCCTCACATCCTGGGCCTGGCTATGGGGAGAGAGCTGGGCCAGCCACCCTGTCTGTGAGCCTCTGGAATGTGAGGCCCAGGCCAGGACTCTGGAAGGTCTTCCCAGTCTGCCTCAGGCACATTCCTCAGACTTAAAGGGACACCGCCTCTTTCAGGAGCCCTGGATGGCATCCCCGGAGACAGACAGTGGCTTTTTGGGCTCAGAAACCAGCAGAGCATCGCCCCTCACCCAGACCCCAGAGCACCGGCTCTCCCACATCAGGTATCCTGGGGACCCCCACGATTGTCCCATCAGTGCCGCACACCTGGGATAGCCTGGGAATCGAAGTGCCTGTGAGCCCAGAACAGGGCAGATGGTCTGGGCATTCTCAGAGCCCTCATTCATTCTCCCCAGCTAGAGTCCCTTGTCTCCATCTTACTGATGGGAGGAACCAAGGCTCAGAGAATGAAAGTCACTTGGCTAATTAGCGATAGAAATAAATATTTCTTGAGCAAATAAACTAGCGAATGGTGAATGAATAAAGGCTGGGAGGGTGGCCTGATGTGAGAAGAAGACAAGGACAAAGGGCAATCAGGGTGGCTACCTGGAGAAGAGATGGCTGGAACCCAAAGGGAAGAGAGGGTGGAGGGGACCCAGGTGAATAGTGGAGTGACAGAGCTACCATGAAGAGTGATGGCCTCCAAAGCCAGTGGAGACCCCTCCATAGGCCCATATCGTAACCTAATCTCACATGGATTAGAAATTCTATTTCTCTGTATATTTTCTTAAAACAAAATTGAGCTTTATAATTTTGCATGAATACAACTGTGCAGTTTATAAAAAAATGCATGTTTAATGGGGGCACTTTCTCAGAAATCCTGCCCTTTAAGGGGCGCAAATTTCCCAAAGTCAGGTCTAGGGTGTGGAGGGACTCAGAGGCCGTGGCCTCTCTCTGTGTGACCTCAACATGTCCCTCCATTCATGATCCCCCAGCACCCCAGGGACATTAGCGCAGCCCTTCACTGCCTCTGTGCCCCAGGATACAGCCTACCACTCTCAGACTAGGGGTCTTCCGGTGCCCAGAAGAGCTGCTGAGCCCTGCACATCCAGGAACCAAGCCCAGAGGCACCCCTCCAACCGAGACAGTCCTCTCTGGAAGAGGGTCCCCCACTTCCGCCTGACACAGGCACTGGCAGCCAAGATGGGTGAGTGGATATGTCTGGATTGGCTTGGACCTGGGGGTGGGTCAGATTGCCTAGATTAAAAATCAAACAAAAACAGAACTTTCCACGTTACAGGACCCCTCACGTTGCCTCTGTACAGATACTTCCCTCCTTAGCTCCTGGTGACTACTACTAATCTGGTCTCCACTTCTATAATTTTGTCATTTCAAGAATGGTATATAAGTGGAATCATATCGTATATAACCTTTTGGGATTGGCTTTTTCACTCAGCATAATTCTCTGTAGATTTATCTAGAGCGTTCCATATATCTATGGTTTGTTCCTTTATATATTGCTGAGTAGTGTTCCAAGGGTTTATTGTTTTTAATGAATGGGCCAGGTTAGTGGTTTTTAACCTCTGGTTGCCCATCCCTTTGGGAGCCTGAAGTTTTGAACGCCTTCCCCCAAAACTTGCACTCAGGCAAAGGTGTGACTATAATTTCAGAGAGAGGTGGAGGCTCCGAAGCCAGTTCTAGAACAACATGGTGAATTGATGACAGAGTCTGGGGGTGGAGTCACGTGAGGAGCAATGAGCTCTTTGCAGGGGGAGGGTCCTGGAGACTTGGATCTGATGCCAGGGTAGTGGAGTGTGGTGGCCGTTCTAATTACAAGGAGCTCAGCAGGCCTAACTTAACACCCCAGCTCCCAACAAAAACCACATCTTCTGGTTTTGAGGTTAGTGGATCACAAACCTCATCAAGAACTGCTTTTGTGACCTTAGCTGGGCACTGTCTCTTTGCCCTCGCATCCTTCCACCCTTACAAGTTCATACTTTGAGGGTCTTCTCCACCTGAACTCACTTTGTTCTCTTTCTGCCTTCCTAGCTGTCCCTGGCTCAGAGTTGGAGGGGCAAAAGCAGATTTCTGAACAGCCGCCTCCCAGCACAAGAGTCAGCCCGCCCTCCACCCCGGCCCCTGCAGCTGTCGCTCTGCCCCATGGACTGACAGAGACCATCTCTACCCTCCTCACCAGGAGTGGGCGAGAGTAAGTCAGGTGCTTGGGCACTGCAGATTCAAGGTCATCCTACAGGTGGGAGAGTAATGCCCAAGGGAGGCAGGGCCTTGCTCAGCCCTCACGTCCGTGGTGGCTGTGCTGGGTCCAGGCAAACCCAGGTACCCTGCCCTGCCTTCCCAGTTCAGGGCTGTCTCTGTGGGACCTCATTGATCTAGACTTTGAGGACACATCTCCAGCCAGTGGGAAATGACCTAGAGGTTCACCTTGCTGGTGCTGAAACCTCTCCCGCTGCCCCTCGACATTTCCAAGACAGGGCTGCCCTTCCCAGGGATATGTTTTCTGTACTTTTTGCTTTCATTGTATGAACTCAGAGGAGTGTCTTTTAGTTGTTTTCTTTTTAATCCAAGCACAATTTTTCTACTAAGAAAGTTATCCTTTGCTTGGTTGAATAGAAATGAGAAAATAGGTTGGTTAGCCCTCTTACTTCTCCTCTGAGTTACTTTTGGCCAATAATCGATCACATGCCTTTGTCAGATTGGGGTGTCTGTCCCAGAATCCCAGAATGCACTGGGGAGACTGCTTTGCACTAACCAATCTAAAACCTCCACGTCTGGTACAGTCATGAGGCCTTCTGCCATGGGGCCTTTAAAGTCAGGTCCAGCTGCTGGCATTTGGCTTCTAGGTCTGACTTTAGTAATTGTACTCCTGCAGTCCCCCTGACATCAGCGTAGGAATTAGAGGCTTATTTGCCTACAATATGCCAGGCCCTAGGAATACAGCAGTGGACCAAACACAGTCCTTGACCTCATAAGGCTCACCATCTTGTAAGACGGACAAAGAAACAGGCGGTCACACCCCAAGTTTGATCAGTATAGTGATGGTAGAGGCTCAAAAGACTGTTAATGCACTGAGAAGGGGTATCTAGCCCAGTCAGAGGCTTCAGGGAGGGCTCCCTGGAGGAAGTGGTATCTCAGCTGAGACCAGAGGAAGAGGCATGGAAGAGTATCTCCGAAGAGGGAACAGCATGTGCAAAGCACTTGAGGTGAGAGGGTACCATCTCCTTTGAGGAGCCAAACACTTGTTCTAGCCAGATCTTTGAGTGTGAGGTGGTGCGTGTTGAGCAGTAAAGGCAGAGAGATGTCGATGGGGAGACGTGGGGGAGATCTTGGAGGGCCTCAGATGCAATGGCTAGAGGTTTGAATGGTGGCTCAGCTCAGAGAAGGTGTTCACTGAATATTCGTGAATGATAAACACTCACTGGAGCACAGTGAGGGAGATTTTAAGCAGGGGAGTGGTGTGGTCAGGTTTATGTTTTAGAGTTCTCTGCCCCCCACAGGTTGATCATGGAGGCTGGAGACTGCTCAGAAGGCTGCTTCACCCAAGAGAGTGAGGATAGGGCCAGTGGGGAGGGAAGGAGGAATGAATGCATTTAAGAAGAGCTATTTAGATGTTGGGCCCACAGGACTTAGTAATTGGTTAACTTCATCAGGTTTTCAGGGAAGGAGAAGGGTCTAGAATGACGCAGATTTTTTTTAGCTGGCAATATAGTTGGATGTTGGTACAGAGATGGGGAGCCCAAGATGGGGAGTAAGTTTACAGGAAAAGATAAATTTTAAGTGCCAGATGGCACTTAGTCACTAAAGAGTTAAGTCAAGAAGACTGAGTGCCTGATAGAAACAACAGAGAGGACAAAGTGGCACCCGAGCAGGTATTCCAAGCCCCAAGCCCTCAGTGTTCTTCGGCCTGGGACAAGAAGCCGGAGCTGCCCTCAGCCTTCACGCAGAACCACAGAGCCCTGGCCCAGCCTTCCAGGGGTTAACTGATGACGGAGCTCTTGCTGTCCTGCAGCCACCACCCTTGCAGTTTGCCTTGGAAACCCCAACAAGCGTCTCCCTAGGGATTGCTAAGGGAACCAACTGCCCTTGGACATACACTGCATAAGCGCATAGCTAGAGAGAGGCCTGCTTCCTCTGGCACACTCACCTGAGAGCTGATGTTTGCTGGAGGTGGTGCCAAGAGATACTCACCTATGAGTCCAGAGGCCACCAGGCAAGAGCTAACCCTGAGGGGAGCCCCCACCCCGGAAGTTGGCTCCAAGCAGTAGATGCAGAGCCACACTCTGAGCTGGAATGGCAGGTTCGTGTGTAGCAGGGCTGTCTGGAGGGGCGGGATTGTCTGCCACAATGCCAGCCTTACCCTCAGAATGAGACTAGAGATTCAGGGACTGAATTGAGAGAAAAATGGAAATAGCATTTATTCCCTAGATGCTAGCAACTCATTGAGATACCTTCCTTTAAGAGATGGGCTGTGGTTGGGGTTTCCCAGGGATTCCCAGCAGCCTTGCGGGTGGCGCCCCTGCCGCTTCCCGACCTGCTCACATTCAGTTGGTGATGGGGAGCGCTGTGTTGTCTCCTTGTCCTCTCTCCTTGCACAGCCCTTTACTCTGCTCCCTCTTGGAGCCCGGGAGTCCCCGTCCATAATGTTCCCTGAGCATCTGTGAAGTGTAAGGGTCTCAGGGCTTATGAGATGAGAGACCTCTGCTTGCCTACTGATGTCTCACTATCCGGTTGGAGAGGCAGATAAGATAAGCATCTTCTGCCAGGAGTGGAGAGATGGACTTGAACAAAGCAGGAAGGGTCTGGGGGAATGTGGGTGGGGGGCAGGGCTGGTCAGGGCAGACGGGAGTCAGGCCTGGATGATGGTTAGGGTTGCTACAGACAGGTAGAAGGAGGGAGGGCAGCCCAGGGGCCGAGGCAGGTTGGAATTCAGATTTTAAAGGAGAGCTTTAGCCAATGCCCTCTTTATTCTGCACCCTCGTCTCTATCTTGAGAATTGGTCACTGGTGGTTCAAAGCAGCTACTTTAGGATGGGTGAATCTCGAAGAAAGTTCTGCTTTGTTCACTGAATGTGCAGGGACACGAACTCAGAGAGGTTTGAGACACATATCAAGAAAAGAGGACACATGGGGAAGTTTGAGAATCAACAGCAGTGTTGGACCTTGTGCTTGCGAGGAAGGGACAAAGGCTACTACATCAGGTGTAGTAGGGGGTGACCGTAGTTAGGTTCATGGGCATCCGATCTTTGTTTCTGTCTGCACCCCACCCCAGCCAGGCCATCCGCGAGCTGCAAGAGGAGGTGTCCCGCCTCCGTCTGCGGCTGGAGGACAGCCTGCACCAGCCGCCCCCGGGCAGCCCGGCACGCCCACCGTCTACCCTCGACCGCCCTGCCCGGGCCCGGGACCGGCCAGCAGATGCCCCAGCTGCCTGGGGCTCTCACTATGGCAGGTGAGTGACCCCAAAACTCCCAGCCTGTGCCTTGGTGGCAGCCACAGGAGATAGGTATGGCCGGCCTCTTGCTCTCCTCAGACATGTAGACACGGGCATAGTTACGCCATCTTTCACTCATTTATTTACTCATATTTTTTTACTGTCTAATATTCGATGCATAAAAAATACAGTAAACATGTGTTTGTTTATAATAAAGCATCATCCTGAACTCACTGCCCAACTGAAAGAGCTAGAAGATTTTCAGGACTCCCATCCTCTCACGCACTCACTCAGCAGACATTCATTCATGACGATAACTGATAAAATCAGCTAATTTTGTATGGTTCTCCGAGAGGGCACTAGGTTAAGGGTTTTGTGGACATGAACATGTCTCACTGATCCTTCCAGCAACGCTCTGAAGCAATTGCTCTTATTATCTCCATTTGACAGATAAGGAAACTGAGGGTCCGAGAGGCTCAGATCCATTTTCTGTGATTCTGACTCCAGGGTTTGTTTTGGACTTCTGTGCTCTCCTCCTCCCATCGTGTTAGAAGCATGTCTCTCAGTTGGCCTTCTCGCTGGTCATCTTTAAAGGCTGCATAAAACCTCATCCACTGACAGCAGCTCTCTCTCTTTCTCTTTGCTAGTAAATCCACAGAGAGGTTGTCCAGTGAGCCTGGAGGTGCAGAGCGAGCTGTCCACATAGGGAGGCGGCGAGCCAGGTCCACCTCGGTGCCGCGAGAGGTGCCCCGACTGTCCTTGAGTAAGTGACAATCTGCCAGGAATGAGTTCTGGAGGCCACAGTCTGGACATGTTGGTTCAGTCGTCAGGGACACAGCAACAGCATTAGAGGGAAATTAGATAAGTTCTTGTATGTGTCTGTTTTAGGCGGTTTTGGTGCTCTGAAGTACAGTGTACTTCCAGTAATAACTACTATATCCATAAAGGCTTCACACGTGTGTGTGTGTATGTGTGTGTGTGTGTGTGATCTCACTTAATCTTCACTGCAAGATGGGTCATATTATCTATATCCTGCAGATAGGATACCTAAGCCCAAAAGCACAAGGAACCTGCCTAAAGGATCATGGCTCTGAAACTGGTGGCTGGGTTCAGCCCCAGCTCACTCCTTCCTGGCCATGTGACCTTGGCCAGGTGGTTTACCTGTCTGTGCAGTTAAAAGGACAGCTAACAGTGCAGGAATGACAGCATCTGTCTCGTGGGATTAGCGTGAGGTGTGGGACACAGCGCTTGGAAAGGGTCTAGACTGGTGCTGAGCACAAGGGCAGGGGCCGGGCATGTCAGCTGTTTTAGTGAAGGGTGGATCGGGCTGCCCTGGGGCAGCTGGTGCAGGCCGTCCCTGAGTTGCGTTCCCCTCACTGCTGGCCCCGCTGCCTGCCCTCCCACTTCTACCGCAGGTTCTGAATCTGAGCCAGCCTCCCCACAGCTGTTCTCTGAGAAAGGAAGGACCACCAAGGACAGCCCGGACAGAATAAGAGGAGTGGGCCGTACCAGAAGGCCAGACAAGGTCACCTTCCGGGGCCAATACACAGGTGGGCCAGAAGGGAAGGCTGGGGTGGGCATAGTCCCAAGGGTGGTCTCCTCTGTCGTGGGAAGCTTTTTCCATTTAGCCATTCCAATATCGCCATTTTCTATGAATTCTGTGATATGGAAAACATCAGGGAGCATTGCCTCTGAATCCCAGTCCATTTATTCATTCATTCATTCGTCCAGCACACAGTTTCTGATGCCTCTCCTTTGCCAGGGCCCAGGCTTGTTTCTGGGGAAGCTCATTCAGCTAGTCATAAAGAGGTTTATGAAGCGCCTGCTGTTTGCAGGACCTGGGCTACAGGGTGAACACCGAATCACTTACTCTTGGCCTACCTTCAGGTCTGATTCCCCAAGGGGCCTCTCTGTCTTGGGAACTAGGCACCCGGCACATAGTGAGTCTTGAGATGACACACGGTAGGATTTCAAAGTGCTTAACATTAAAACAAATATGGATAGGGCTCCTACTTTCATGAATACGATTCTATGGCAGAGAAGACAATAACAGATAAGCACTTACAGTGTGTACATTATTATAGTAAGTATCTCATTGATGTGGCTGTCTTTCATACCTCACTGGAAGGGAGGGTGATTAACCTTAGATCCACATGGCTGAGCGTTAGGGACAAGGCAGGAAACAAGAGACATGTATCTCGCCTGGATGGAGTAGATAGAGGCCAGGGAGTTAAAAGTAAGAGCAGCAGCAAATCCAGGGGATCTCAGTGCAACATATAAAGTAGAACCCCACATGGCAGAGGAGAGAAAAAAGATCGGTAATCAGGCAGCATTCTGAAGGTCTTACCTGAGGCTCAGGGATGGATGAGGTAGGGGCTGAGTGAGAACCGGGGAGTCTATCCAACTTTTTAATAACACAGAGTGGCAGTGCTCTTTGTCATTGGTTATCATAGCTTCCCGGCCTGGTTTTAAATCCTAACTGAGCCTGAGTTTGTCGACTGCTTCTGCATGTTGAACACTAGGCAGCTGGCAACTCAATAGGATCAGAGGTGAGACAGGAGTCCAAGAGAGCTTATAATAAACAGACAGATCAATATGTCTTTTTGAACACATGTATGTGTACATGCGTATACATATGTATTTAAGCACATATATCATGTGTGTGGGCGTGTGCATACACAATAGAAAAAGGAGAGAGAGACTACTGAAACCATCTGGAGGCAGAGGGGAGAGGTCAGTTCTGCCACCAGGCAGAGAACTAACACTGACTGTGCTATGTTCGTCCCCAGGCCAGGAGTATTGTGTTCTGACCCCCAAGATTGTCCCAAGAGGGAGTGGCACAGTCTCCTGTCCCCACTGCCAGCCTGTTAGGACTCAGGATGCAGGTAAGGGATGGAGGCGGCCACAGCAGCAAAGCTGAAGCGTCTTTGCTCCTGGGAGGGTACCGCTGGGCCAGACGCCGGCCTGCCCTGGGCGCGGGGGTGGGTCGAAGGTACGGACGACGGAACGGGATCTTTCTGGGCTTCTCAGGCCTCCGAGGGTGTCCTGTCCTCACACGTGTTGCTCCCAGTACTGTTGCCTAAAGCTACCCTCCTTGACCTCATCACGGAGAAACCATGGACACGATTTAAGAAGTTTCTGAAGGGTCCTAAGTGATTAGGGCTGCAGTGATTATACCTTCTCTCCCTTCCACCCTCCTTCCACGCCGCCTCCTTCCCCTCAAACCCAAGAGGGAGGAGCAGTGAGAAGAGCAGTGACCTGAGGATGTGGATACCGGGTTGTAGTCCCAGTCCTACCACTGACTTGCTATGTGGCCTTAGACAAGTTCCTTAACTCCTCTGAGCCTCAGGTTCCACATCCATAATGAAAGGGTTGGAGATGGTCTCTGAGACCCTTTTAAGCAATGAGGATGATCATGATGGAGCTGTCATTTATTAAGCCCCGACTGTATGCAGGGCATTATGCTAAGCATTTTACAAACTTTAATCTTTGTAACTCTGTGAAATAGGTTTTGCTCATTTTATTATTATGCCTTCTTTATGAGTGAGGAAACTGAGGCTCAGAGAGGTTAAGTAATTTGCTCAAGAGCATATAGCTTAAAAGTGGTAGAGCCAGGATTTGACCCTAGTCTTTGTGATTCCAGAGCCCTGGGATTTAACTATGTCCCTCTGCCTTTATAATAGTTTCAATAGTTCTCTCCATTCATTCATTCATTCATTCACCACCTTTCCATACTGGGGCCTGAGTCCTGTACCCAGGGAACTGTCAACAGACAATGACAAAACAGAGCTGGGATGTGGGAGCCCAGGGCGGGCTCGGGAGCATATAACTCCGCCTGGTGAGTGGGGGCTTTCCCAGAGGGAGCAATGGCTGAGCCAGCCAGAGGTGGCATCGAGGATTTGCATAGGAAGAGAATGAGGGTGCCCACTCTCCTTCTGCTAACTGGGCAAGTTTAGGCCTCCCCTGGCCCTTCTGGTACCCAGGGCCGTTGTGGGCCACTCCCGCATGGGGAATGGGTCTGTCTCACTGTGGGGGAAGGGCCACAGGTACTGGGCTGCAGTCAGGACTGCTGAGTTTGGGGTCAGGCAGAGGACCACTGCTTCCCAGCTCTAAGACCCTGGCAAATCATTCACCTTCTCGGAGCCTCCGTTTTCTCACCTGTAGAATGGCGGGCGGTGGGGGGTGATGATAGCAGCTAGCCCAGTGGCTTGTTGGATTTGATAAAATAATGCATGAAGGCCCTGAGCAGAGAGCCTGGCTCATTAAATGTAGATTGTCACGGTCACGGTTGCCATCGTTCTTGTCACCCAGATGGAGGCAGCTGTCTCCTCTGCATGGTTTGGAGGGGAGCTCAGTGCTGCAGGAGGCCTGCTTGGGAGGCTCCAGACCTGGTGGTTCAGACGTGACCCTTTTCTGACATCTCTTCCTCCTTTTCCAGGCAGTGCTGTCACGAGGGCCCCACTGGGACCATCTCCCACTGATGCCCTGCAATGTCCCCTGTGTGGTCGAGTTGGATCCACCCCCGAGGGGGACAACAGCCCAGACTCAACCACCTCTGGTAGGGACAGATGCTCAGTCTCTCCCCTTAGCTCTCCTCTGTGGGGGTTTGGGGCCTGGGCAGGGTTAGCAGGGTGGCTGTTCTCCCCAGTCTGGAATGGAGCACACTGGGCAGAGTGTTTGCTTCCTAAAGCCAGGCATTCCCAATGTGGCCAGCTGAGTGGCCAGCTCGAACAGGGCAGGGCCTGGGCAGACCGTCTGTTCTCTGTAGATCTTCCCAAGTAGTCAGACTGTGTCTCTCTGATGTCCTTTTTCTTGGCAGGGACAGAAAAAGCTACCACAAAGAAAAATGCATCTTCAGCTTCCAGCCCCAAGCAGAGGAGCAAGCAGGTTGGGTCGCCACCCCGGCCACCCCCTGGACTGTGGTATCTGGCTTCTGCACCTTCAGTACCAGCCCCTCCTGCTTTTGCCTACGTCTCTTCAGTTCCCATCATGCCTTACCCATCTGCCACTGTGTAAGAGCCTTCACTTTCAACCCTCCCCAACTCTCTTGAGTTGCTTAATAATCAGCATTCAGACCTGTGTCAGACAGCTGCGAACCTGGACGTGTATATTCCTTTGCTTTCCCCCTCACGTACAATGTGCAGAACAAGTCTGACACTCATACAGTCACTCAACAAACCTCCAATGTGCCCTGCACATCAGGGGGAGTGCTCGGCCCTGGGGACCCAGTACTGAAGGAGCCTGGCAGAGGGCCCTGCCCCCTGGAAGCTTACAGCCTCATAGGCATCTAGAATC
>JAQQSQ010001163.1:0-13033 GCA_028627145.1 Eidolon dupreanum
GCAAACGGGGTGAAAGTCGGTATCTAAACATGCCCGACACGGCGGTATTTCCTTTTGAATTATTTAGACTCGGCCCCCCACACATGCTGGTTGTTTCGTGCCGGCATCAATTACCCGCTGAGTCACCTCCGTGTGTAGCGCCCGGGCTGCAGAAATACGGCAGAGGTTGGTCTTGAATCCGCTGTGCCCTAAATAAGCAGAGCCTAACACCAAAGGAAAGAAGGGTAAAACTGTCATTTGGAGACACTGGGAGGGTTCAACGAGACACACGTCCACTAGGCCTAGGCCTCCTGTTGGCATCTACTGGGATTGCCACACGGCGATAGGACCAGACTGCGTCCTCCGTGAAGCTGGCTGGCATGGCAGGTGGGCAAGTAGCCGCTAAGTGTGACCTCTGAGGAAATGCTCAGTGAGGGACAGGCTTTTCCAGTCACTTGAAATATAATTTCTGAATATGGAGCACCAATAGGTTATTTTTCCTGGTTCTCCTGATTTACTCCAGGCCTTCCCTTCCAAAACAATGGAATTAAAAGCAAATTCTGCAAAACCAAAGAAGAGAGGACACCTCTCCTGCTTCCCCCCATGTCAGCGGGGGCAGAGAAGCTCTGACCCTGAGCCCTGAGGATAGGGGAGCAGAGATGTCGGCTTTGCTGCACCTGCAAACCGTGATGCGCAAGGGGAAGGCAGAGGCCACTCTGTCACACAGGAGTGGCAGGTCCTTCGGAGATCATTCGTGAGAAGGCAAGAAAATAGAATGCGACTTGTAACGACATCGTTCCAAAAACGAAAGCAAGCCATTAAACATAGCTACGTAGCAGGCAGGACGGCCTCCAGAACCCCACCCCAGGGTGCACGCCTGCACAGCCCTGTCCCTCTGAGTGTGGGGGGACCCGTGGATGCGTGGGGCATCACTCTGAGATGAGGTTACTAGTCCCTGCCTTGGCTAAACAACAGACCGTTCTGGGTGGGCCTGGCCTAATCAGAGGGCCTGGAAAGAAGGTGAAGTCACAGCTACTCACTCACTCCTTCTTGCTCCCAAAGCAAACATCCCTGATCTGAACTGTCCGTGGGGTCTGCCACAAAGGAAGAACAAGCGAGCTTGGAAGAGGATCCTGAGGCTTGAGGAGACCTGGTGTCAGCCGACACCTTGATTTCAGCCCGCTGGGGGCCCGAGCCAAGGGAACAACAATCAGAGCCCGCTGCCCGGCCACCAAAACTACGAAGTGTTAAGTCTGTGTTATTGTGAGCTTCTAAATGTGTGGTCATTTGTTATTCCACAACAGAAAGCGAATGCAGATGCATAAAATTATTCCGAAGAATGTTACTTCGTGTTTACTTAATTGGAGCACAATTTTTCATAATCCAAACGTTAATGTGAACCTAACGTCAGCCAAAGCAATCCCTGTAAATTCGCCACCTGGACGTGAACAGGCCTCCAGGGTCCCTTCCGCCAGCACCCACGGACCGCGGGAGCCCCAGGACGTTGGCGAGCGCCTCGCTTCCCGTTCTGCCCCTTGCAAAGAGGCCTCCACGCCCAGCTCCCGCTAACGCGTGTTTGGGAGCGCGACGGGCCGGCAGGATGGCTGCTTTCTCCGGCTCTATCTTTCCTTACTAGGGGACCTTAGTTCCCCTGTGCGCTCCCCACCTCCAGTTAGTCCTGGTCCTCATGTGTGAACAGACACCCAGGGGACAGCAACTGGGGTCCACTGTCCTCCTTGCCGTACGCTCCGGCCTGAAAGAACCAGCTTCCCCAGCCGTGACCTCGCCACGCCGGCAGCCGGCTGGAACCGCGGGCCCTCGGTGCGCGCGGCCGCGTGTCACCCCGGCGTCCCCGCCCCAGACAGCGGCGCGCATGCGCCGCGGTGTCAGGGGCGTCACGGCCCGGGCCTGCGCATCAGAGCCCCCCGCGCCTCGCCACGGACGCCCCAACCGAGGGACGCTTGGCGCTGGTCTTCCCGCCTCTCTCCCCAACCCCAGACCCGCTGACGTCCCACGTGGAGAAGTCATGTCGCTTTGGCACCTCGGGTCTCTCTTCCGCCCCAAAGCAGCGCTCAAAGCGTCATCCGTCCCCACCACCAACCCCACTTCCGAATCAAACGCTTTTCCCTGCAGCGGGGTTCCCTTGCCAGGTGCGGGGTGCCAGTGCCTCAGCGGTTTGGACACGGGGTACACTCCCGAGAGGAGAATCTCGGCGATGGAGCAAAGCGCCTGACTTCACTGTCCCCCGGCCCGACACGCGACCCCGACCAGCGACCCCGAGAAGCGACGCGTTTCCGGGGGCGGCAGGGGGGCTCGCCTGCCCCCGGCTCACTCGCCGGCTGCGTCCGGCTGGCCATCGGCCAGGGAGGTCTGCGATGGCCTCGCCAGCGCATCAGGGGACCACACCGGCTGTGGCCGGGCACCCCCTCATCCCCAACAGGCGACACGGGGCCTCCGCCTACGAGGGTGAAGCAGGAGCTGCGAGCCTCTCAGAGCCTAGTCTCTGGAGTCACAAAATCACCGCCATCCTGTCCTGGTGGTCAAGCGGCCATCGCGAGGCGGGCGGACCTTGGGGCTTGACAGGAAGAACAGTGACGTTGCACTGCAAACAGGCACGCTGCTGGGTGGCAGAAGCTGGGGACAATGCCTGCCACCTAGCCCCGCCACGCGCCTTTCACCGGACCGTCAGTCTCCCTCGCCTGTGCTCATCTGAGGGCCCTCCCCTCCCTCCCCTCCTGCTCCACGTGCATGCACGCGTGCGCGCGCACACACACGCACAGGTGCACACAAACACGCACACACTCACACATATGCACATGCACGCACACACGAACACACACATGCATGCACATGTGCACACACATACACACATGTGCACATGTGCACGGACACACATGTGCGCACATGCAGAAACACACGCACGTGCACGCAAGCATGCACGCACGAACATGCACGCACACACGTGCACAGGTGTATGCGTGCACGAACACACACAAACACGCGTGCACACACATGCATGCACACACATACACACTCACTCACACTCACACACATACGCACACTTAAAACCCTGACACGAGCTACAGGTCTGGACCAGGCGACAACATTCCTCGGGGGCCCGGTTCCCTGAGACCTTGGGGACCTGCCCGCCACCTCTCCCTTAGGACAAGCCTTCCGACACAGAGTGACCTCAAGGGCTCTTAGCCCCCAAACTGGCCGGACTTGGCCCAGCGCATCTGGACCCAGGAGGCGGGCCATACTTCGCCCCCAAAAGGGTCCCCCCACACCCTCGCCACGGGGAGCCGGTCGCCAAACAGCCCTGCGCGAACCCAGGCTCCGCTGCGGTCCCGAGGGCCCAGGAACTGAACACGCCGGCTGCTCTTCCCTACGCGGGAACAGCACAGACGCCAGAGTCCAGCGGGGCTCAGGGAGCAGGCAGGAGGGGCGGGACAGGTGGCCATTGACTTGCTTGGATGGACAGCGAAGGGAACCAATGGGAAAGCAGAGCCCAGGAGCAGCGCACAGGTGCAGGACGGCTGCAGACGGACGCGCACAGGCCACAGTTCGGGCGTCGGGGGCCTGGGTGATGCTGGGGCACAGTGCAGACTCAAGCCTGACAGCGCCACCAGGCTAGGGACGGCCAAAGCCGGGCTGCTCCCAGAGGCCCCTGGGCGCGCGCGCCTTGTGGGGACGCCCACGCACTTCCCGCGGACAGAGTTCCAAGAAGAAGCAACCATGGGAAAGAGATCATAGCCCCCAGGGTAAACGACATGCACTTAACATTGTCACCTTGATGAAAACGAGCCATTAAAAAAGTAGGCCGCAGAGCCCGATTACCCAGTTGAAATACCCAAGTTAATTAACTTGATAAATTTCATCTTTTCTCCACCCGGTGTGGACAGGGCCGCACTCCGGGAAAATAGGAGATCGTTCTTCCCCATGGAAAATCCCGGTAATAAAAAGCCATTAACCTACGTCCTCTCAAAGTCTAAGGCGTCCCAAAGAACGCATCTTTTTTCTTTTTCTTCTGAAGGGAATATCCTGGGTGTTCACATGAACCCATGTGGCCACCTAGCATTGTCATGGCAGAAAAAAGGAGCAAGCAAACATAAAGGACTTATTTGCCAACAGGAGAGGTAGGGGTGGCAGGTACTTAGGGCTGGGGGAAGGAAGGGGAGAGACTTTTTCAAACAGGAAATTTAGCAATTATGTTTTGGGGTAATTGTAAAAAGCAACTTGGTGCATTTCTGTTTTAAAATTAATGACACATGGTTGATCAAAAATGCTATTTTCAGCAAAGTGCACAGATAATTAAGTCTAATTTCGATGATGTTTGAAATAATAGCAATAAATCTTTATGGGTTCTTGTAGTCAGTCCATATTGAAAATTCATTTTATTTTAATACAGATTTTTCTTATCTTGCTGACTTTCTGTGAGTTTAGTTAGCTGAGACTATGTCTTCATAGACAAAGTGGAAAAGAAAAAAATTGTTTGGCTAACTCACTCAGGTATTTTTTAAATAGATTTATCCTGATTGTATATAGTTCTGCTTCAATTCTTCGCTAGTTTTCCCTTTGTGGCTTTGAAATTGATATTGTCGCATCTTCCCCCTCGAGTTCCTGAATGAATGGATTATAATTCCCTCCCATAGTTAGGGTTTGGATTGAAAGTTACAATAAATACATAATTTAACAAACTGCTCCCAAAACCTTGATGGGGGGTAGGTTAGGGAAGGTGGTGGAGAGGTCTTAGTTTAAATGGATTCCTGGACAAACTGCTTTTGAAACATCATAGTTCAGGGCTAAGCAAAGCTCTTAAACCATACCACCCACAAAAGAGCGCTTTTTAGAAAAATTCTGCTGTTTCTTCTGATCCCATCAGCCTCACTAACGGGTAGGCAGCGCTGCTAAGGGATTTGAGGAGAGGCAGCTACTTCCCAAGGCAGGGACCCCTAGGGACAGGATGTCTGGGGGAGCCCACCTGTTTCCTGAAGTCTGGACTCTGCATTGCGCTGTGCGTGAGGTGAAGCGGTTTACAGCGGACCCGATTGCTAGCCCTGCATGGTCCCGCCACCCACAAAAAAGGAGGGTGCCCCTATTATCTCGTTATCAGCTGAAATTATCTTGAGAGGTGAATTTCTGTGTTACTTTGCTTTTACCTTTTATTCCAAGGGTCAGCAATCTTTTTCTATAAAGAGCCGTGGAGTAAATATTTGGGGACTTGCGGGCTACTACGTGAGATCTCTTTTGCAGCTCCTCACCTCTGCCATTGTAAGACGAAAGCAGCCAGAGACGATACATAAACAAATGTGGGCAACTCTCTTTCAAATAAAACTTTATTTACAAAAATATGCGGTGGGCCAGACTTGGCCTGTGTGCCGTGGTCTGCCAACTCCGGCTTTCCTGGGGGTCTGGAGACACAGTGTTGATGTTGGCACCTGGGCCAGCCTTGTTACAAAATGAGTGTGGGTTAAGCTCTATGTATGAAGTGAAATATTTATGCACTTACATTTAGATTCCTACACCCACATATTTCCCAGAAAAGATTCAGGAAATCCCTGTTTGAAAATGTACAAAAGATACTTGAAGTGATCTGAAACCACTTGGGGAAAGCAGGAAAACACCTAACTAATCAGATGTTTGTCCCACATGTGTGGAGGTTGTATGCGATTAGATTTCAAACAGGGCCTATGGCCACGCCACCCTGAACACACCAGATCCCGTCTGATCTCGGAAGCTAAGCAGGGTCGGGCCTGGTTAGTACTTGGGTGGGAGACCACCTAGGAAGACCAGGTGCTGTAGGCATTAAAAAATAAATAAAAATAAATAATTTTCAAACTAGGGATGACTTGCTCACTGGGTCGGGTCCTGCGTGGAACAAGCAGAGAGGTTACGGAGACACTCCGCAGGGAATGAAAAATTCCTCCCGGCAGCACCGTTCAAGAAGTTAATCAGACGTACGAGACATTGCGGAAGGTGGACAGTATCTTCAGCAGAGGGTTAATACTGATGCAATCCTGAACCTCAGTCAGGGCTGTCACTTCCATGGAGAATCAAGTTAATCGAGTGTCAGTGTCACAGAGGGAGAACCTGGGGTCAGCATATCCCTCAGGCCCGGCTTGTCACACCTGCTTCTCCCATGAGAGAGACTGACCATGGGTCATTAGTGATGCCTCACACTAAACATGGAACTTCTTTTTGGAGCAGCAGCAAATTATGTCAAGATTTTGAAGACAGGTGAGTGACACATTTGCACAGTTTAAAATGCACAAAGGAATAAAATGCAAAATTTACATAACTTCTCACATCAGTCCCCCGGCTTTGAAGAAGGACAGCATCACGCCTGGTAACGAGCACGCACGTGTTCTGAAGTCAGGATATCTGGGCGCAGTCCTGGCTTACTTGTGAAGGCTTGGGGGGCTTCGTCACCTCTCCGAGGCTTAGCTCAGTAGTCGCGACATGGGCTTACTAACAGCAGCTCACAGGGCTGGCATGAGGCGGACGTCCCCCACCCCGCACGCCTTGGTGCCCTCGTCTGCCATTTCAGCCTCGGGGGGGGGGGTGCAGTGCCCCCCGCATGTCCCACGCTCTCACAGGCCCTGGTGATGCTGGGGACAGTACTCCCACCCCACGAAGAGCTGGCAGGTGCTTCCGAATGTCCAGATGCTGGGCACAGCAAACAGTTTCATCTCCTAGCTGCTTCCCAGAAACGTTCTTGAGACGGCTTTGAGGGGTCACCAGCTCTGAGAGCTGATTTGGGATGAAACAACCAGGAAATACATATCCAGTGATGCCGAGCTCCCGCCTGCACAGATGTCAAGAAAATGGTCAAATATCACACCTGACATTTTCGAAAGATGCAATGGGATCTGAATTATTTTCCATGTTGCAGGAGGAATAAAATAATTCATAACACTAAACCACTGTTGTCTGAACAAACGTTACTTGTCAGTACTGTCTGTGGCGGGTCACGAATTTCCATACTTAGCAGCCAGGCCATTGATTATTTCTCCACAAAGATCACGTTCCCACAGAAAAACGTTGCTCCTCGGCATAAAACCATTTATATTTTAGACCTAATCACGCACATTACTTAATTCTTTCAGGTTTAATTGTTAATGCAATGAAAAAAAACTCTTTAATAATTGTGTACTCTGTTCAAGACCCTCCCTTCAAACCTTTCCTTCTCAGAAAGGGAATATCCAGAGTGTGCAAATGACGGTTATCGGAAGCAGGTCAGGTGACAGTCACGAGAGCGGTTTTCACATCGGACGGCGCGACGGATCCCAGGTCCACCTTCCTGCAGGAGGAACGGGCAGGGCCCTCTGGCCGGCCCCGGCTCTGCGGTGGCCGACCACCCTGGTGGCCGCTGTGGCAGGGCTCGGTGTGACAGGTGCCGAAAGCCGCTAGCTCAGTGTCCTGGTGAAGAAGGGACGAGCAGGGACGAATCGCCGGGGCCCCGCAGAGGAGGCGGGACGCGGCGAAGCGCGCTCGTGCGAGGTCGCCGGCGCTGGAATGGGATCGCTCTGTTCCGCCAGCTTCCAGGTGTGAACCCCGGTGTGCGCGCTTCGGTTAAAATGCGGTTGGGAGGTTTCACCTGTGAATCTCAAGGGGGCGTGTCTCGTGTACAGTGTGCTGCACGCTGAAAAACGCGGACGTGCTCGCACACGCAGGCTGGGCCCCGGGGTGGCCGGCCAGCCCCACGACGGGCCCCCAGGCCAGAGCAGGCAGCGGGCCTGCGGTCCGAGGCCGGGGGCCGCCGCCAAACCGCACGGCGGCGCGGGACCCGCAGGGGCGACCCCACCCCACCACCCCCCTCCTCACGGGCACGTCCTCTGAGCCACAGGCCACCCCCCGGGGACGGGGAGGAAAGTCCTGCCGGGGGTCTCGCTTCCCTCTGCCAGCGCGGGGTCGCTCCCACCTCCCACTGTCCCCATTCAGCCGCAAGCTCTCGGGGTCCCCTCCACTGGTGACAGCCCTTGCCAAGGTCAATGCTGCCGCGCTCCAGCTAGGGCTGGGCCACCATTCCTTCCCCTGCGGCCTGGAAGTGCCATTAGGTGCAAAGCAGGGTGCACTCACACGTTTAGACTCGCAGGCACTCCATGTTCACACTCGCACGTTCTCACACTCGTTCCTACCACCATGCTCGCACGCATCCTCGCACACTTACACGTTCATTCTCACACTCACACTTACATTCACACTCACATGTTACACACATTCAGTCACGCACTCTGTCACACGCTCATGCTCACCAGCACCGCCTCACGCATTCACACGCATTCACACTTATGTTCATACACACGCTCATGTTCACACACATTCTCTCACTTACATTCACATGCCCATACACTCACACATTCACAGATGCTCTTATACATTCACGCACATTCTCTCACACTTGCTTGCACACTCACATATATTGTCTCACACACGTTCTTTCACACTTACATTCATATATGCACTCTATCACACGTTTATACTCACCAGCACCCTGCCTCACACATTCACACTTACACTCATGTACACATTCATGTTCACACACATTCTCTCACACATTCACACACCCATTCACTGTCACACCTTTACACTCAGACACATATACATTCACACACGCGTCCTTGCACACTCACGTTCACACTCATGCATGCTCAGCGCACACAAGCAGCCCCACAGCTGGGCAGAGCCGCGCCCCGTGCCCGGTGGGGGTCTGGGAGGGGGTCTGCGGGGAGACGGCTCTGTGGTGGGCCTGGGCGGAGGGCGCCCCGCCAGCCTCGGAACCCGCCCTCCGCTGTGGCCGGCGTGAGCACAGCAGGATGAGGCTCACGTGGCCTCCAGTCCCACGGGAGGCCCTGGTCCAGGAAGCCTCCCAGGTGGACACTGGACACAGGGACCTGTCGTCAGCCCCGCAGGGACGTGGCAGAGCAGTGTACATCTCGGGGATCACGTGCGGACGCAGGAGAGTCAAGGACAAAGGCTGCTCCCTTGTCACTAGGAAAGATCACGCCCGCCCTCCCCTGGGACGTGGGTGCGAGCCCAGGAAAAGGGGGAGAGAACCCCATCAAATGAGATTTAGAATAGTAGAAACCGAGTCTGGAAAACGTAGTGGCTTCGTTTTCTCCATCACCTGAGTGTCGAACCTGAAATTCCAGACTCCCACACCTACTCCTTGGTCACTTCCTCAGTGAAAACAGAGCAGAAGACAAGGAGCAGAGAGGGGACCGCATGCAACGGGCTGGCCGACAGCCAGCAAGTGGCCCTCTACCACGCAGGTGAGGAGCCCGCCGAGGGGAAGCCGTTTGCTGCTCGAGATGACCCGTCATAAAGAACCACCCCACGTGTCACGAGATCTAAGACGCAGCCTGGAACCTCTCAAAGACCACCCCCCACCCCCCGCACCATCAAAACACAGTTTTGCTCGAAATATCCTTTTCGTCATTCTATGAAGTGACATGGACTCGTTTCAGATCTCCCTGCTTCGGCACCATTAGTGGACAAGGATTTGGGCGAAGGGCCGGTGAACAGAACACAGCAGGAGGTCCGGGGTGTCACTTCCGAGATTAGGCTGGGAAGAGACTGTGGCTTCCGGCGTCCACGGCCTCCCACCCTTTCTCACACTCACTCCGAGGGATGCTGCTCGGCATGCTGAGAGCTGTCCCAAGGCCAGAGGCATGTGGCAGGGCATTGAGGGCAGCCTCTGGCCGGGGACCATGACCTTGAGCTTGGAAGGGCACCCTCCCCGAGGCCAGCCAGCAACCCAGCTGACACCTGATCACGGCCAGGTGGGAGACATGAAAACAGGTGGCCAGCTAAGCCGCACCCAGGTTCCTAACCCACAGAGACTCTGAGATGATACATGTTTGTTATTTAAATCCATTAGGTCTGGGGTAATTCGTTATACAATAATAGAAAAATAAGACAGCGCCTATATACTGTTCTCTTTCAAAATAACTCGATTTTCCCTAAGTTGAGGAAGAATTGCCTTCTATTTATTCATTTAATTTTTACTCAGTAAGAAATTTTATGAGCTGCTTATAAAAAACAAAGCTAAATTTAGTCTCTACCATTTAAATCATCACCATTTCCATTTTCCACCCTGCTTTTAACAGAGCCTCAATACGTTCTCCTTACATTTTAAGTTTTTGTGTCTTAAGTCTTAAAAATGAAAGAAAAAAAGGAGAGCCAGAGATATTTTCTCTGCATCTACAATTCACGCTCTTTAAACAGAGAGCACGCTTCTCCCGCAATCTCAATTTCTAGCCTCTTGCTCTATCAAGTGTTGCGAAATTAGATTTTTCCCTACATTACCTGAAAAGATTGTCCTTTGCATATCTTATGCTCTGGCAGTTCCAACAGTGCAATCTCTGCGCAAAATATAAAGAACCCATTATTTGGTAAATTAATGCTTCGGTTACTACGGGTGTATTATGGGATCATGACATTTTTCTCATTCCTGCCCCATGGGGTGGCTGCATTGAGCATCCCGAAACATCTCAACTAATTTCTGCCCTACATCAAGCCTCTGCTCTAAGGAACATCTTTAATATGAGCCACCCATCGTGGACACTTCCTGCGAACAGGATACGTCTTAAGCAGGGCTCATAAAAGGTTTTGAGGCAGACCTTGTCTCCACATACGACAATGTGGAAAACTGAAGCGACCTTCGGGGAAGTTCGAGCACTTCCTCCATGAAAATCCACTTGTGCTGGGAACACTTGGCAATTGATGTAGAAATAGGGAGGAGAGGCGTTTTCCTTAGCCCAGCGTCCTGTGGTCCCGGGTCCCCTTGCCGACGGGCCCGGCCCTCCTCTCTGTAGGAGGAGAAGGCGCTGTGGCGGATGTCATGGGGGTGCTGGGCTGGAGAGACGCCCCATGTCCGTGTGGGGCCTGCGGGAAGGCCGGCTCACCCCGCCGGACGCAGCGCGTCCCCCGGCTCTCCGCCTGGCTTCCCCCTGGCTTCCCCCTCACCTCGTTCCTCCCTGCCAGGTCTAGAAGTGGCCCCCCTCTCTGCCACCTGGAGTCGCTGTCCCCTCGTCCTGATTTGTTTCTCCTCGCTCACCCATCACTTCCTGAGATGATGCACTTACTCGCTCATCGGCACGCTCCCCCAGGAAGACAGTGACTGTGTCACCTTCACACGGAAATGCCAGGTAAAAGTCACCAAGTAGCAATAATGATTGAATGAACAACTGGCTGAGTTTAATCGGGGTGCTGAGAAGAAAAAAATAATGAGCATCATGGGGCGATGGGGGTAAAGCACATGCAATGCACCCGCAGCCCAGTGCCTGGATTCTGAAAATAAAAAATAAAAATAGAGGACGCTTTTTGAAAATGGGGAACATGGAAAAACAAAATGGGCTGGGAGGTGTTGATAGCCGTGCGTTATTTCTGAGAGCAGAGAATGGACGGGGGCCTGGCCTTGGGCTCAGCCGGGAATGTGGCCACAGTTAATGACATCAGATGACGCCCTCGCTCCCTTCGGGCAAAGGCCCTGTGTGCACACACGTATGGAGCACACGTGCGGGACACACGTGCGGGACACGCGCCCGCCACGGCCGCCTCCCGTCGGCTGCAGCGGGGCGTGAGCGGAGCGAAGCCGGTCGTTCCCCCTGCCCGATTCAGACCTCGGGCAGCCTTTGCTCTCACCCACTTGTCCACTTTCTGATGCCCCTCGTCCCACCCCCAAGCTGTCCATTCCTCCTTCTCCTGCCATTGATGTGATGGTGGCAAAACCATGTCCAGATGATGCAGAGCAAGAGCACCTATAATCGACTGAGAGACGACAGGCCCAGCAAGCCAGGGGCCACAGCCACCCGCCCAGAGGCCCAGAGCCCTGCCAGTCCTGGGCGGCCGAGCCCTCGAGACGACGCTTAGGGCAACCTCGCAGCAGACGCGCTGGCCAAAAGTCTGCTGAATTGGCCAAAAGGAGAAAGGACTGATGGGAAAGGAGTTTAATTGTGGCTAGATGATGGCCAAACAGCCAGCTGGAGAAAAACGTTTGCCACATCCTGCAATTTACTGGCGTGAGAGAGGTCGGGTCCTTTCAAACAGCCGTTTCTTCTCTGCCAAGTCCAGGGTTCTCCAGCCCGCGTCCCCTCCCCCACCCCAGCCACTGACCGTCTGTCACACATGAAGTGGACAGGAACTAAGGCGAAGCAGAGGGCCTGGACTCTAAACGGTCAGTGCTGCCGAGTGGTGACTCCTTGCCCTGGCCACGACTCGGCCGTCCCTTCACCCCCACTCGGAGCCTAGACCGTGGGAGGTGCTTGCACAGGATCTTAAAAAGGCACCAGTCTGTGATCTGATGGTTCTGGGGGTAGGGGGCCCAACATCAAGACACTAGCAGGGCCGGGTCCTCCTAGGAGGTCTGGAGTCAGTCGCCTTGGCTTTTCCAGCTTCTAGAAGTGACCACATGCCTTGGTTCCTGGCCCCAACCTCCACCTCTGAAGCCAGCAAGGGCTGGTGGAGTCTCTCTCATGCTCGCCACTCGGATTCAGGGCCTCCTGCCCCCTCTTCTGCTTCTAAGGAACACTGTGATTACAGCAGGCCACCCGCATAAACGAAGACACTGTCCCTGCTTAAAGGGCAGCTGACCGCCAGCCCTCGCTCACCCACAGCCCGCACACCCCCTGTCACGCAGCCTCACGCGGGCACGGGCTCAGCCAGTGAGGGGGAACCCTGCCTTTGCAAACCACAGTGCGACAGGCCATGTCTGACGAGTGTCAAGTCAGTTAAAAATAACTCTGAGCTCCCTACGACAGTCCCAGGCCACCAGGCAACTATTCCATCCTCAAAGCGGTCCATATTTTAAAAAGGAACAACCCATCCAAAATGCCACCCATGTCTACGCGGCTCCCAATGGCAGAGACTGGCAACTTTCAACCAGACTCAGAAGGTGACGGGCCAGTTACCTTCGTCATCAGTAACCAAGGGGTCGATGCTTTAGGCACGGGCATAGTGGCGTCTAGTTCAGACAGACGTGGCAGGAATACTATTGAGTAGATTCTTCTTGGCCACCACTTGATGGAAGCTGTAAAATGATTGTTTTTTTTTT
>JAQQSQ010001164.1:0-13028 GCA_028627145.1 Eidolon dupreanum
GAGGAAGGAAAATCAAGACTCTTATCTGGATAAAGTAAATGACCTGACTTGCTGGCAGGTGAAGGGAAGGAAGGAAGAAGGTCGCAGCAGGTATATGAGAGACTAGTATACGAGTTATGAAGATCAGGTTAGGATGGTATGATCTGCTTTGTTATAGAAAAGTATTAGATAATTTCTAAAGGGTTGATTTGGAAATTCTCAGGTTGAGATTTACCTACCCCTCGCTTTCCGTATTTCCCCCTCGGGCAGACAGATGCCTTGGTCAGGACGGCTGGTCACAGTCTTACCACTGTGCATTTCCTTCCCTCCTGACCCGTCAGCATAGGGATGTCACCGAGGGTCCCCACACGGGACCGCCTGGCACTGCGCCACGCACCTGCTGTCCTTCCCGTTCTGTAGCGCCGTGTAGCGGTCTGTGGTCCTCTCGCAGACGTACGTGTTCCTCCTCGCCATGCTACCTCCGGCGTACACGTTGTTCTTCAAGACGGAAAAGAAAAAGGAAAAAAAAAGAAGCCATTTTCAAACCCTAACTGTAGCTGTGGAAAGTCAAAGAAATGAATTCAAGCTGCCAACGAATCTGAGAACACCCACAGTGGAACTTCACTTTCCTAGAATCTTATTCCTAACGAGCTCGCTCGCCCTTCTCTCTCTCTCGCACTGCAGGACTCAGACGCAGAGGTTTTAGCTCGCTGCCCTTCAGCAGCAGCGGGCAGCTGGGAAGAAGCAACCGGACGGCTGGGTTTCCAGTCTCTCCTTGGTAAGCTGGGGGTAGGGACAAGGGAAGGCGAGTGGCGCAGGCAGCTTCATGGGGCTAGGAGTGGGAGACAACGCTGCATAAATGTCACCGCAAGCGGGAACCTGTGAAAATCGCCAAGGAGAGCAAAGCTTCAAGGTCAAAGGGATGAGGCCACCCACAGAGGTGTGAGCAGGGCCACTCAGAGTGTCTCCTCGTGTCAGGGGCTCGCCAGGAGCAGAGCCACGTCTGGGAAGCTCTGGAGGAGAAGAGAAAGAATGAGCAAAAAGGGGCTGGTTCTCCTCGCCGGGCACAGAGCCCGTGGTTGTACCTGCCATGGCTGTCACTAGTCACCAGGGTGAAGTCACACAGGAATGGGCCTCAAAGGGATAAACCACTCTGTTTAATCCGTACTCCAACAAACATCTCCCTATTTTTGGCTAATCCAGCTTTCACTCTTCTTTAAAATACACACTTAACTTAAAATTTGTTTTATCGCGAGGGCTAGAAAAGGAATAGAGATATGCTTGAATTAAGTTTGGAGAAGGCAAAAAGTCTCATAGAAATTACACTCTAAGTTCAGATTCTAAATCTCTCAATAGTGCGAGATTCTGGGTGGAAAGAATTCTGTCAGCAGTTACATAATAAACACAAATTAAAAACTACAGAAGCAGGGCAGCAAAACAGGCTAAGATTATTAGAAACATTTTTTAGGTAAGACACGGCCCAAGCTGACCTGAACGACAGGCTAATATGGGGGAGTGGCAGAAAAACAAGGGACCAAATTATCTTTGTCATGTAGATGATGGTCTGGAAACTGTCCTCTGGCTCAGCGGTCCCCAGCCTCGGTGGCACCAGGGACGGTGCTCCCGTGAGCATCTAACGCCCGAGGATCTGGGGCGGAGCCGAGGCGGTGATGCTGGCGCTGGGCAGCGGCTGCAGACGCAGATGAAGCTTCGCCCCTGGTCAGCTGCTCACCTCCTGCTGTGTGGCCCGGTTCCTAAGAGGCCATGGACCAGTCCATGCCCCGGGGGTTGGGGACCCCCGCTCTAGCTGATGTTTAGGTAAGGGAAAATAATGGCGTGCCTACGGAAATTACTTGAGAAAGTGTATTAAGCCTTATTATAGTTAAATCACTTCCAAACACAGCGGTTGGAAGGTAAGTGCTTATATCCATCGATTCTTAAGATGGTTACACACAGGTATTTCATAGACTAGGAGGTGATAATTAAGTCACGTTTTAAAAACGTGTGATTTCAATTAAGTGTATAAAACAATGGGTACTGGAGACTTAACCCACATGCAGTTAAGGTTATATTGGGCTTTTGATATCTTAGTTCGTGTTTCTACTTAAAGTACTTTCAAAATTTTTTCTCTTCTTTCGATGTTCCATAGGCTAGATCAATTCTTTCTCTTCTGTTGGTTTAAAAGTTATACATTCTACGTTTGTTCTTATATTGTTTGCCCTTAAGTTTCTGAACTCATGTCTGATTAAACTATTGATTTCTTAAACTTATCCTTATCTTCTCTGCTGAAAAATTCATTTTTCTTTAATCTCCAAACCTATCCTCACTTCCTGGACATTCTCCAGAATTTTGGTTCCGAGTTTTCTTTTTTTTTTTTGTTTTTGTTTTTGGATGTTACCACATATATACTTTAATAAGCTAGTTGATCACTTTGAACTCCCATAGGTTCTACAGTGAAATTCTAGATACGGTTCTTTTTAAAAAAGAGTACTTCCTCTAATGGTAGAGTGTTTTTTCTTTTTTTTTTTTTTTTTAAGGCAAGGCAACCCTTGGTTGACCCTCGCAGACTGCAAGAACCATGTCAGCTTGCAATCCCATATTTTTTATTTTCTACGCCTACAGCACCTGGTGTTCCTACGTGGTCTCCCATACAAGTACTAACCAGGTTCGACCCTGCTTCGCTTCCGAGATCAGACGGGATCGGGCTTGTTCAGGGTGGCATAGCCACAGACTAGTACAGTGTTTTCAGATGGGCTCACTGTGCAGCACGAGAGTTGAGATACTTTCTGCCTGAGACTTTGCCTATCATGTCTTCACATTTAAATGACAGTTCAGCTAGATATAAAATTCTGGGTTCAATGTGCTTTTCAGTCAATGTATTTATCTTCCTGGAACTATAACGCTAATGAGAAATCTGATGTTGGTCTGAATCTTTGTTGTTTTTGAGGTCATCTGCTGTCTAATTCTGGAACCTTTTAAGAATTTTCCTCTTTTTTCTGGTTTTACATATTCTACTTTAGTGAGTCTAGGAGTAGGTTTTCCTTCTGGTTTCTGTTTGCCCTTCTGAGTCCTTTTAATATGAAGTTTTTCTATCTTTTTTTTTTTTAAATTATTTCTTCAAATATTTCCTTCCCTCATTTTGTCCCCTTTCCTTTCTAAATGCCTATTATCTAAATGTTATCAATTCTACTTCTACCTTTTGTATATCTTAGTTTTCTTTTATACTTTCTATACCTTTACTCTTCCTGCTGCCTTACAGAATGTCTCGATCTCTCTTCTAGCTCCCATTATATAATGTATATAGTTTGTAGTTTTAATTGAATAATGTGAGCTAATTTTATAAAGTAATTATTAACAGAGTCTGCCTTCATGGAACAACTTATTTGTACACGTAACATTAAATGCACCCATATAATATTATTTAAGCATTACAGAGAGGAAAGATGAGGCAGGAAAGTTTAATGCACTATTCACTGGTGAGGCTAAGTATAATTTTAAAAATTCCTATTTTATTTTTTCGTTCTTAAATTGCATTGATGAGAAGCTTGGCACCTTCGGTACGTTCCTTAAAGGTATGATTCACTTTAACGTTTTGAAACTTTTTTAAAAAAGGGAGATAAAGGTTTCCGAAAACCTTTTGAACAAAAAATTCTCACAACAAATAACCACCCCCAATTACAAAAGATCAGACTATTTACTCACACTCGGGACAGTGGAAGATTTCTTCCTTTCTGGCCCCACGAGAGGGCTGGCGGTCACCTCGCTTTTCGACCCGACTGTGGTGCTGCCAAGTTTGCGAGCTGCGACATCCTTGTCCCACTCCTCCCTCTGTTCGCTTTCCACGCTGCTGGCCTGAGGCCTTTTCGTATAGGACATGGCGGGAGGAATAGATGGCCCAGCTACAAAAATTTAAAAAAGTATCATGAGCTACCAAACAACTAACGTATTTTCTTTTTACGAACAAAAAGACTCTACTAAGAAATATCTTTGTTTGCATATTTTACAATCCGAAATAAGATTAAACTGTTAAATTAGAAAAGCAGGGTCGGTCCCTGAAGAAAGGGGGGCTCTAGTTATCCGTCACTGACAGAAATCTGTGACAACTGGGACGACAGGAGCACACACAGATGTGAATGCAGAATGCTTAAAAAAAAAAAAAACACAGGTTTGGGTCGAGTCACTCTGCCTCTTCGCCTATTCGACTTTCCCCACCATGGTCGCTAAAACGCCGCTGCTTCTGGTTTGCTGAGATGCTTCGCTGGACCTTCAGGTGAGCAGGGGACTGGAGAGTGCTGTTGTTTAGGTCACTACTGGGCCGTGACCTCTGACTCAGGTTTCCACTGCAAAATGACTCACCGCCTTCGAACTGTGAGGAGAAGACAGACCATCAGGGTGTTAAAGCACAAAAATGTTCATCGAGCAACACGCTCTCGTTTCCTAATCTGGCCCGTTAATCCATCTGGGGAGTAGTCAGAACTTAATCGAATAAATCGTCTGGGAACAGGAGGGCAGGTCGGCAAACGGGCAGGGAAAGAAGTGGACACGGTGTGCTTCCGCGAGTACATGTCATCTGCCATCTTCTCCAAAATGGCTTTGGGGCCTTAGTTTAGTTAAAACACCAAACGACTGCTACCACTCATTTAATGGTTATTACATACTAGGCACTGTGCTAAGCTCTTTATATAAATGACTTTGTTTCATCGTTGTATTTTTTAAAAACCCTGTTCGTTATTTACCTGCACTTTATAGACGAAAAAACTGAGGCTGAGAGAGTCAATGGTCAGCTCTGGATTCAAACTTAAGAAAAAATCTAAAACTGGAACTTTATACACACACATACGTCCACATATTTTTTTTTCCTCACCACATTTACAGAACAATAACTGGTTTACTGGCTGTGATCACGACATTGTACCCACTTAGAACTAAGCAGGGTGCATTTGGAATCGATACACTATCCCTCTCTCTGTGACCTAAAAGATGTTTGTAGCCAGCAAACTTTTAATTGACTCACTGGCATCCCAACGAGAAGCCTAAATTCATGTGTAAAGATACTAATGACAAATAGCAGAATAATATCGATAATGAAAATTATAATAGAAAACAGCTAACAGTGCACAAAGGAACTGTTCTAAGGATTTCAGAGGTACTAATTCATTTAACCCTCAATGATCCTAAGAGGTAGGTACTAGTATTACCCTCATTTTATAGGCTAGGAAACTGAGGCACAGAGAAATTAAGGAAATTGCCTGAGTCACCTTGTTAGTTGGTTGGAGGCTGGCTAGGGTGGGGGAGGGGACGGAGATCCAAACCCAGTGAACCAGGCTCCAAGTTCAGGTTCTAACTACTTCCAGCAGCCTCGTGAGTTTGTAGTCAGTATAGTTCAAACTTGATTTTAATTCATGCACGGGCTGGACTGTTATATGCAAAATCATTGTTTCCTTTATATTTATTTAAATTAACAGGAAAGTTAAAGATCTTGGGAGTGAAACCTAAAAGATAAGCAGAAACACTTCGAAGACTTTAGAAATAACCATTTGTACTACTTCCCACTTCTTAAAATTCTCTCGACTTGGCCTGCTTGATGCCACTTCTCTGGTGACACTTCGCTCCTCCACTGTAATGACAGTACCCCCCTAGCAGGGTCGTCAAGGGGATCAGATGAATGGATAAAGTCCCTACGACGGTTCCCTGCACAGCGCTGTGCTCCTCTGATGGTGACCCCCAGGTCTGTTCACGCCTGTCCTTCACTCCCCCAGACAGGGGCCGCAGTACCGTTAATTCTGCGACTTAAGCGCCTTGGCCTGTTGTAGGCGCATCTCCTCCCTTCGGCTTCCAGGGTCCCCTTCGCGCCCCCCATCCCTGCACCAACCAGGCCTCCCCTGCTCGGCTTCCCACTAGCCTGGGGGCTCCCCAGAGCAGGAACTTTCTGTTCACAGAACTAAGCAGAGTCTCTGGTACCCAGGAGGATCAGGAGATGCCGGCTGCGTGTGCTGCTTCGCCAGCAGCTACTACATAATGTTAAGTAATCTCAGCCTTTTCTATAAAATGCCTCCCACAGATGTCGAGTTTTCAACAAACTGTCAATGCTCCAGGCCCTGTTCTTGACTCTCAGTTTATACCTTTGCTGTCCCAAAGGACCACTGGCTGTCACAGTTCAATCACTGTTGCACACAGTTATTTTCGGAATCTATCTCCTTACGACAGATCTTCCTGGCCTTGAGCATTCCCCACAGAACGTATCAAAGCCACGTGACACTGCAGAAGGTGAAATGTCACCAACGTTCTCCTAGGGTCCCACCGATATGAATCGTTAAAGGCATATGCTTTGTTTTAAATGCTGTCACTTCCTCTTGTTTCGGTCACAGTCCCTTCTGCACACCCAGAATAAGCGTGTCGCCTTTGGCGGCACGGCTGCATTTGGATACATGACTCTGGGGGGTGCCATTCTCAGAGATGTGACCGTGCACGCTGCCTCTCAGAGGTGAGGCACTGGTCCACGCGTTCATAATGAATCTGAGCACTCGGATATAAAAGCAGTTCGTAGCTTAGCGTCTTGAGTTTTCTAATAAATGAGAGTGTTAGGGTCTTTCTATTATTTTTGACACCACATTATATCTTAGGCTTAGCTCTTACTAGCTCGAGAAATGATTTACATTAACCTGAAAAGGTGAAACACTTACTTCAGGTGGTTTTCTACCTAGAAGAATATAAGTAGCCATAACTTCGTCATATTTCTGATTTATTAAGGCGTCATTTATCTCATCTCGTGCAAAACCCATGGTGACCATGATGTCTGGAAATTAAAAAAACAAAGACAAAATACAAATTTTCTGGAAATGGACTTTAGCAGACAAACCATTAAAAATAGGCAAGTTTGCCAACATTAGCTATTTCAAAACTATGTTCTGAAATGTTAAAGTATGATATCTATTATTAAAACTTCTGGATTATTAACATTCGGATACCAAATATTCACAGATTCCCAGGCAGAAATTACCGACATCCTGGGATCTACATTCCTGGGCCCGCTCCACTGCCTGGCACGTCCCTGAGCTGAGCTCCTTTGTGCGGCCAGAGACACAGCATCTGTCCATCCGTGGCACACGCACGATCTCGTCTCTCTCTCCAGCGCACCCTCAGATGGCTTCTCTCTCTTACCCACCCCTGCTTCTGATCTGAAGGCAGGGCGCCTTTTCTTTGGAAAGCTTCAATGCCACAGTTGTTCCGATTAGAATCCCTAACACCCTCTGCCCTGAAGCCCGACAAGCGCACAGCTGAGATGACTCGGTGGTGACTCTGTGATGTCTTTGGGCGCGAAGAGAGAATGAAGAGAACAGGCTGAGAGCAGAGCTCCGGCCAGCTGCGGAAGGTGGGCCGTGGTGGCGGGGGTGGGGGGAGAACAGAGACGGGGAGCCCGAGGGTCTCTCCCTTTCACCTCTACGTTTTTGGTTAAAACACACGCTAAGGTTTGCTAACATTCACCAGTCTGATGGGTGCTGGTATGTGAATCGGTCATTCCTCTTGTTAGAAATTGCGGAAAGAATGAGATTTATCTATATAATTTTAATTTGTATACCACTGTTGCCATTAATCACCTGAGAAGAAACTAAGGAACTTGAAATTGGTAATGTGTAGTGTATATTTGCGGAAAGAAAAGGTGGGAATGCAAGTATTTTTCAAATAAAAACTGCTTCCTATTTCTATTTTTAAACACTATTTTGGGAGACTAAAAGACTCTTTAAGGCGTAGGGACGACACCTCTCAGACTATTTAAATACTTACCTATTCTTTTTGTGTCATTGAAATCTGGTTCAGGCTCAGTGTATGGCTTTAGTTCTTCTTCTTCATGACCAGCATTCATCCACCGATCTTTCATTATTTGCTAGGAAATAAATTCCGCATTATGTGTGGCCAAGCAGAACATTCGAGCACTTCTACCTGAGCTCTAGTTTTAGTAAATGTGACATTTATTGGTCCACTCACCAAGAATCACGTGACTGGTTTTCAAACTATGGTCACTGTTTCCGGTGCGACCAGCAGGCCAACAAGAAATGTAGGACTCTGCGACATACTTACGTACCTTATGACAGCTGTGAGTACTGCCTCACGCACTCGCCAAACCTACTGATGGGAGACAGCCCACTGCCCATATTCCTCAACAGGGGAGATTTTCACATTGGGCAGGTTTAACGTGAGGACCTACTGATTTAGACCTCTGCTTCCCATTTTTACATTTAGGAGTAAGGAAGCGCAGGATGCGGTTTTCTGAGCTAGGACTTGAGCTGACTCCTGAAATCCAGGTGGCATTTGGATCGGTGGCAAAGTCACAGCAGAGGGACGTGGGACGGGGCGGGGGGCAGGGAGGGGGAGCTCGCCTCTGGCTTGGAACCAGGGTAAAAGCAGTGCGATGAAGAACAGGATGCAGAGTTAGTATGTTCGGACGAGGGATGGGAAGGTGACCTGGGTGTACGGGGGAAGGCTCTTGTTCTGCTCACGAGGACACTCGGTGGCGTTTTAGAAACGGCACCGAGAGAAGGGCGATCTGGGGACACCCGGAGGGGGCACCAGCTCTGCTCCTCACCCACGACTGGGCAGCGACTAGAGAAGAAGCCGGATCTGCTTCCTTTCCTCATTATCCCAGTCACGGGTGTTGCCGGGAGGCCACTTAGCAAAACCGGTGTCACAAAGACACCTGTCTGTAAACGCAAAGAATCGAGTGAAGAGGAAATTTCCTTCGGTGGAAGGAATGGAAGATAAAGCTGAGAAGAAAGAGTTGCTTAAGAGAACGGATAGGGGAGGTGATGCTTTTAATTCTAAATTCAAAGGTCTTTTCCAACGATGAGGCCCAGAAACAGCCAAATGGGGGTGAACGAAAGAGAAGGGACGGGTGGGGGTACCCGCCCCTTAGCTGTGTGAACCTCATGCCTACACACAATTCCTCCACGGGGACCAGAGAGTTAATATTAAAAGCCAACGAGAAATGTCCCCAGCAAACAGAGGTGGAGGTTTCAGGCAAGGTACAAATCACTGGGCCCAAAACGGCACTAGACCTGTTGAATGAACTCACCCATTTCTGGTTTCATTTAAGACATCTTAACGTGAGGTATGAGAGGCCAGACAAGATCCCAGACTCAACTAAAGGAGAGTTCACTGTAGCCATCGCCACCAGCGAAGGTAAATGGCGACTTGCCAAGAAATCATAACAGAATAACTGATTTGGATGAATTGTAAGGAACTAAACAAATCAACAATGAAAATACACACCCTACCCTTAGGTGCACACAAAAAAATTATGGACTTTATCAATGAGACATTTATCTGTTAAAAGTAAAAATAAATATTTTTTTGAGGAGAACCAAAGATGACAGAGAAAGGTCACTGGGGAAGGACTTTGCTTTAGCTCAAATTTTGCAGTTTTTGAAAGGCGACAGGCCACCCAGGTTAAGGACTGGAAATAGGAAAGAAGATGAATGTTGAAGGGACAGCGGAAAAGTTTTTCAGTTTCTTTCCAATAAAAAAAAAAAATCTACACACATCAATATTCCAATAAACAGGAAAAAAAATATAAGTCCCATTATTGGCACAACCAGGAAGAGCTGTCGGTATTCACATACACAACCTGAAAAAATTATAAACTATTCAGATCTAGAAGCAACTATAGGTTGAGCAAGTTGAATGTCAAATGAACTAATTTTTATGGAGGATAAGTAAAGTAGATTATTTATAAGGCTTTTTAATAAAGTGTGCAGCATATCTGAGAAGCAACAGGAAAATGTTAAAATAAATTACATAAGTTTAGTAAGAAAATGGGTAGCCACATAAGATTCTCAGAATCAAATTTCAATATTAACAAATTATGAAGTGAAGAGACTAGCATTTTACTCTAATCGATATCCCATAATACTCATGTAACGCTGGAAAAAAAATAATGTTCCCCTTAAAAAAATATGAAATTATCAGCAAATATTTTATATTAACATGCATAAAGCTAACACAAATCTCAGACCCCTTTGGACAAACAGTTAAGAGAGCTTACATGTGAAGAAGCACCATTAACCTATTCATTAAAGATACTGAGCATCATCTCTAATAAAATAAATACAAATTAGAGAAATTATGGCAAACTATGTATTTTGTATTTGACTACTACTTTTTCTGATATCTGACTATCATAAAGGCACTGAATACTAGAAATTATTATATACATACTGAATCAAGGTGTGGAGAATATTTTACTTTCAAATACCTTGGGTCACACATGATCTTTTGGCATTGAAATACAAGACCTCCCAGACAGACTGTACCCTTTGACCCAGAGATTACATTCTGGAGAATTTATCTAAGTATATATCCTAAAGGGAAAAAAAGCATATCACATTATTTTTAGTAAAAACTATGAAAACAGCTTAAATGTGCAATAAGCAGGGGAGAGTTAAATAAATTATGATACATGACCCAACATGGCTTTGACAAGGAACTTACTCTTACGATAAAGCAAAAAGTATGTACTAAAAAGTCCTCAGTTAAAAAAAAAAAAAAAAAAAAAAAAAAAAAGAATGCTCCATGACATGAAAACACTACTGTATAAAAATTTGTTTATACACTATGATTGGTGTTTAGAAAATAGCTGTTTTTTATAATTTATGATTTTTTTTGTTGTAAAGTTGATAATAAAGTTGGTATGAAAAACAAAAGTAAAGATTAATACAATTTTCGACATCACTGCTACTTCAAGGGGAGTTTCTTAAGGTTTGGTGTAAGAAATCTTTTTTTTAAACAATGTTAGGCTTCTCTGAGTCATTTCTGGAAACTGTGGAGCCGACCAGTCTTTGTATACTGATATGTACAATAATATGATAATATTTCCAATGCAGACTCATGGTTCTGTGGCTGAAAAATTTAGTTTTAATAAGCTGGAACTTGAGTTTCCAGAATCTATTCAAATATATCAGGTTGAGCTTCTGCTGATCATAGGTTTTCATAATAGTAATCTGGCTTTTAAATTCTACTCAGAATTCTAACACTTTTAAGCCTTCCAATTTTAATGCTAATGATGAAAGACTTAAATATTTGGCTATGGTAAACAAAATCACCTTTAAGACGCTAAGTATATCTTATTACCTGTCCACAGAGATTTTTAACATCTATTCCCCCAAATAATTTTTGTATGATCTTTTTGCTCTGCTTATAAGCTAAGCTGATGCCTCAATTCTGGACATTTTATTAAGTGACATTTAGGTAAACCAGACTACTATGATAAAAGCCATAAAGTGGGATTAAGAGAAATTTATGTTTCCGTAAAATTTTACACTTATATGACAATCAACAATTTTAACTTTTTCACATAATTTTTATGAATAATGCTTGAAAGTAAGTTTAGAAATGTAAAAGTGGGCTTTTCTACTGCACAGGTTTCTCTTTAAAATATTATTAACATGCTTTTATACCCCAAAGTAAAAAACCCACAAAAATCCTAGGAAGGAACTAATCATATTTAAACAAATAATTCAGTAAAAAAATATCTGATAATTGATTCACTGATATAAAGCATTTAAAATAATTTCCAATGGAAGTCACCATCCCATAACTTCCATCAAAACATATTGTATCTTTTAGTAAAAAATACTTGTGTAGGTAAAATTACAAAGCCCAAACCAACCTGTACACAGGGGTGACTCACTTATTAGCCTGCCTCCTAACGAGTCCATGCCAGAAAGCCCCATCGCTATACTAAAAAAGTGCAGTTTAAATGACGTTAATTCTCTGAATTTTTCTATCCTATCTATGAAGGCACATGAATGAAGACAAAAAAAGTACTTGTAAACAATACATGCTGAATCTCTGAAGTTATGTTCGAACAGGCTAAAATATCACTCTTAAAAAAGAGATGGGCAAAATATTTAACAAATAAGTTGTTCTTATTACAGAATCAGAAGAAACAAAGGTTTTGGTTACACGAACCACAGATGTTATTCTGCTGTAATACACTTAATACATTTATAATAGTGTCTGTTATTAAAAATAACCTCACGTATGGATAAGTAAGCAACACAACAGTGTGTTAAGAAATGAAATACCCGTTTCTAATATGTTCTACTTAAATATTTATAAACTGATGTTGAGAGATTTCTGTTAAATTTTTTTGCTATTAGGTACTAATTTCAGATATATCCATGAAGTATTTACTGGATGAGAATTTTCATTATCTTCTCTTATCCCCAAAATATTTGGACTGACTAAATACAAGGTTTCTGGCCTGGATCAAGTCATTTGATCCAGAGGCTAGCTTTTCCTCTTTCTCTACCTAAAAGTCAATTTGATCCCTATTTTTATGTTGTTTTAACTGAGTACTTCACTTCGGGACAAAGCAGAAATGAGAATCAAACTGCGATAACTTGTGAGTAGTGAAAGAATCATGTCACTTTCCTTAGCTCTAACCATGGACAAATTCGATGACTTGGCAATTTTCCTAAGAACACACAGGGAAAATAGTATTAAAAACGATCGTCGCTTCCTGGACTATATTAATTATCCAACGTTAAACCCAGAGGACAAACAACCTACTCACTTCCAAGCTGCCTCTCTTAATTGGGTTCAGCACTAATAACTTCTTCAGAAGGTTTTCACAGTCAGTGGACATGTAGAAGGGAATGCGGTATTTCCCTCGTAAGACTCGCTCACGCAGTTCCTTAAAAAAGCAAAAGATGACACTTAGCGCGCCAGCTTTTCAAGTCACTGTGCCTGGGGGATCACGCACGAATATCAAATTTGGCGGATACCTTTAAATTCTGGCCATCGAAAGGCAAGGAGCCACTGACCAGCGTGTAGAGAATGACACCGAGACTCCACACGTCCACCTCGGGCCCGTCGTACCTCTTCCCTTGGAATAGCTCGGGAGCGGCGTAGGGGGGGCTGCCACAGAATGTGTCCAGTTTGCTCCCGACTGTAAATTCATTACTAAAACCAAAGTCAGCAATTTTAATATTCATGTCAGCATCAAGGAGAAGGTTTTCAGCCTAAGAGGGAAATAATAAAAAGGACAATGT
>JAQQSQ010001165.1:0-13025 GCA_028627145.1 Eidolon dupreanum
GTGTGTGTGTGTGTGTGTGTGTGTGTGACCTTCAGAATCCAGAGACAATTCTGCTACTGTTCTTGATTCTCAATTTTCTCTTCTACTTCTAGATACATTCCCAGCAGGATCTTAATGTTGTTAAATTAACTTACAATAGCCTAAGGGAGAAAATGGCCTCCCAGACAGCATATTGTAATGCCACTTCTGAGAAAAGAATTACAGCAAAAGTTGGACCTAATTGTAAAAACATTAAATGTATAAAAGCATGAAATTGCCTCTTAGGGTGTACACGAATTAATGTCCTCTGTACAGTGGTTTTTCCATATATATCACTCAGGCTCAATGACACACATATATGCTTTTGCACCACTGAGGATTGCATTGCAAAGCTGTATCATCTGCTCGGGGAAAACACACACACACACACACACACAGAAAAGAAACGAAATACCCGCAAATAGTGTGGGCTGCTCCAGGAGTGAAGGGTGCTCTGAAGGTCGCCTTTCTTCTGCATTCCTCCCCCTCCGCTCTGTCCTGATGGGGTCCAGTTCCTGTGGACCAAGACCTCTGTGTGGCTGAGGGGCTGGCCTGTCGTGGCCTCCTGGTCCTGGGGAACCATGCTCTTACTTCCAGAGGACCAGGGCCAGGCCAGATGGCCCAACATCACACAGAAAACCATGTCGGTGCCACTTAAACCCAACTGCTATGCCTGTTTGTTTGCAAAGGACTAACAGGCAGTGGAAACGCCAAGCAACATGGTTCTGTGAAGTGGAGTAAACAAACCACCTTGGAGCTCACCAGAAAGCATCTCTAACCTGGGGATGTCCGAGCGTATTTCCTTGATGACGTGGAAAGCCAGAGGGGAGGAGGATTTGCTCCTGCCTATACAGTGGTCGTTTATTCTTTTGGTTCAATAAGAGTAACATTGTTTTGGCCCACTGTTTGAAAATGGCCTTCTCTAGAAAATGGTTCTCTAGCGTTTGTGTAAATGGACAGTACCATCCATGCTTTGGGATGATCAGCAGGGAGCTCCATCTTCCAAAGCCGGTGGAAAGGCTCCGGAGTCAGAAAGAGCAGGTTTCTAATTTCAGCTCAGTGATTGTGAGCCAATTCCAGTCAATTCTCGTTTTTCATGGTGGTTATATTCTATAAAGTTGCTGAGAACGCTGAGTTAGCAAATATTGAACCATTGCTACAAGAGAAAGTAAATATAGGGTCGGTTTCTGCAAGCCTCTGATGACAGCATTTTCATCAACTCATCAATACATAACCTTGTTTGATATGTATCTCTATTTAAAGACATTTTATTTAATATATTTTGTTGATTCACTAATTTCGAACTCCCAGCCAAGAGACTATAATTTATACCTAATGAACAAAGCTTATCTAACACAAATATTTTCTCTGTAAAGCAGGGGTCCCCAACCCCCTGGGCCGTGGCCGGTACTGGTCCATGGCCTGTTAGGAACCGGGCCACACAGCAGGAGGTGAGCTGCTAGTGAGCCAGCGAAGCTTCATCTGTATCAGCAGCTGCTCCCCAGCACCAGCATCACCGCCTCAGCTCTGCCTCAGATCATCGGGCATCAGATTCTCATAGCAGCACCAGTCCCTGGTGCCAAACAGGTTGGTGACCGCTACTGTAAAGCACGTTCGAGCCTTCCTGCTCTTAGGAATAATAGACAGCACTGCATTTGGGGGGCCATTTTAAATGGTGAAATCACCAACAAAAAGCGCAAAAATGCTAAAACGTGGCGCTAAATAGATGGTGAAAAGGATACAAATTATGAGCTAAAACAAGAAGGCAAAGTGTTGCCTTGTTTGACCTCAGCTACAATATATCAGGTGACTCAGATTTTTTGCTGCTCTGAACATGTCCACAAATGACCACAGCAAGTGCATTAAGACTTGATTTGGGGTACAAATAAATGTTAGCCAGCAGGTGAATGCCTGAACACAGACTCCACTGTACTTAACCTCCATGTACTTCGGTTTCCTCATCTATGAATGAGAGATTTTACAGTTGATTCCAGGAGGCTGCTGGACGGTGAAATGAGGAGGTTTTCTTAGCTTGTGGTGCCTATTAGGTGCTTGTTGATTTCTCTTGTCTCTTCCTCCACGGTCTTCCCAGCCTTGTCTTAGGACGATCCTGCTCCCGCCTGCCTTGGTCCTGCCCACATTATACCTCTCCAGGCTCCATCCTGCATCCTGTTAAACCATATCCACCTCTTCCTTGAGACTGGGTGAAGACTCAGCTTTGCCAAGATTTCCAGATAATCTTGTTCCACGCCATTTGTCCACATCTGTTGGGGTGGTGGCTCTTTGTGTGAATCTGGTTTTTGAGTCTTGTCTCCTCATACCTTGTCAGTTTCTGTGGCCAGAGACCAAGCTTTCGACCTTTCCTATCCCTCACAGCATAGACATCACAGCCATGGGCTTAGAGGACACTTTGTAATTAATATTGGAATAAATTAATGAATACGTGGAAGAAAGAAAGAAACACACAAACCGACCAGCCTGGGTTCTCCACACAGCGTGCGCGTGCGCATTTCAACATCTGCCCTTGACTACTCTGTATCATCTCATTAAGACGTCCTCGTGATGGACTTGATCGGCAGCTGGGTGGTATGGTTTGAGGGCCACATAGTGCAGTTCTTCGCCAGGCCAACTTGTTGGAGTTGAGACACATCTCCCCAGGGGAACTGGCAAGGAGGACAGAAGCCACACGGACGAGTCAATACTGCCCTCACTTTCACCCCCACGAATGCAGGATCAAAGGTATTGCGGACTGAGTCTTGCAGACATTCACACTCTGACTCAGTTCTCTGACTGACTCATTTTCGTTCTATTTCGTGCACCTGTGTAGATAAACCTTGTGTGATGGGTGACCTTATGTGTCTGATAGCTTTCTGGGTAGTGGACCTGGAATCAGCCATTTCCTCAAGAGGCCCGGGCAGCTTTTAGAGAGAAGGAGTCATTTTGGGGCTGCCTGAAGTATGACCATTTTGTTTCTGGTCCTTTTCCGTTAACAGGGTCAAAGGAAAAGGGTATATATATAAAACACCTCCTGATTTCATATTCCAATTAAAATTTGAAACCAAAGCTTTTACTTACTCTTTTCTCTATTGCATGATGATCTCTTTTCTTCAATATCAAGAATGCTGTTTCTCAAGGACATAAGGAAGGACAGAATTAGAATAAACCATAATTACTTATTTTTTTAAGCCCCATAATCACACACTGCAGTCTCAGAATAACAATACTATAAACCAATATGACCATCGAAAACAAAAAATTTTACGTGTGTTCCCCCATTCTTCCCCTATTAAAAAAAGTGGTTACACTAACTCTGTATTGTCAAAACACATAGCCATTACATACTACATACACTCTCTCTCTTTTTAAAAATTATTATATTTATTTATTTTAGTTGAGGTCTAATTGACATACAACATTGCATGAGTTTCAGGGGTACAACACAGTGATTCTATATTTGTATACACGGTAAAATGATCACCATGACAAATCTAGTTAACCTCCATTGCCTTACATAGTTACAAAAATTTTTTGTTCTTATGATAAGAACCTTTATGATCAACTGTCTCAGCAGCTTCCAAACATGCAATAGCGTGTTATTAACTGGTCACCATGTGCACCCCTATATAGTGCACCCCTACTCTCTCTTTCTGAACCTTCACCTAGTCTTAGTTCCACAGCATACTCTACACTGATTGCTCCCCCTCTGTCTCCTGCACCTCTAGTCGCTTTGCTTCTCTGAAGCTCATTCCCCAGTAGATTTCTCAGGAAGGGCTCCTGGAAACCACATTCCTTGAGTTCTCGCATATCGATAATAGAGTCTTGATATAAAAAACCAGTGACTTACATTTTCTTTCTTTAAGGATGCTAATATGTTATTCCATTTTCTTTGGCATAAATGTTCTTTTTTAGAAGTTTGATGACAATCCAACTTTCTTTCCTTGTGAGTTATGTGCTGTTTTTTGTTAGATGCCAAAACATCCCTTCTTTCCTCCCTTTCTGTTGATCTCATTCTTTCCTTCCTTCCCTCCAGTAATTTTGCTTAATGATCTCTTGGTTGTTCTGCTTGATATTCTCAGGTACAAAATGTACTCTTTCAATATGTGGTTTCGACTCTTTTTTACTTCAGGAAAGTTTTCTCAACTGATAGTTTTAGTATTCACTCCATTCTCTTGCTTGATTTTCTTCTTCAGGAACTCGTGTTATCTGCATTTTCAGTCTTCAGTATTTGTTACTTTCTCTCAAATCTTCCGTTTTCTCTCTCTTCATTTCCTTTTTGTTTTGTTAAATTTTTCTTTATTGTTCATATCTCTTAAGGCAATATTTCTTATGTATATGCATTCTCGATTTTTTTCCAGTTGAGTCTAATTCTGCAATGATTTTTTAAACTGGTTCTTTCTTGAGTTCTACAACCTTCTTTCTGAGTTTTTCTAATTCTGATTTATGTTTTCTTTCATGTCATATACTTTTAATGTCTTCTATCAGTTTGAAATAGTAAGTTTTGATCTACATTGTAGGCACATCTTTCTACTGTGCTTTAATTGTCTGCAGGCATATTATTCAGCTTCTTATTCTCTTTTTTTTTCTTATGATAAATCTGTATAGGATTTGACCTTGAAATTTTTCTGTCAGCCTTTTCGTGAACTTAATTTTCCTGAAATCTTGGAATAAAATGGGGTTTAAGAAAGTTTTTCTAACTCAAAGAGTTCCCACATCTGTCATTTTTGTGTGGTTTTTAAAATTTGGCAACTTGATTTCTGAAATTTCCTGGATCTGTTTCCTCCCTGTTTTGACCTAAACCCTTTCTTTACAAGTACACAATGATTCATGAGTTTGTATGGCATTTTTGCACGGGGGCCATGCTAATCTCTGTATTGTTCCAATTTTAGTTTATGCGCTGCCAAAACAAGCACAACCAAAGCCTTTAAAGATGTTTCAGCGCTGTAACAGTAAATTCTTCCCAGAGAAATTAATATTTTAAAAATGAAAATCTGATTAGGTCACTGCCATCCCCATTCTAATTCCTCAGTGGCTTCTCACTACACGTGAAATGAAATCCAAACTCCTCACGATGACCTAAAGGTTCTGCATGACCTGGTCCTTGCCTTCCTCTTGGATCTCGTTCTGTACCCGTTGTTCCCCGGCCCCCGACTCTAGTCAGAGTTCTCGCTGTCGAGAACACCAAGCTTATTCTGCCTCAGGGCCTTTGCACTCACCATTCCTTTTCTTTGGAACTGTATTCAGCTCACCATACGCCTGGCTCTTGCTCATTCTTCAAGTATTAGTTCACCTGTCACCTTTTTGGAGGTAATTCTTGATCACTTTGTTTAAAGCGGTCCTACATCTCCAGTCTCAGCTGCTGTCCATCACATCTTCCTTTTATTTCCATCTTGGCTCTTGCGTCATTCAGAAAGTCTATTAAGTTGTTGTTGACTTGCTTATTGTAAACTCAGAGAGGCCGGTGATCTCGCCTGCCTTGTTTTCTGCTGTGTCTCCAATGCCTTCGACAGTCCTGACACACGGTCAGCGTTCAATATTTGTTGAAAGGATAAATGGATTCGGTTCAGCTATCATATATCTTCTTTTTAAAGTTGTCGCTGACTGGCCTGCCTCCATACTCACATTTGCACAACTAGATACTTCCTGCCACATGTAGATGACTTTCTTAGGCCTTTCGCCATTCATTCATTTACTCAGTTATTCATTCATCCATTCACGATTGTATATGCTTACCTCTCTCCTGTGGACTCCTTTAGGCTAGAGAGTGAATGTTATTTATTCATCTTTATGTCCCCAGCACATAGTGGGGATGCAATAAATCTTTCTTTCTTTCCTTCCTCTAGAGAGTGGAGATGAGAGGACAGTTCGTAACATACCCAATGAGTGAACTGGGAGATGAGGAGACAAAAGTATTTTTAAAAATCTAATGATTTGTTCCGTGGCATTAAGTCTGCTTTCTTGTATAATTCTTCATTTGATCCTCATGAAATCCTACACAGTGGAGCAGGTGTTAATATTCCCATCTAGAGATGAAGACCCAGAAGCCTTGTGAGTTTAGTTCTGAATTTACAAAGGCGGTAGGTAGAGAGTCTAAGATAAAAAGCCAGGTCATTTGATTCTGAGCCCAGTGCTTTTTAAACCGAGGTGAGTGTGTCTCTGCTCCGACACAATGAGACAATTGTTCTTTCGTGGATCTCAAATGTTCGAAGGCAAATCCACAGAGGAGAGCTGACACGGCTTGAGGCCCATGCAGCATTGCTGGAATAAGAGCATACTCTTGAAAGAGCTATGATGGACAAAATCCATCCGGCTATGCAACGCCTGGTGTGCTTTTACAAAACATGAGTCTCACTTTCATTCTTATCTAGAACAGGAGCTGAGAAACAAATGAATGTGGACTCGTGAATGGCTCAGGTGAAGTGGAAGCAAAGAAAAGATTGGCGGGGGGAGGGGCAGCAGCAGTCTCGTGGCAAACTGTGGGACTGTGGAGGGCAGGGAGGGTCGTGGCAGGGGGTCACCGGGCGTGCCTCTGGCTGAGGTGGAGGACCAAGTGAATGCCAGGAGCCAGTCTCTGAGGTGCCTTGGCCAGGGAACCCTCTGAAGTGAGCCTTTGCACTCCACGTGGCCTCCTCCACTCCTGCTCTTCAGACTCTCCCTTCGAGCTGTTGACATGTTGTCTAGACTGGGTCCTGGGAGAAAAATGCCATGAAGTTGCCAGCTTCATTCTTCAACCTTCTAGAAGGGGCTCCTGCTGTCTGCTCTGTGAGTCCTCGTGGATGATGGCTGCAGGCCACTGAGGACCCGAGGGTGAGTCTCTCTGGGACCCCTGGGGGTGTTCTGAACAGTGACAGGCTGTCCCCTCCCGTGAGGCTCACTCAGTGTTGGTGGCATTTTCTGAACACCCACAGCCACTGCCTCAGATTGAAAAGGCACGTGGCAGTGGTTATTAGACCCTGTGGCTTTGCCTGTCCCTCCCCAGCATCACTGTCTCTCCCTTGTCCCCCAGTCCCCTCAGCTTCTCCATCCTTGGCCACATGCTTGAACCTCCCCTGTCAGGCGAGCCAGGTCAAGGTGTTGATATTTTCGCTTGAGAGAAGCCTGCTCTGGGATGTCACCTCACCCCGAACGCTGGCCCCACTGGTTGCTAAAGTCTCACTGACTTCAGACAGCCCTCCAGGGTGCTGCGTCGCTGGGCCTCAGAGCCCATCCCACTCTCCCTCCTCCTTTCCTTCCCGTTGCCTCACAAAAGGCCCCTGGGAACTACGCCGCCAACATCCCTGAGGCACTGGTTCTCACACCTGTTTGGAAAACGATGGCGTTTTATTTTATTTTTAAGGTCTAAATATTAAATTTTGGGCTAAAACCAACTCTTAGCTCATGCTAATCTCTATTGTGTGTGCTAGAGGCAGAAAAGATACATAGGAAAAACATGTAGGGGAAAACTTTAAATTAAGAAAATTCTATCTACGAACACAGTTCTTCCCTCTCCCAAAAGAAGATGGAGTGGAGGGTAGGGTGGGAGGGTGGGGCATGGGGGGGTTATGAGGTCTGACAGCAGAGCCCCCTGTGCGCTGTTTTGATGAGGCCTGACGTCAAGGAGGGAATGGACAGGGCAAAGGAAAGCTGTGCGTTGAACACCTGCTGTGGATCAATGCTGGGAACTTTATGGTTAAATTTAGGGTCCTTGCGGGTGGGCCCAGAGGACTGGAAAGCCATTAAAAACTGGCCAATGCATTCCTAGGAGCTCCATGGCAGCATTTTTGTCCTGAAGGGAAAACCGTAAAGAGGTTGGGAAGGATAATAATAGCTAACCCTTATAATAATGTCTACACCACATCCAGCACTGTTTTTTTTAAACTACTTTATTGGGATATGATTGACATACAAAAAGCTGTACATAATTAATGTAACTACTCGATGAGTTTGGAGATAAATATACACCCATAAAACTGTCGCTATACCCAATACCATAAATATATCCATCACTTCCAAAAGTTTCTTCCTACACTCGCTTGCTCTCTGTCTCTTCTTCCTCCCTCCCTCCTTCCCTTCCTTCCTCCCTCCCTCCCTCCATCTCTTTCTCTTTCTCTCTCATGCTACCTCTCTTATCTATTTATTCCAGCACTGTTTTAAGTCCTTTACTTATATTAACATGTGGAATGTTTACAGGCTCCTCAGGAGGTAGGTGTCCTGGTTTTATCTCCATTTTACAGATAGGAAAAGTGAGACACAGAGAAGCAGTTGCCCAAGATGACGTTTGTAGAGGTGGGATTTGCAGATTCTGTGCTTTCAACTCCTGTCTTGCACAATGTTGCTGAAAAACCACCCGGCAACATTCTCCGCACACCCCACATTGCCTCACTAAGTCGTGTGTGTGTGTGCACGCGTTTGTGTATGTGTGTGTGTCTGTGTACTTGTGCACACACGTGCCCAGGGGTCAGCCCTCGGCTCCAGCGGTGCTGAGACATTTTGCTCATTACCGTGTCCTCGGCACCCAGCACAGCGCTCAGGAAGTGTTTGCTGACTCGATGAAGAGATAAACTGGGATTTTTCTGAGCACTGGACAGTGATTTTGTGGCCTTCATTATGATCCAATTTTCTTTTTTCATTTGGGTGAAAAATGATTTTGGCATTTAAATGGCGTGACTTCATTATTAATTTTTAAAATCTGCCCCCGCCATCAAATTCCCTTTTTGGTATTTTGTTACTCCTGCTATATTTAGTAATGTCCATCTTCGTGGTCTTTTTCTTCTTTCTTTCAAATTTGTAATGCATTTTAACAAGGAGTATTCCATGTATGCAAAGTAGTTGTATTTTTATTTTAGTTTATCTCCTTTGCTCCATAATAGAGGTTATGAATATGCCCTTTAGATAACAAAGGATTTTCTTACTATCTTTTCGATTGAATAGGCAAAGAAAACACCATAATGGTGTGAAATGGTCTGATTTAGAAACCAATTATAAGGAACATAATTATCTACTAGTGAAAACAAAAGTGAAAGCCAAGCATTTCTAGATTATGTCTGAAAAATATCATGACAGCCAACATCTCAGAATCAAAAATAACAACTATTTTTCTCCTGCAACGGTGTCACCATCTCTGGGTGTGTGTGTGTGTGTGTGTGTGTGTGTGCACACGCGCATGTGTGCGTGCGCACGCGTGTGTGAACACGCACGTGTTTGCGTGCACACGCAGGAACCCACGTGTTGGAATGACAGTGCTGACTCCAAAGAGATGTTTTCTGACCTGAAATTAAGGTGCACGCTCCCCCTGTCTGCTACTGATGATCACCAAAAATGAATCTATAGGTTTCTCTAGAACTCTAAGATTCTTTTTTTATCCTAAGGTTGCAAAAGGACAAAAAGCTCCCCCCACCCCGGGTCCCTTAGGAAATGCATCATTAAGAGACATGCTACTGCCCACTTCAGTTTTCATAAGCTGTGCACAGTTGTGAGGGAGCTGAATGCACTGACGCTCTTTCCCGGGTGCTTCTGAGCTCCCCTCCCCTCCCTTCTGTGCAGGGGTGTGTGTGAGAATAGCTGGGGCTACAAGAGGAGACGGGGTCCAGCTGCACGGCCGGAGCTGGGCAGCAGTGACATTCTGCCCTGCCTCTAAATGCCTGAGGGCTGGATGCTGGGATCTGAGGGCACAGAAGGGGCGCATGGCCCGCAGACGTGTGCCTTACTCATTCCTGTGATATCAGAGCTAATTCTCTTTATCCTATGGCCAATCAAGCATGTGTTATCACATTATCCAGCGCGCATCCTTCTCCCCACTGTTCTGTTTCAATCTCTCCACTTATCGTATTTCATCCGTTCTCAGATTTGCTTTTTAGCGGTGCATTTTAACATATTTGAAATGAGGATGCATCTCACAGACAGTGGTTTGTCATAGTTTCGTCAGCGGCGTTGGGACGTGAAGTAACGTTGTGCTTTATAACCTAGGATGTCTTAGCTTTGATGAAATGTCATCAGGAATAGCAAATCTATGAGATTTGCCAAACTCTCTCCCTTTCCAGCTTTGCCACTAACCCTGTCCTGTGGTGTCCTGTGGAGGACCTGTGGTGAAAAGTATGTGGTCTGGAAACACAGGCCATCTTTGCTCCTGGGTTTTCTGCCATCTCTGTCTGTGGGAACCTGTCCTCTCCCTCAGGGTCCAGCTCAAAGCCTCGGGCCCACCTGGAACCCTCCCCGATTCCGCCATCCAGGAATCCTTGCTTCCTTCCCTAAAATAGATCTGTTCGTCCTTCCTCGTGGCACTCAGAATACTTTTAAAACTGAAAAACAAATTATTTTTCCTTATTAAATTATTATTTTTCTCGGTATTTGTAAGCAAAGGGAAATTTAAGCCCTCAAACATTTGCTTTTTCATGGGCAATTTGGTAAGAAATAGTTGGCAAAACTTTAAGTCAGAGTTTTGCTATCAATTTTGTATAAAATCTATTTAAGGATCAATTGGAGAATATGAAAATATCAGTCATTAAGACTATTCTTGACATGTTATTATTTATCCTAAAAAGTTCATATATATATTTTTTTCAAATTAAAAATAGTGCCAGGAAAGTAGAAAATAGTAATGTTTAAAATCTTTATCCTTCTGAATATTCCTACCCCCTCTCCCACCTTGTTTAGGATTGATGGGGAGAATGTAGGGTAAATAAATGAGCCCACATCATGGGGGTTTGTCTTAAACACAGAGTGAAAATGTGGATTTAACTCTATTGAGCGATCAGAAGCCATTTCAGGAAGTTCTGAAGCAAGGGAGACGGTAGAGAATTTTTCCTGTCATGGCTCACAGAGCAGGAGGAAGGGCACCGCGGACACTCTCATCCTGTCGCTTGTTGCAGAGTGTCTGCGGCTGCTGTCCAGAGGGGCAGCTCCTTCCCAATGTCGCCAAGTGTCGCCGAGGCTGCACAGAGAAAAAGGTGGAGGATAGGCCTGCTCCAGGCCTCCCCGGCAAAGCCTGTGCCCGCCTGGTGACCTGAGAGGCTGATCTCCGTCGTCGCGGGGCCTGCCCCTGGGAGGGCCTGCGATGGCTCGCCACTGCCACCTGTGCTCGGGGCTCAGACGCTTCGTTCCCAGCACAGCCCCAGCAGCCACACGACCGCGAGTGCGGGGTGCCGGCCTCGTCACTGCTGTTGCATCTTCCCCCAAACCCCACAGTCCTGTCGCACCCAGCGATGCTGCCCACAAAGATGGGGCATCACTGGGGGGTCTGGGGTGGAAAGCGGCTTTCTGCGGTTTCTCTTGAAGAAGCGAGACTTAATGTTGCACCAAAGGCACGGGATCCCGGTTATTCAGCAAACAGGTGTCCCGGTGTGGGTGTGTTCTCACTCCCTGTCACTCAAGGTTCATCTCTGCAGGGAACCGTCAGCTAAACAGAAGCAGCGGTTCCTTACTCCTTAGGCTCTGGCAATACCGAATCACTGCATGGATCTGGCTTCTTGTGGTTGGTGTTTTGTAAGGGGAATCGGGATGCGTGGCCTAACCGCAGATCTTAAGAACTTTGTCTTGTTTTTCAGGGCGCCGCAGAAAACGGTCGTGTGGATATGCTGGTCAGACACCCGGGTTGTCTTCCCACCGAGGGGTTTGTTGACAACACGACTGCCTCGTTCAACTCCAAAGCAATGAGATGTTCCTGAGCGTCCAAGCCAGGCATGGGATATGCAAAGATGAATAAAGATCCATTCTCCCCTGTAAGTTTCATTCATTCATTCACTCAACAAATTCTTGTTCTATACACTGGTGACACCACAATGAGTAGAATACAGTTCATATGACAGTGGGGGCAGGAAACAAATCATATGATAAAATATATTTATAATAATATAAACTATAAATAAGTAATATAATAAACGACAGCGGGTCTGGGGAAGAAAGATGAAGCAGGTAATCAGTGTGCTCAGAAAGATGGCTCTGAAGAGATGGCAAGTGGCCAGAATTCTGAATAAATCAGGGACTGAGACTGCGGTTACCTAGGGAGGAACACACCTGACAGACAGGAACAAGGGCAGAGGCCCTAGGTGGGACCTGGCCTGGTATATCTGAGCTTAGCTGGCAGCTACTGGAGGTGAAGGTCAGAGAGCCAGGCCAGACAATGCGAGGCTCAGAGGTCACCTATGGCCTTGGATTTTATGCTGTTTAATTTTCATTTTTGCATCTGGATTTTTTTTTTAACATACAAGATTAAAAAAGACTTTTTAGTAAAGCATCATGAACACACAGATTCGTACAAAAATTCCAGCTGATTTTGAACTTCATATAAATGAAATTGTGTAGTATGTGCTCTTTTTTAAATTTAAAGTTTTTCAAATACAGCCGACATTCAATATTATATTAGTTTCAGGTGTAGTCTATTAGCATAGTGATTAGACATTTATATAACTTATGAAGCAATCGCCCTGATAAGTCTAGTACCCATCTGACACCACACATAGTTATTACAATATTATTGACTATATTCCCTATGCTGTACTTGACGGCCCTGTGACTATCTTGCAACTGCCAGTTTATACTTCTTAATCCCTTCACCTTTTCACCCAGCAAGCCAACCTCCCTCTCGTCTGGCAGCCATCAAAACATTCTCTGTATCTATGAGACGGTTTCTGTTTTGTTTGTTCATTTATTTTGGTTTTTTTTTTTTTAGATTCCACAAATCGTATGGTATTTGTCTTTTCCTGTCTGGCTTATTTCACTTAACATAGTTCTCTCTAGGTCCATCCATGTTGTTGCAAATGGTATGATTTCATTATTTTTTTTTATTGCCGAGCATTATTCCATTGTATATATGTACCACCTCTTTTCTATCTTGTCTATCGGTGGATTTTTAGGTGGCTTTCATGTCTTCGCTATTGTAAATAATGCTGCAGTGAACACAGGGGTGCATATATCTTCTCAAATCAGTGTTTTGCATTTCTTTAGGTAAATATCCAGAAGTGGAATTGCTGGGTCATATGGTAGTTCTAGTTTTAATTTTTTGAGGAATCTCCATACTGCTTTCCATAGTGGCT
>JAQQSQ010001166.1:0-13024 GCA_028627145.1 Eidolon dupreanum
TTTTTTTTTTTAATAAATGCTGATGTGCCATGTGCCCCTTTCAGTTCAAGTTTGAGTGTAAATCATAAAAAGTCCATAATCCAAAACACTGTATGCATTTTTATGATCACAGAAGGCAGCCTTGCCCTCCATTCATGATTAATTTTTTCTGATGGCTCCCTCTAGATCTTAGAAAATAATTAAAACTAATGAACAATCCACAGAGGCAGTAAAGCAAAGAGCGTGTTGTTTCCTGTCTGGGCTCCGAGCTTGATCAAAGGGAAGGCTCAGTGGGACACCCCAGCTCCCCGGGACACCCCAGCTCCCTGGCACACAGCTCAGCACACATCCCAGCCCTTCACTGAGACCACATGGCGGCTTCACGAAAGACCACGAATTAAGAATTCTTAGGGCTTTGTAGAATAGGTTTTGCGAAAATACAGTCAGTCGGTGGAACTGCTGATTCCCCAACAGAGAAGGATGCTAAGATATGCTGTGTTGTCATCGCTTACCGCTTCCCTGTATCAGTAGAATCATGTTTCCCTTAAACCCGATCTCATCACAAATGTAGCAAAAATCAGGGTGACTGCGGCTGCAAAAAGAAAAAGAGAAAGAAAAAGAGACGTTCACGAATCACCTGCCCTTTCGCCATGTTCTTCCACGTCTGATGACGTGTTTTCCACCGATATTGTAGAGGATGCCTTATCCAGGGGATTATCCAAGCCAAGGGAAGAAGAGGTTTCTGTGAGGCGTGCATGGAAGGTCAGAGGTCAGAGGTTACTTCCACCGTTTTCTGTCGCACATTCTGTGGCTGCGTCTGCGGGAAGGTGCTGGAATTTTCGGGCTGACTTGATACTCAGTTCCATTTAATTTGCCTGGTCAGGCAATGAACAAGTTGTAGTCAATCCAAATAGAAGCTCTGTCCCCTTCTGCTTTTCTTCTGCAAATAACTTTTTTAAAAAATCAACCCCATGCATTAAAGATACAGCCGGAGCGAATTAGCTTTGAACGTCGACCTCGAGGGGGGTTCAGAGGATGATAAAAACGTAGTTGATTTTTAATGGCTCCGAAGCTGATTGCATTTATTGCATTTGGGGCTTTCTCGGGAGCGTCTTCCTTCGTGCATTTCCTGTCTGTCTGTTTATTGGCTCTGAATGGGGAGGAGGAAACCACAGAGGCCCCAGAAGTACTTGTTACACGCTCTGATGTAGAGAGAAGTTAGTTAATGCCTGGGGGTCGGTTAGCTCTCAGCCCTCCAAGCCTGCTGCGTCGGCTCACGTATGCAGAAACGGAAAGTCAGCATGACAGTCCAGAACCCCAAGCTGGAGGGGGTCATGGATTTGCAGCCAGCATCAGCCCCCACCCCAAGACAGAGAGAGAGCCAGGTTGTGCCTGCAGAATGCCCCCCACTCCCCGCCCCGCCTTCTCCTGTCTCTGTGCCAGAATCTTAAGACCTCAAGAAGAGAAAAGCGTGGCCCTTCCCTCCCTGACCCCTCTGGTCAAACCCCTCTGAGAGAAGGATTTCATACCTGCAGAATTTCAGATGGGTTTTTAAGTCTTGTTTTTATTGTGGAATAAAAGGGATTATGTGTTGAAAGGGGCAGCCCGGATCTGAGTTGGTAGAGGAAAAATCTTAGGGAGTGGGGGATGTTCACACCACCTCCGGAGCTGAGCCCCGTTTCACACCTACCATGCCCACTCAGTGCGTGTGTAAGGTTGCCCCACCTCTTGTACACACGCCAAGGCAGAGTTCCCGGCCGGGTCCCTTCCGGGCTCAGCAAGCTACAGCCCACAGGCCGAATCCAGCCTGCCACCTGTTTTCATGTGGCCTGTGAACTGAGGATGTTTTTATATTTTAAAATGGGTAAAAAAAAATTGTTGTTGAGATTTTTGTAACTGTGAAAGTGGTATGAAATTCAAAGTTTCGTGTGCACGGGAAAGTTTCGTGGGAACACAGGCATGCACACTCATTTACACGCTCCTCGGGTGCTTTGCCCTCCGTTGGCAAGGCTGAGGCCTTGTGACAGCTCGTGGAGCCTAAAATACTCTGTCTCTTTAAGAACAAATTTGCTGACCTCTTGGTCTGGGTTGACGTTTTTTAACAGTTTCGTAAGGGTCCAGGTGGCTCTGGAGAATGGGAGGGAGTGGCCAGGAAGAGGCTGCATGAAGAGGTGTCACCTTCAGCCAGACAGTTCTGCTTTCCCGTGGCATAGCTCAGACGTCGGACTGAGCAGAGGTCTCCGTGGAAGAGAGCTGGGTCAGGGGCTTGTCAGGACCCAGGGTGGGGCCGGAGACCCGTCTCCCCATCACTCCCCATCTTCGGACCCGGGGTCTTCACTCTTCCTGGATCTGTTCTCTTTCCCTCCTCCCCCACACTCATTCCCAGGCTTTCTTATTCCTTCCAGAGGAAGCTCAGATGTGGGTTTGGCTTGCCGTAGCATCCTTGAAACTTCTGCTTCGACTATCGTGCAAATTCTTTCTGTTTCTCTCCAAGAGACAAAAACCTCGCAGCTAAAGGTGTGAGCTTGGGAGCTGGCGGCCGCAGCTTGGAATCCTGCCTCCACTTACCCTGGACGCGTCCCTTCGCTTCTCTGAGCGCGTTTCCTCCTGCGTGCGGTGGGCACAGGCACCGCACCTGCCTCGCGAGGAGGCCGTGGGCAGCGCTGTGCCTGGCGTACGGGACGCGCGATGCAGGCGTTCGCTGGTCCTCGGATCTCGCTGGGTCACTCCAGTCCTGAGCCGGCCCCTCGTCAACGTGCAGAGTTTTAGGACTGGCCTTTTGTCAGCCGCCACTGCTGGATCTCATCAGCAAAGGTCTCATTGTGACAAGGTGCAGGACACTGCTGCGGCGGCCTCCCGGGTCCTCGCCCCGCGTTGCGTGATGTCACCGTGCGTGTGTCGGTAGGACGTGTCGCCTGTGCCCTCACCCGGGCTTCTCACGTGACTTGCTGTGGCCGGTAGAAACGTGGCAGACAGAACACATGACCCTTCTCTATTAGGGAATCAGCCCTTACGCCAACTAATCGTGTGTTTGCAAGCTCTGCTCGATGGCGTGCCTACGCAGCAGGCCACCTCTGCCGTCGTCATGGGAGTGTCATGCCCGAGTCGACCTGCTAATTCCACGAGGAGAATGAGAAGGTTGGGGAGCAGAGCCACCCCAGCCCCAGCGGCCTGGACGAGCCAGCCCCCACTCAGCCCGCGGACTGAGGAGAAACAAGAGACTGCTTCATGCCACCAGCTTTGGGGCGGCTTGTCACACAGCATGAACCACCTTAGAAAGGAAAATACCTGGTTAGGCTCAGTAACATGATCAACTTACCCATTAAAAAAAAAACGCACACACACACTCAAAAGTGTTTGTATTTTTCACTGAATTCATCGAGATTTTTTTTTCTTTTCAAACTAAGTTACTCAGACTTCCTAACTCCAAAATGTCAAATGTTCTCTCTCTCCGTCGACTCTCTTGGCTTTACATTCCCTTAACCTGTTTTCCGCGTAAACACCCCAAGTGTCCGCAGCGCGGGAACGAGGTGTTCTGCTTCGCCAGCGCATGTGCTCTGTGGGGCCCCCTTAAAACGCGGCCGCCGTCACAGGCCACTGCGGGGGTCGGGGGCAGTCAGCATGGGGGGCAGATCGGTGTCCAGATGTCCAGCTCCCGGCCTAAGCTGCGCACTAACCCACGTCGGATCTAAGAATTCGCGGGATATGAAAATGGCACATGAGAGAGAGCAGCTTTGACCCCCCACCACGCCCGCCGCCACATCAGATGCGTGTGCTCTGACAGTCTGCAACTAGATGGAATAGATAATGGAGGTCCCTTGTCACCATGACTCAGTTTAGATGTATTATCAGATTAACAGACCAGTTATCCCCTTCGCCAAGGCCTGTAAGAGGCAAGGCTGACGTCAGCCACTCTCATAAACATCCGAGAGCATCAAAAGGGGCTTTGAAGTAGATACAGTCGTGAAGCAGGAGCGTTTTGCCTGCAGCGAGCCAGCCCTGCGTCCCCCTCCCACGCATGGCTTGTCCTTCCTCTCCCTCCTGCCTGCGCCCTCCTGACACGGTTGTCTTCACCCGTGGATGAGCCTCCGTTACCTTCCCTGGCCCTGTCTCCGTGGCCCCAGGAATGAGCATGCGGTCCGGGCTGGACCCGTCTGCTCCCGCTTCCTCCATGGCCGCCAGGACTGGTCCAGGCTCTGAGCGTGTCGGGCAAGGTGAGCCCGTCACTATTCTCCCACGGACCTTTTTTTTTTTTAAATTTGAAGCTAAAAAAGAAGATTGTGTGGTCTCCAGAGCTGCCCGCAGCCATGGAGAAAACGGGCCAGCAACCAGTAATAGTCAAGGGTGATGCTGGAAGAGAGAGAATCAAAACGTGGAGAAGCAGAATTGAAAGGCTTGGCCCTGGTGCGTCCTGAAGCCGGTTTGCCTCTGCCTCTGCCCCTCCCACAAACTCGTCATGCAGGTAAATAGATGTGTCTTCGCTTCTAGAGGGAAGGACGTCTAGGACCAGCTCTGGCGTGTGAAGAGCTTGAGAGACACAGCCCCACCCATGTGATGAGAAAAAGCCGGACAAACTGAAAATCAATTACTTTTCTCGAACGTCCCAAGGGTCCCAGACTTTGAGAAACCCATGCCCTCATGAGCATCGCCTCCGGGGACCCCACTCCGTTTTCATGATGAAGGTCCCAGCAGGATCCGCTCCTCGCCCTGGCGGGGGGAGGGGCGTGTGCAGGGGAGGAGGAATCCTTGTCGAATTCGCCCGGAGCCTTCTTCATCACAAAGACCTACTCTGCAGGGAAAGGGAGGGTACCAGAGGCATTCCTGGGTGCCAGGCCTTCCAGCCTTCCCGTCTCGCCTTGGGGTGGGGGTGGGGGTGGAGGACAGACTCAGGGATTGCGGCTGCAGGGAGGAGGTTGAGAACACTGCAGGCGGGGAAGGAACAGGAAGCGGAGGCACAGCTCCGCCACTGGAAAAGCCCTTGTGAGGGTCACAGCCCCAAGGGTCAGGGACTTCATGAGCTTAGAATGCTCCCCTTCCCCCACCCTTCCCACATCAGCTGGTGGGTTACGGCTGAAAGAGCTCCGGAATACAGACTCTACCTAAGGGAGTATACTTGGGGGAGCCCAAAATATAGAGGGGGGACAAAAACCAGATACTAGAGGACTCTGAGGATTCTGCCACCTGTATCTGGAACAAACACCAAATGCAGTCTCACTTCTAGTCGTCAATCCTCATGCAAAAGTCCTCTTTACCTCAAATTCCATCCTTAACAGCTTGCTTTCAACAAAAATAAATGCAAGGCATATCAAAGGCAACAAAAAGACAGCTGGAAGAGACAAAGAAGCTGTCAGAAACAGGCTCAAATATGACAGAGAAGTAGGAATTAGCAGAAGGGGGTATGTAAAATAACTGTGATTAATATGATATGGGCTCTAATGGGAAAAAGTAGACGCCATGCAAGAACAGATGGATAATAGAGATGGGAACTCTAAGGGAAGATCACTAGGAAATGCTAGAAATCAAAAGCACTGTACCAGAAATGAAGTACGCCTCCAACGAGCTCATCCGTAGACTTGACACATTCAAGGCAAGAATCCATGAGCTTTGTGATAGGTCAACAGGAACCAAACTGAAAGGCAAAGGGAAGAAATAACAGAAAACAGAAAAGAACAGGACATTAACAAATGTGAGATCATTTTAAAAGGTGTAACATACATGCAACTGGAACATTAGGAAGAGAAGGGAAAAGGAACAGGAGAAATATTTGAATAATGGCTGAGAACTTTCCAAAACTAATAATAGACACCAAACCACAGATCCAGGAAGCTGATAAAACACCAAATAAAGTAAATACCAAAACAAAAACAAAAACAAAAATAAAAACAGAAAAACATACCCAAGCGTATCGTATTCAAACTGTGGAAAGCCCAAGGCAAAGAAAAAATTTTGAAAGAATCCAGAGGAACAAAAACCTTACCCACAGGGGAATAAAAGCATGAAATAAAGCATATTCCTCATTAGAAATCATGCAAGCTGGAGTTTGGAGTGAAATATTTATAGCGGTGAAAGGATCCCCCTCCAACCTATAATGGTATATACAGCAAAATGAATCCTTAAAAAAGAAAAGAAACATAATGACTTTCTCCAACAAACAAAAACAGGGAATTCGTCACCAACAACAGCAAAAGAAGTTATTGAGACAGGAGGAAAATGACGTATCTTTACGTTGGATCAATGTAAAGAAAAGAGCTTTGGAGAAGTAATAAAGAAAGCTGAAACAAAAGGTTTTATTTTTCTTACCCTTAATGTATCTTAAGGATAACTGCTTCGTTTAAAGAAGGAACAGCAATCGCGTGTCGATGGTCACAGCCTGTATTTCGGTGGCACGTGGGACAGGAGGTTCTGTTTGGGAACACTCTGGCATGAGGTAGCTGAACTACAAAAACGTTCAATGTTATTTGAAGGTGAACTTAGGTTAGTTTGAAATGTCCCTTGTATGAGGGGTGCAGAGCGCCAGTTTGGGAAAGTGAAGAGTTCCGGTGGCGGTTGGCGATGGTCACACAGCAATATTCCCGTGCCCCATGCCCCTTTCTACCCAAACACGGTTACAGTGGTACATTTTACATACGTTGTACCAAAAATTTAAAAAGAGCGTTTAAAGTATGTATAGTGTATATTTGAGGATAACCACAAAAATACTTTTAAAAATATAATGAATCTTCTAAAAGAGAAATAAAGCGGAGTCATACCCAGTGCTGAATTAAAACAGAGGAGGCAGAAAAGATGGGGAAGGGGTGGGTCGGAGGGAAAATACAATGAACACGAGCGATCCTAACACACCAGTTAAAGACGGAGAGCCTCAGAGCGGCTTAAAACAAAAACAAACCGAGACCCAGCTTTCTACGAGAAACCTCCTTTAGCTGAAGGGTTATACCATCATAACACTAATTTTTAAAAAGCTGGGATAGCTACATTAATTCCAAAGCAAAGAAGATTCTGGAACAAGGAAGATTATCGGGAACAAAGAGAGGTAATTACCCAGCGACGGAAGAGTTAGTTCTCCTGGAAGACGTGGCAGGCTTTACCGTGAATGCGCCTAACAAGAACGTCAAGTGCACGAGGCAAAGATTGACGTAACTGAGAGGAGAAACAGACACATTCATTATTGCAGCGGAGGCTTTGACACTCTTCCGTCAGATTCCAGACCCAACAGGTGGAAAGTCAATAAGGATATAGATGACCTGAACGGTGCTATCAATCAACTCGATCGTATTGACATTTATAGAATGCTCCGTGCAGCGACAGCAGAAGGCACATTCTTTCTGAGCTCACGTGGAACTCTCGCCAAGACAGACCACGTTCTGGGCCGGAAAACGCACCTGAACAAATTTACACAAAACATACAGAGTATATTTTCAGACCATGACGGGATGAAGCTAGAAATCGATATAGAAGCTTAGCTGAAAAACCTAAAGTATCGTTAAAATCAAACAACACATTTCAAAATAACACATGCGTCAAAGAAAAAGCATCAAGGAAAAGGTTAAAATCTTTTGGAGGAAATGAAAATACGACCTACCAAATTATAGAATGTGGCGTGTCAGTGTTTAAAGGGGCGTTTGTAGCATAAAACACATACATTAGAAAAGAAGAAACATCTGCAATCAATTACCTAGACCTCCACCTTAGGGAACAAGAGAAAAAGGAGTAATTATTCCTAAAGGAAGCAGAAAGAAAGAAATAATAAAAATTAGAAGATGAATTTAAAAAATGAAAATGAAAATAAAACAGAGAACATCAAACCAAAAGCTAGCACTTTCAAAAGACAATGTCTTAAGATAGATCGGTCTGGCTTCTGTTATGTAACAACCGAAAATTCTGATTCCTCTGTACCTCAGTTTTCTCTGGCTTCTAAATGTTCAACGGATTTTCTTTTTGCCACCTGTTCCTCCCTACCCTTTAAAAAGGAAATTTTCTGATAGACGGAGTCACACTAAGGCATGAGTGAAAAATTATGTTTGTCATCCTAGGATTATTGTGCACTGCTGTTTGAGCCTGCCTGGTGTGGTGAAGGTGCTCAATAAATATTGTTTTCCAAGCTCAATGAGTTATATACATTTTACGCAGGAACCACTGTATGTGGTCAGATCATCTTCAATGCCAGGCGTTTGGAAGCCGCGGAGTCGAGTTGGGGAAGCCGTATGCGACAGATGTCTTTCGATTCAGATGACATATACTGGGCCACCTCCTGAGAGCCGCTCTCCAAAATTAGATTTGCAGGCTCATCTTTGTGATTAATATTTGCTCTTTCTCTCTAATTCCGGGCTGGAGATGACATTTCATATCATCTGTGGTGAGCAAGTGGGTAATAGACCTGCCAGTGGAGTCCGTTCGAGTGCAGGGTGGTATGCGTGAGCGCAGGAAGGGCATGGCCAGCCCTCGCCCACCTGCCGTACCCCCGCAGGAAGAGAAGAACGCTTCTACCGAGCGGCCGAGGAGACAGCTGCTATTTTAAGTAAGATGGTCAGTTTTAATGAGCCCTAGAGGCCCATCCAATTTCTGAAATGTAGCTCAAAAAATCCGAGTGGTTCTGTTGCCTTTTCTGCTTAATGGCATGACCTTGTCATGGGGTCTTATATGCTTTTTTTTTTTAGGGGGATTATCTAATTTGATATATAAATGATCAGTCTACTGGTCCGTTATAGAAATAGTCCATAGTAGTCCTTTTTATAGCTAAATCAACGTTGATCATTGGCAATCAAACCCTGGGCCCATCTGTTTTTCTTGAATGGTAATCAATCTGCTGGTGGTAGTTTGTGAAGGCAGCATTAGTATAGGAGGACAAAAAAACATTTCGTTAAAATAGTACACGCTCGGAGCTTTTGCTCATTCTATAACCAAATAATTTTAGAGTGTCTTTGATGAAGTTCTTCATCCTTAACTACTAACAGTAGAGGATTGAATCACATATAAGAAATCGCTTCTGACTGCGTGGACGGCGAATGGCTACAATGCAAATGTACATGGTTTTAAGAACATGAAATGCTATGTTGTCAGATTTGCATTTATAATACAATAAATCTACAGTGTCTCATTATCATGCATTTGGAAAAAAAGGTCTCTAAAATAAACAAATGTTTATTGAGCACCTACTATGTGCTAGGCCCTGAGGGAAATGCTGAGTGTAGAGCAATTGATGACTCAGAGACCTCGCACGGTGCTTACATCCTGGTGGAGAGTGAACAGATTCACCTGGTGAGCACCTGGGAGGGCTCCCGGAAGGAAGTGGAGGAAGCAGGCAACCCACACTGCCCCACTCCCTCCTCTTCCCCAGACAGCTGTTCTTCTTTATGTGGCACAAAAATTTGGGGACGTTACGTATGAGAAAGGGCAAAGGAGGTGAAAAGCCCATTTGCAGTTGGTAACCGGAAATGGGGACTGCAGACATCTGCGTGACTTCCCGCTTGGCTGTGCTGGTCCCACGGCCAACGGGAGGTGGAGCTGTCCCCTTAACAGTGTGTCTCCTGAGGGACACAAGTCATGGCCTTTGCGACAAAGAATCAATCACAGTGTGAAGTTTTAAGCACTAGTTTGGAGAGTCTCAGTCTCTCCAAAACGGATATGTTCCATCACTAATTGGAATAATTGCTAGGTTTTTGCAATTTCCGGAAAAATAATCTTAGCGGTTAAATTTTTCTCAATTTTAAGCTTTTCTTTGCCAACATTTTCCTGCCTTTCTGCACCTGCTGCTGCTCATCTCATTACAAATCAAATGAATAAGTAGATGATAACAAATCAAACGAATGAGCAGCAAGCTAAAGTTAGTGCAAACAGCCAATCACTCTTAATTCAACAGCATGTTTTGTGGACATGTGTTTGTGCTTATGATTTTATATTGTGACGTGCAATAGAGCCATATTTTCTGCCTGAAATCGCTCCTGGAAGTAAACGCGGTCACTAACTACTCCGCGGTGTTCTCAGGGGACGATAGCAAGTCCCAAGTGTTGTGCCACCAGCAACTCTTTGTGAAAGATGGAGAAGGGACTGTGTTTGCGGGTTGTGTGGCGGATGTGGAAATCTCACCGCTGACATCCATCCCCTCCCAAGCCCCACCCTCAGCCCCGTCAGACTGCCAGGAGAGGCCGAGGCATGGCCGTGTCACTCACCCCATGTTTCTGGAACATTCTTTACGGTGAAACCCCAGGAGAATGCTAAGCCTCCCAGCAGAGGGGGGACTGCTCACAGGGGTGCTCACGGGGCCACAGTTTCCTGGCCGGCAGCGTCTCAGTAGGCTCGGGCTGCTGTAACGAAGGGCCAGCGACTCAGGGCTTATGCAGTAGACGGTTCTTTCTCACAGTTCTGGAGGTGGGGAGAGCCAGGATGGGGTGCCGGCTGATGCAGATCCGGGGGAGGGCTCCCTTCCTGGCTGGTGAGCAGCTATCTCTTGCTGTGTCCTCACATGGCAGAGAGGGGGGGGGACAGAAAGCTCTCCTCTTCTCCCCTCCCCTCTCCTCCCCTCCCCTCTCCTCCCCTCTCCTCTCCTCTCTTCTCCTCTCCTCTCATTAGGGCGCTGATCCCACCGCGAAGGCCCCACCCCCATGACCTCGTCTAACCGTCATCACCACCCAGAGGCTCCACCTCCAGACACCATCGCACTGGGGTTGGAGCTTCAACGTATGAATATGGGGGGGACACAGTTCAGTCCAGGGCAGCAGGGTGCCGGTACCTGGTCAGGAATCCATGCCCGCTCCCCTTCAACTCCTGCCCCCACTCTGAGAGGATGCCCTTCTACCCGCTTTGTACCTTCTAGCTTCCATATGATAAAGGTGAGAAGCTTAAGTCCCAGATCCGGAGGCCACCCACCTTCCGGAATTCAGCGTCTGCCAGGTGACCATCCGCCCTTACCTCCTCCCCTTCCTGTGGGTTATTCTTCACTGGATATAAGCTTCTTGCACTGACCGCCCCGAATAGAAAGAGGTACTGAGGCAGCACTCGGCTCCCTGAGTCGTTGACACTGACCACTCACGTCCCCCCCGCCCCCCGCCAGAGGTGGTTAGGCTGTCACGTACCAGGTCACAGCCTTCAACTTCGATTTGGTCATTGCTGTGCTCTGTGCTCAGTAAACGTCACCAGTGAGTAAGTAATTACTCAACTCCATGGGCTCCTTAGTCCCGGCACATTTTGGATTTTCTTCATCAGTTCATCTTGTGGACCACTCCCTTTATGGACCCTTTCCCTCCTCCCTTCATTTCCAGCACGGCGCTGTCCCTGGCATCTTCTTACTTCACAGCCTCCAGCACTGTTTACTGGCTCCTCTGCCTTCAGGTTCCCTTTGAAGGTGCCGCCCCGAACTCCTGTTCTCTTCTTGCCCTCCCCGCGTGCCCTTATCCAGTCCCCCACATTCACCCAGCACCATATGCAAGTGGGCCCGGCCACGTCCACAGCCGATATCTCCTGCAAGCCCCAGGCCAATGTTTCTATTTACCTGCTAGATGTCCCTAAGTGGATGTCTCACAGGTACCTCAAAGGGGACATGTCCAGAATGGACTCTATCAACAGTTTACCTACCTTCCCATAAATTCCTTCTTCTACTGCACTCACGATGATGATGATGGTGATGATGATGGTGGTGATGATAATGGTGATGAGGATGATGATGGTAATGATGATGGTGATGATGGTGTGATGATGATGGTGATGGTGATGATGGTGATGATGATAGTGATGATGGTGGTGATGATGAAGGTGATGATGATGATGGTGGTGATGATGATATGATGATGGTGGTGGTGATGATGGTGATGGTAATGGCGGTGATGATGATGATGGTGATGATATTAGGTGAAGGAGGAGACAAAGAAAGCACATAATTATAAACACTGTCCTCCAGCGTGGTTATCGGGGCTTTGCGTTTGTTAAAACACTTGTCCTCTCTTCCTCAGCATACTATCAGCCACCAACAGGGATCGTCACTTGACTGCCGAGGCGGGAGGGCGGTGGAGAGGGGAGAAAAAGGCTCTTCCATTTCGCTAGGCTTCTGCAACATAATATATGGACGAGCATTATAAATTACTCATAACTTAAAAAAATTTATATCCCAGTCTGGGATTTAATGTCCTATTTCTGAATATTGTTCAAACATTTATTCTGCACAAGCATGACCAATATAGGAAATGACATGAAAACAGTGCTTCAGGAAAAAAGCAGATTCATCATTTGTGCTTATGGAGAGTAAGATGTTTTATTTGAGAAGGAGCATTTTTCCTTAACAAGGATGCAGACAAAGGGTGGAGCTCTCTGGGGTCTTCAAATATCATTCCAGGTGGGCTCAGTACGGTAAGATCATAACAGAGGTATCATTGCCTTATTAATAAAATCCTTTTGCTTTCTGGATCATGGATTCAAGGAGGAGGCTCTCTGGTGCTAAACTTCCCTCTGAATAAAGAGCCTATGAAGTGTCCAGCATACATCATAATTTTAAAAACTGAATATTTAGAGCATGTTACAGATGTTGATTTTGCTAAGTAAATGTTACAGGTATAAAGGCAGAAGAGGTTTTGAAACTTAGACTTTTAGTGGGGACTATTTCATAAAGTAAAGTTTCCCTTCATATTTGGGGATCATAAACTAACATAACTGTTCTCTCTTATAACCGGAGCTATTCTCCATCCAAGAAATATGCGTCGAGCAAAGGCAGTAGGCCAGGCGCCGAGGTGGCCGCTGAGAACACAGCAGCAGTGAGACAGTCGTGAACTTTGCCCTCGGATTGCTGGGAGCCAAAGATAAAAGGAAGCAGAGAAGTCAAATAATTGTAAGTCCATAAAAGTGTTCAGAGGAAAACAAAAAAAAAAAAAAAATAGGCCTGATATAATTCACAGGATCTCTCCAAGAGCAATCAGGAAAGACTTTTCTGAGGAGGTGGTGTGCGAGGTATCATCACTCGCCGCTCACACCCGTCCCTAGGATGGGGATAAAATGCTCGTGTTCTCACTGCCCTGTCCCCTTCCGCGTTCACCTTCCTGGTTCCACGTAGCAGACAGAGTGT
>JAQQSQ010001167.1:0-13018 GCA_028627145.1 Eidolon dupreanum
CAACAAAAAGAAAAAAATACCTAGGAATAAATTTAATGAAATGTGATGGATCTATATAATGAAAACTACGAGACTCTATTAAAAGAAACTGAAGGAGATACAAAGAAATGGAAAGATGTTCCATGTTCTTGGATTGGAAGAATCAACATAGTTAAAATGACCGTGTTACCTAAAGCATTATACATATTTAATGCAATCCTCATCAAAATCCCGTTAGTATTTTTTAAAGAAATAGATACCTATCCAATAGCACTAAAAATTATTAAATTTTACACTTAAAACAGGTGAATTTTACTGTATATATATATATATATTATACGTGCATAACCCTGTTTAAGAAAAAAATTGGCTCACTGACTAAATCAACAAACTCTAGCTAGAATGATCAAGATAAAAAAGAGAATACTGAGAATTTTAAAAGCATTATCACTATAAATCTTAAAAGCATTAAAAGAATTTTAGAAAATATTATAAACAAATATGTCAACAGATATAATAATTTAGATAAAATAATCAAATTCCTTGAAAAATATATTTTATATACAAAACCTAAAGTTTGTATCTACTTTAAAAATTGAGTTTATAAAAACGTACATATGAACAAAATTAGAGTCCCAAATGGTTTCACTAGTAAATTCTATAAACATTCCAGGAATAAATAACACCAATTTCACACACTCTTTTTAAACAAAGAGTAATAGATCATTTCCAAATGAAACCAAATACCCTGATAAAAACATTGCCAGCATTACTGGTAAAATATTAAAGTAGTACCCTGATACCGTGGTCAAGAAAATCTATAATGTGAAGGACCTATATAATGAAAACTACAAGACCCTATTAAAAGAAATCAAAGAAGAAAAAAAAATGGTAAGATATTCTGTGTTCTTGGATTGGAAGAATCAACATAGTTAATACCTTATTACATAAAGTATTATACAGATTTAATGCACTCTCCATCAAAATTCCATCAGCATTTTTTAAAGATAGAACAAAAAATCATCAGATTTGTATGAAAGCACAAAAGACCCCAAATTGCCAAAGACATCCTGTGAAAAAAGAACAAGGCTGGAGGCATCACTCTGCCCAACTTCAAATTATACTACAAAGTGACAGTAATCAAAATGGCATGGTATTGGCAGCAAAACAGATACATGAACCAGTGGAACAGAACTGAGAGTCCAGAAGTAAACCCATATTTATGTGGGCAAATAATTTTTGACAAAAGAGCCAAAAACATACAGTAGAGAAAGGAAAGCCTCTTCAATAAATGGTGCTGGGAAAACTGGAAGGTCACCTGCAAAAGAATGAAACTAGACTGCTGTTTATTACCAGACACCAAAATTAACTCAAAATGGATTAAGGACCTGAATATAAGACATTAAGCAATTAAGTTTCATAGAACAAAACATGAGAACTAAACTCATGGACCTTGGACTTACAGAGGATTTTATGAATTTGCCCTCAAAGGCAAGGGCAATAAAAACAAAAATAAATGCATGGGACTCCATCAAACTAAAAAACTTCTACACAGCAAAAGAAACCATCAACAAGGTAAAGAGACAACCATCCAAATGCGAAACACCTCCTAAAAGGCCTAATATCCAAAGTATACAAAGAACTCATACATCTCAATAATAACAGCAGCAGCAAAAAAAAAAAAAAAAAAAAAAAAAAAGCCAATTAAAAAATAGGCAAAGGACCTGAACAGACACTTCTCCAAAGAAGACATACAAATGGCCAACAAACATAATAGCCACATCACTAGCTATTAAGGAAGTGCAAATCAAAACCACAATGAGATACCATCTCATACCTGTTAGAATAGCCGTTATCAACAGGACAAGTAATAACAAATGTTGGAGAGGTTGCAGAGAAAAAGGAACCCTCATACACTGCTGGTGTGACTGCAAATTGGTACAGTCACTATGGAAAACAGTATTGGGGTCCTCAAAAGACTAAGAATTGATCTACCTTATGATCCAGCAATCCCCCTACTGGATATTTACCCCAAAGACCTGAAAATATCCAAAAAGATATTTTCACACTGATGTTCATAGCAGTATTATTCATTGTGGCCAGGACATGGAAGCAATCTAAGTGTCCTACAATAGATGATCGGATAAAGAAGCTGTGGTACATATATACAATGGAATATTTCTTAGTCATAAGAAGAGATGAAATACTGCCATTTGCCACAACATGGACAGAAACTTGAGATAATCATGTTAAGCGAAATAAGCCAGACAGAAAAAGTTGAAAACCACGTGATATCCCTTATATGTGGGATATAAAACTAAAAGCAACAAACGAACAAGACTAACAAACAGAGACTCATGGATATAGACAATAAATTAGTGGTTACCAGAAGCGGGGGGCGGGGGGGGAGTGAAGAAAGGAAGGGAGAGGTAGATGAAATAAAAGGGATCAAATATGTGGTAACAGAAAGAAATATAACTATGGTTGGTGAACACACAAGGCAATATATATATGCCTTACAGTTGAATTGTATACCTGAAATTTACTAGATTTCATTAACCAATGTCACTATAATAAAAAAATAAATAAATAATATTAAAAAAAAAGAAAATTTAACACACCAAAAAACTCAAACGATACAGAGAAAGCCAAGCTTACAGAAAAATTTATAGTACTTAATGCCTACATTAAAAAAGAAAGATCTAAAATCAATAACCTCACATTATATCTGAAGAAATTTGGAAAAGAACAAACTAAACCCAAAGTTAGCAAAAAAGAAATATTAATGATTAGAGTGAACATAAATGAAATAGGGAACAAAGAAAGAATAAAGAGAATCAATGAAAAAGGGAAGTTGGTACTCTGAAAAATTAGCAAAATAGACAAACCGTTAGCTAGACTGACAGAGGAAAAAAAAAAGACAAAAGAGGAAAAAAAAAAACCCCAAAAAACTATGAACAATGTTATGCCAACAAATTAGATACCCAGATGATATAGGCAATTCCTAGAAACATGCAAATTATCTAAAAACTGATTCAAAAAGAAACAGAAAATCTCAACAGACCTAAAAAAGATTGTATCAGTATTCAAAAACTTCTCAGCAAATAAAAGTCCAAAATGAGCCTTGTTAGTGAGTACCACCAAACATTTAAAGAATTAACACCAATCCTTTCCAAACTCTTTTAAAAAATAAAAGGGGAAGGGACGCTTTCTAACTCATTCTATAAGGCCAGTATTACTAATATCAAAACCAACTAAAGAATCAGAAGAGAATTACAGACCAATATCTCTTATCACTAAAGATGTAAAAAACTCAAAATACTAGCAAACCAAATTCAACAGCATTATCTAAAAGATTATAAAGCATGACCAAGTAGAATTTATCTCAGGAATACAAGGGTGGCTCACCATAAGAAAAATCAATTAATACCATATTAATAGAATACAGGGGAAAAAAACACATGTTCAGCATAATTGACACAAAAAAAGCATTTAGCAAAATCCAACACTTTTTCACAATAAAAACACTTAGATACCTAGCAATGGAAGGGAACTTCCTCAACATGATTAAGGGCATTTATAAAAAAAAAAAAAAAAAAAGCTAACATCAGACTCAATAGTGAAAGACTAAATGCTTTCCCCCTTAAGATCAAGAACAAAACAAGGATTTTAGCCTACACTTGTTGTTTAACATTGTACTGGAAGTTCTAATGAGCAATCAGGGAAGAAAAAGAAATAAATGGCATCCAAACAAGAAAGGAAGAAGTAAAATTATCTTTATTCACAGATTACATGATCTTATACATAGGAAATTCCAAAGAATACACAAAAGGTCACTAGCGTTAACATATGAATTCAGCAAAGCTGCAGAGTACAAGACCAACATTCAAAAATCAGTTGTAGTTCTATACACTAGCAACCAACAGTCCAAGAAGGAAATTAAGAAAACAATTCCACTTAAATAGCATCAAGAAAAGTAAAATACCTAGGAATAAATGTGACCAAGGAAGTGAAAGACTTGTACACTGAAAACACAAATCAGTGCTGAAAGAAATTAAAGACCTAAATAAGTATTCCATGTTCATGGATTAAAAGACAACGTTGTTAAGATGTCAATGCTACAATCAGTGCTTTCTCTATCAACATTATAACAGCAATCTACAGATTCAATGCACTCTTTATCAAAATTACAAAGCATTTTTTTTTTTTTTTGCAGAAATAGGAAAGTTGATCCTCAAATTCACATGGAATTGCAGGAGGCCACAATTAGCCACAACGACCTTGAAAAAAAGGATTAAGTTAGAAGACTCACATTTCCCAATTTCAAAACTTACTATAAAGACATAGTAATCAAAATAGTGTAGTACTAGCATAAGGAGAGATAACGCTCAACGCAAACAGAATTTGGAGTCCAGAAATAAACCCATATATCTATGGCCAACTGATTTACAACAGGTGCCAATACCATTCAGTGGTGAAAGTATAGTCTCTTCAACAAATGGTGCTGTCACAACTGGATATCCACATGGAAAAGAATGAAGATGGACCTCTACCTCATACCATATATAAAAATAAACTCAAAATGCATCAATAACCTAAATATATGCACTAAAACCATAAAACTTTTAGAACAAAAGAGTAAATCTTCATGACCTCAGATTTAGCAATGAATTCTTATAAATGACATCAAAAGCATAAGCAATAAAAAAAAATACATTAACTGACTTCACCAAAACTAAAACATTTTGTGCATCAAAGGACATTATCAAAAAAGTGGAAAGACAACCTAGACAATAGGAGAGATACTTGCAAATCACATAGCTAACAGGGTCTAGTATTCAGAATAGAAAACTCTTATAACTCAATAACAAAAAGACAAACCAAACTAAAAAATGAGCAAAGGATTTGAATAGAAATTTCTCCAAAAAAGATATACAAATAGCCAGCTAACAGAAAAATTGTTCAGCATAATTAGTCATTAGAAAAATGCAAATCAAAACCACAATGAAATTCCATTTCACACACTCATTAAAATGATTATAATAAATTTTAAAAAGGAAAATAAATGCTGGCAAGGATGTGGAGAGATTGGAACCCTTGTACATTGCTGGTGGAAATAAAAAATGGTTCAGTTGATGTTCCTCAAAAAGTTAAATATAGAATTACCTAATGACCCCATAATTCTGCTCCTCAGTATATACCCAAAAGAACTAAAAAGTACTGAAATAAATACCTGTACAGGCATGTTTATGGCAGCACTGTTCACAATAGCTAAAAGGCAGGAACAGCCCAAATGTCCAATAATAAATGAATGTATACATAAATTGTGGTATATCCATACAATGTAATAATATTGTTCATTGAAAGGAATGAAGTACAGCTATAATGTGGATGAACCTCAAAAATATTATGCTACATGAAAGAAGCCAGGCACAAAATGTCACAAATTCTATGACTCTATATGAAACGTCCAGAAGGGAAAAATACATAGAGATAGAAGGTAAATTTGTGGTTATCAGGGACTGGGATTAGAAAATGGAGAAAAACTGCTTAATGGAAAGAGGTTTTACTTTGGAATCATGGAAATGTATGGAACTAGATAGAGGTGGTGGTTGTACAACATTTCGAATGTACTAAATGCCACTGAATTGTTCATTTTAAAATGGTTAACTTCATGTTATGTGAACTTCACCTCAATAAATTATTAGAAAAAATTTAAAAAATGAATGGAGTCCATTTTCAACCCAAATAAGGGATTCGAGATCCCCTCAGCACATACCAGACCTAAAGACTGAAAATTACAAATTTGTTTTAAAAAGTCATTACCATGGCCATGAAATAAAACCTTCAGGTTAAGCTGAAGAAATTTACCATCTCAGGAAAAGGCACTGAACATCAAGACCAAAAAAGGTATAGGGGTGTGGGGAAAAAAACTGACATAAAAAAGCAAATGACATGCTCTACTTAGGGTTACCTGAGGAGGGTTTATTTACAAAAGGACTATTTATAGAAGTGAATGTAGGGTAGTTCAGTAACACAGGGTAGCAGCAGGGGCACTGCCACTCTAAGCAAGAGAAACAAGCGTAGTTCTAAAAACCCCAAAAGATTTCAGAAAAGGTTGTTTTGAAAAGAGTGGTGACTTTTTGTTGAATGACACAGCCAGCATATGGTAACCTGGTATGGAAATAAATACCTTTGTCTCACTCCCTTCCCTCTCTTTGATTTCCTGCTGAGGCTGCTCATTGCCCACCCCCACTCCTACCTAGAAATCAAAAGGCACAGGAGCCACTGATATAATCCATACAAATCAGTATCCCAGGATATAGAGCAGGGTAGATAGTAAGAATGGATCTGAAGGAGCTAACAAAAGATATCTATCATGAAAAGTATTCCCAAGTCCTATGTCCCATTGCCAGATCTCCAATCAAGAATCTCAAGCTATTAACTCAGTTCCAGAAGGTCTAAGATAAATAATTCTGTTTACCTTGGATAGTGAGTGAATATTAGTCTCAGGAGAAGTAAACAGAAACTATAATAGTGATACTTTTGTGTAAACTATAATTACATGGATATATACAAAGTTCTGTAAAAAATGGGCTGTGTTATATATACTGATTTTCTTTTTAAAATGTTTGAACCATGTAAGCTAATTTGACTTAATTTTTAAGTCAAATTTATTCCATTTACAGGAGTTGTTTGAATTCTTGAAAGATTTTGTTAGAGTTGTAAACCAAATTTATTAGGAGTTTGATGTGCTGTAAATAATCAGACTTTTGTTCTAAAAATAGATGTTGGTAATGGTTGTACAATACTGTAAATATATTAAAAAGCACTGAACTGTATAAAGTAGTGAGTTTTATGGTGCATAAATTATATCTCAATAAAGCTGTTATTTAAAGACAAAAAAATCAGACTTTTAAATTTATAATTAGAGTTTGAATTAAATTTGAGTGAACTGAACATTAAGAAAAAACAATTCTTATTTTATATAAAAACCACTTGATTCATAAGTAAAATAAAATCTGTAAGATTAAAAGCTTAAGAATTAGGTTTACATTTACAGTTTTAATAAATTGCATAGTAATTTACACATGTGATTGTGTAAATTCCTTTCAATACACAACAAAGGCAATGCATATTCTATTTATAGGTGATTTAAAATAAAACCACACAGAAGATAAACATAAAGGGATTTTTTAAAATCCTACATACATGGCAAATACTGACAAGAAAGGAGACTGGCTTAACATATATTGGTTCTTTTATAGTGAATCAGACAATTTGTTTTGAATAGTCACTTATAAAATGTGACTTTTTATGAAAACTCTATAAAATAGTAAGGTTTTAAATTTTTAATTTATTTATAAAGTAGAAAAAAGAATCTTTTTCTAATACCTCATGATATTACCTTCTAAATATGACTGAAATTAAACTTCCCAGAACTGTTCATGATCAATAAACCAGCCTCCCTTGCCTTCAGCTTTGCTACCTGTACCACTCTGGTTCCTGATATCTACACAGTGCTGTACCAGCTACCCTTCATAAGAGTATTTCATCATATCACCTCCCTACTTAACACCCTTTAATTAGTTATATCACCTAAACTATAATAAAATCTAAATTCTTTAGCAGGACAAAAAAGACCCTTAATGTAGCTTGTCTATTTCTCCAATCTCATCTCCCAATATCTCTCCTTCCTGCACTGCCTCCCACCAATATTTTCTATTCTAGCATTAACAAAGAACTTGTAGTTGCTGAAACACAACCTTCTGAGCCTTCACATCTACTTTTTTTTCTACTAGAATGTCCTTGTCCTTCTCCTTCTAATAGCTGGGCAAACATGTAGTCATTTTTTCCACCTTATTTAGGTACCACCTCTTACAAATGTTTTCCCAGACAGGATTTCTACTTTCCCTCCAAAACAAACATAATGACTTGCTTCTTATATGCTGTTTCTGAATTTTATCACACTTTTAACATAATTATATTACTGCATTTTAACATTTTAAAGGGTTTTTAAAATAAGCTTTTGATTTTAAAATCCTTATATTAATTTATACTTTCTATTTCTATTTTAATATAAAATGTTTAAGACTGGCTATAACTATGAAACAGAATAAGAAAAAGGGGAAAAAATAAAGGGGTCACAAAAGCAAATAGTTTTAAGACTGAATACAATGAAAACAATACCAATGTGGCATATTTATTAAACAGTGACATATTTTGATAGAAATGAGAAATAGAAAGGTTTTATATACTGAGTGACCAAAACAAAAAAAGGTGAATACTTCTTATAGAAACTATTTATGACACTTTTTTAACGACTAAACATGTTTTCTAGTATAATCTACTTTTTACATTTCTATCAATTTTAGAAATGAACATTTAAAACATACCCTTTCTGATAAACAGGAACCCTTTTACTAATCAATTTCAAGTGGAGTCAGGCATAATTAGAAGATAACAAAAATACTTTGTTAAATTTTTTATCTTTTTCTAAAGTTATTTTTAAAGTATGTTAAAGCTTACATACAAAAATACAATTTTCTGTAATATGCAATAAGAAAACAGTCTTCAATTTTTTTTTAAATACAGAAGCAGAAGGAGCTTAACATAATCTATATGGCAATAGATATTCATAGAACATAATTCGCAATGTAAAATTAACTCTTAAAATTTCTAAAATTCTTATTTCCAAGAAATCTATGACTTGGTTAAGTCCTTCCTTTATTTACAAATCACTTCCATACTACAGGACTGTATAAATTGAAAGTCTGATGAGTAAGGGCACCTGGCTGACCATCTGTTATTTCTTCAGGATAAGAGCCAGTTAACAATCTACCTTCCCAACACTACATTACAGAAAACATTCTACCTCTTTCAATAGTTAATATATTCTGCTTCACTCAACTTTTTAGGTCCAAAATGCCAGACGTACTAAATTATGAGCTAATCACAGAAATGCTAGGAACAACTATAGGTAAGCATTTTAATACCCTTGCATAACTTCGAAAACAGCAAGGACACTGCAGTCCTAGCTAGACATCAGTAAGAGATCATTCTATGGGTGCTACCTGTATGGATAACACTTTAGAATTCCATTATTCCTAAAATACCTTTCCACAGCTGAAATTCCTGAAAAACTTCTAAGCTTACCTAGATCTCGTCCAAAGAATAGGAAGAGTATACTTTGGAGCCAGCTTTAATCATTCTAGTTTTAAATCTTCTTTCCAAAGCTCTGTAACTTTGGAAAGTTATTTAGCCACTTTAAGCCCTGTTTCCTGATCTATAAAATTATGATAATTTACCTACCCATCATATGGCTGTTGTGAAATGAATTAATATATATAAATGTTTAGTACAGTCTGGCAATGGCAAAGAGTGGGTGTGTTCAGTATTCCATGTGAGAGCTAGGCCTGTATATGCTCAAAATTAGTTCTTTATTCCCTCCTCTGAACCTCAACAGTAATCTTTATCTATTTTCTTATGGTTCTCACTTTTTACTATGTCTTATAGTTACTTGTTTATATAACTACTCTGTAAGCTCTGAGCAGAAACCATGTCTAATATATCTTTGAATTTTTCACAATGATAAATATATCACATACCCAGAATGTACTCACAGGATTTGTGAAATGAATTAAAAATATTGAAAAATACAAGAAGACAGGAATTAATGATCAAAGGGAATAACAATAACACCTGGAATACAAAATAGTTTCCATTTCCTTCAACTAATGGAAAATGAGTATCAGAATCAGAATGCCATTTTTTATTTCAATATAAATTATAATTTTTTTTTAAAGGCAACTGCCTGGAATGTGGACATTATCTGCATAACACACGTGATCCTTCCTCTTCAGGGGCACATGTTTAACTAGATATAGTTATCTAATTGGGGGTGGGGGAACCCTTAAAGGATGAAGAGGGAAGGAAAAAGAAAAACAGCATTTACCTAGATGATTTCTGAAGTTCATTTAAAACTCAGTTAAATTTTCTGCAATATACAAGATGAACTATAAGACTTTAATAAACATCCAAGTGGCAATCCATAAAAACAGAATATAATCTGGTTTTCCCAAATCAGTACTATACATTCTCATTACATCATAATCTAAGATTACTTGACACATATACTTTTTGCTGGTATCAATGAGTAGATGGTTAAAACATTAACCAGATACTTCTCCTTTCAAAGAAGATGATTACCTAATTAAAGTGAGTGTGGCAGTAGCACTCCACCGTGGTGGTGGTGGTGGTAACAACAGCAAAACGAGTTACCATTTATTAAGGGCTTACTATATGCCCAGAGTTCTCCTAAGCCCCTTAACACTTTATCTCATTTGTTCCACACACCAGCCCTACAAAGTAGGTATTACATTTCTTACTTTAGATGTGAAGAACCTAAAGCTTGGAGAGGTTACGCCACTTGTGAAATGTTATGCAACTAATATATGATGGCGTAAGGTTTAGAACCTACTAAGCATGACAACTCAATTGTCTCCCTCACATTTATGCTTTTTCTTACATTTTAAACTATAAAGAAAAAAATAACTAATAAACAAATGCAAATACAAATTTAATAAGATACAGAAACGTCTACTTTACCAGAATTCCTTTCAGAGAAAGCACTGTCTGTATATGTTTGCACTCTGTTCAGAAGGAAACCCTTGATAATCTGGGGAAGAGGTCTAACATTCTGCCTCTTCCAAGACCACTTAAATGAGGGAGAAACTGCCTTCCATGTGATGAGGGAAGAAATTTCCTTATGTTACCAACAAGAGGAAAGAAAAATAGAGAACGAGTGAACCTAAAGTGATACAATATTATAGTTGCAGAAAGGTGATATGATCACTCTTTCTCTAACCCTTAAATCTTCAGAAATATATAAACAGATTTCTGGGGTAATTCACAGAAGTAACAAAGTTCTCTACCCAAGGTACCACACAGTGGAACAGAGTCACTTAAAGGAATACCGCAACACAAAAGTAGAGCAGGGAGGTAAACAAGAGAAAGCAACAAGATTATGTGGAGAGCTTCAGACTGTCAAGCTGTCGAATTGTTGAGATCCATGATTTAGATGTCATTATTGGTTTTTAAAAAAATTTTTTTTCATTTAATAGTAATTTAATAAAGATATACAGGCCTGCACTTGGCTCTTATTTACATTGATGTGTTTAAATTGTTTTTTAAGTTTATCGGGGTAACATTGGTCAATTATATAATTTTCAGGTGTACATTATAATTTGACAACTGTATATTCTATTGTGTGTTTACTACCCAAAGTCCAGTTTCCTTCAGCTACCATATATTTGATCCCCTTAACCCACTTAGTCCTCCACCTACCTCCCTATATTTGACCCCAGTTAACCGTCTACCTATCCTCTCCTCCACCACTCCCTACCCTCTGGTAACCACTAGTCTATAGTCCATGTCCCTCAGTCTCTGTTTCCATGTCCTGTTCATTTGTTGATTTTAGGTTTATCTCACATATAAGTGACATCATGTGATTTTCGACATTTAATGTCTGGCTTATTTCGCTTAGCATGATTATCTCGAGGTCCACCCATGTTGTCGCAAATGGCAGTATTTTATCTCTTCTTATGGCTGAGTAATATTCCACAGCTTCTTTAGCCAATCATCTATCATAGGACATTTTCAGTTGCTTCCATGTACTGGCCAATGTAAATAATGCTGCTATGAACATCGGTGTGCAAATCTCTTTTCGGGTATGGGTTCTCAAGTCTTTGGGGTAAATATCCATTAGAGGGATTGCTGGATCATATGGTAGATCAATTCTTAGTCTTTTGAGAAACCTCCATACTGGTTTCCATAGTGGCTATACCAATTTGCAGTCCCTTCAACAGTGTATGAGGGCTCCTTTTTCTCCACATCCTCTCCAGCATTTGTTATTACTTATCCTGCTGATTACAGCTATTCTAACAGGTGTGAGATGGTATCTCATTGTGGTTTTGATTTGCACTTCCCTAATAGCTAGCGATGTTGAGCATCTTTTCAAATACTTTTTGGCCATTTGTATGTCCTCTAGATAGAAGTGTATGTTCAGGTCCTCTGCCATTTTTTGATTGGATCATTTGCTTTTTAGTTGTTATTGAGTTGTATGAGTTCATTGTATATTTTTGATATTAGGCCCTTATTGGAGGTGTTGCCTGCAGATATATTTTCCCATTGGATGGCTGTCTCTTTATCTTGTTGACAATTTCTTTTGCTGAGGAGAAGCATTTTAGTTTGATGTAGCTCCATTCATTTATTTTAGCTTTTACTTCATTTTCCTTGGGGGTCAAATTCATAAAGTCCACTTTAAGTCCAAGGCTTTTGAATTTAGTTCCTATGTTTTCTTTGATGTATTTTATTGTTTCAGGTCTTCTACTCAGGTTATTAATCCATTTTGAGTTAATTTTAGTATGTGGTGATAGACAACAGTCTACTTTCATTCTTTTGCAGGTGGCTATCCAGTTTTCCCAGCATCATTTATTGAAGAGGCTTTCCTTTCTCCATTGTATGTTTTTGGCTTTTATGTCGAAAATTATTTGTTCATGTAAATATGGGTTTACTTCTGGACTCTCAATTCTGTTCCACTGGTCTGTGTGTCTGTTTTGCTACCAATACCATGCCATTTTGATTACTGTTGCTTTGCAGTATAATTTGAAGTCAGGCAGAGTGATGCCTCCAGCCTCGTTCTTTTTTCGCAGGATGTCTTTGGCGATTCAGGGTCTTTTTTTTAACAGGATGTCTTTGGCAATTCGGGGTCTTTGTCTTCTGTACAAATCTGATAATTCTTTGTTCTATCTTTAAAAAATGCTGATGGGATTTTGATGGGGATTGCATTAAATATGTATAATGCTTTAGGTAACACGGTCATTTTAACTATGTTGATTCTTCCAATCCAAGAACATGGAACATCTTTCCATTTCTTTGTATCTCCTTCAGTTTCTTTTAATAGAGTCTCGTAGTTTTCATTATATAGATCCATCACATTTCATTAAATTTATTCCTAGGTATTTTTTTCTTTTTGTTG